>OY728119.1:1473251949-1473851949 GCA_963277665.1 Viscum album | reverse complement strand
TTAAATATTTGAATATACATGTAATGTAAAGTACAAATAGTTAGTTATTAAATAACAACTAAAACAATATCATGGCCCAAGGAACCATACTAGAATCTCACATAGAGGCATTAAACCATCTGCTAGATCAGGCCACCATAGGGTCGCCACTTGAATTAGGAGAATAATTCCAAGAAAGGATGAAAAATTACAAGGATGAAGTTAGGCCAAGAAGTCACCAAGGACCATACTCGGTCCTTATTCCACTTTGATAAATCTATAACATTACTTAAAAAGCATAGATTCAATTAAGGACTGTAAATTAATACAAAAAAATTTAATGTTCAAAATTAGGTTGACGTCGAGTTATCAGAATGAATAGAACCAAAATAATTTATAAAATAATAAATCTTTTAGGGAATACAACTGGACCACCTACCTTAAGACTATGAATATTCAATCATCTAGAAAACGACCCTCAATTCAAGCTAGAATATAAGAAATTTATTAACCAGAAAAAATATTTGAATATAAAGAATATGAACTAACACAATGATAACATTGAAAGTATCAATAAAAATAGAGAAAGGAGGGATGATTAGGGGTAACTATAGGATTTCTTTTCTTCAAACAGATGAAGAAAAAACATAAGAGCAAAGTAACTCCATCATGAAGGTAGGGGAGGATTGTAGATTTACTTAATATTTCAATGGTGCTGGAAATGATCTTTAAATTGAGAGGAATTCACATGGTTCAAATGACTAATTTTACCCTCTTTAAAAAAACTACCCAGTGGACGATCAACTAGTTGTTGGGTTCCATCAGCTAACTGGTGTGACTATAGTAGTATGTTACTACCTAGAATCTATCCTTTAACCCTCTAGTTCAATTAAAAGAGCACCCAAACACCTACGATACCTCTAAAATAACACACATGTGGTGTCCTCACCCAAAAAAATCTCTTACAGGTACCAACAGAGCTTCCAAAACCTCCATGGTTGAAAGTAAATATAGGTATCTTTAAGCCACTCCCAAACCAAGATCACCTTATCCAAATAAAAAGCATGACATTTTAGGAATTTTAAAATGAGACGTACCTCTTCTCATAAAGCTATGTTTGGATCAATAAATTTTTCAAAACATCCCAAAAAGGTGGGTAGTTACATCCTCCCCACCATGGGACAACTCATCCTCAATCTACAACCATAGAAAAACATAATTTTCAACCATGCCTGTAACCAGAAAATGGGATAAACCAAAGCATGTAATTGCATCCTGATGATTGATTCCAGATATGACCCCCTCTCCAATGTTAGAAATTGAAATTCCATGAATTCACATTTGAACTAGAAACTCTGAGAGTATGGGTCCTAATGATCATATAATCGAACATACCTTTTACGTCATTTCATGATCATCACATGAAATTATACTATAATTTCTCAATAAAATTAGATAACCTAAAACCTATACTAACTATTTACACCAACGCATTCTCAACTATAACCATTTTGATTGTTTCACCATCACTGCATTATTCAAATTAAATTCCTAACATGATTTCCATTTAATCATGTTCCGCCCGACATAAGATTTCATATCGGTCGAACCCTGACCAATTTCCAACATGAATGTGAAATTAGAACCATTAACATGTTACTAACCATCTGGTCATATAAAATTACTCATTAAGGCATTCCTATAATTCCATTCTACTAACATCAGGACTTATAGGGTGATGTCTCAGATCTGACACATACCACCTCTACTAGAACATAGAACCAAAAAAATTTCTAAGAAATTTTATTCCCACTTCCAAGAATAAATTCCACACCTACCTCATCACTTTACTAATAAATCGCACTTATCAATTGTCCAATATGATAAATAATACCATTATAACTCACCTACCCCCACCCTATCCATGGTGTATTCATTTTCTGAGTTAAATTTAGACATGAAAATCAAGAGATGCTAGACGAATTCATCCACTATTAACCTATGAATTGTTTAGTGTCATATAATTTACTAGTCCATAGTGGATCCCCACAATAATAATTTCCTTAACAGTAATCCATGAGAACTACACTATTAGAAACCGCCTCTTGTTACACACCAGCATGTCCATGATCTGCTCGCTTCATTTAGACAACCTATCACCTGGGATTGCATGAAACTTCCTTTTACAGAGGTACCTTATGCAACCCACAACCTCCAATTACAACTCAACTGTTACCATTTAACCATTATCAATGGTTCATATTTTGTTTTCATACCCTGAAACTCACACATTGTACATAATACAATATACACACAAAGCAATTTGAAATAACCGCATTTGTTAGCATACTAAAACATGAGTCAAACAACTTTAGGTTGACTTATTTAAAAGACATCTATATTTATATTCGACACCTTATTTAAGGTCTCAATCATGTTCCCTTAAATCATCAAGGTACCCAATGATCATTTGGACATACCCACAAAACTTCAAACATAAAATATAGTGTACTTCAATGGTTTCATACTCAACCAACCAATTCATCATTGTGCTACCTGCAACCACTAATGTGCCACCGATCTGTCACGGTTCTTAGATTTCTTGTGCAACCTAAGACTATATCTAATTTCTAGAATCAATCTAAACTCATAGATGAATCTTAAATTTAGCACCTTATCTGAGACTAGTGATCTCAAACATACCATCTCACCATCTTATGAAATTAATTTTTACCACACAAGACTAGTATTTATAAACATATGATCCCTCTATCTTGAAGGTCTCTCTTTCCATGACCGATGTGACGATCCGCGCAATAGGAGTGCCCTAGTCATTTTTTTAAAAAATGGAAACCAAATTCCACAGAACATTTTATATTCACCATTGAAAAAAGTTTCTAGAAATGCCCCAAAAAACCTATACCAAGCATCAACATGAATCTTCAGTCTCTTATAAGTGTAACTAGAATAGGTTCATTTATATAAACACATGTGAAGCTCCTCCTGAGCTAGGCTCTAGAATTTCCTCATCACAAGAAACCAAATACAGAACTCTAACTCAGGTTGGTTGTGATACCACATTTGATCATTTTACATGTTCATCCCTAGAATGGGTATAACATAGTTTTTCTATTAAAAACTTTGGGAACGATGACCATGAAAAAAATATTAATGACCATGTCACTCTACTCTGGATGTGACCTGTAAATAGAGCCTTAAAGGAACCATTAACCAACACCCTTAAAGGTGTTACTATGATTGTATCACTCAAATTTCATTTAGACTTGAATGATTCCCCTAAACCATAAGATATTCATGCCAAAAAACCATAAATTTCATAGAATCCTGTATAACTATATGTACTTCCATGTTATTTATTCAACATAATGGGAGTACCCATTTCGTATGATCCATATCCCCAATGACACCCCACATTCCTTGCATGCTCTGACATACTAGAAAAAAATTCATACCCAGGGGTCATGTTATCCCACACAACCATTTATAACATGATTTAAAACTTCTTGAATCATACATAAATGAAAATAAAAAATAATAACACAACTCACTAAGAAGACAACCATTCCCATGGCATGTTTGTCCCATTAAACTCAAGCATCCTTGATACTCACATCTATTAAAAGACTCAACTTACCGCTCATCCCCCCACCAAAATGAGAATCATTTTACAATTTAAGAGTCCTCACCAAGATTAAATGTCATAAAAACAACACTACCTATGCCAAAAAAACTTGAAACAAGCATACACCAATGTTTTTTATCTTTAAGGGTGATACCACATGTAATAAGCTAGATCATCTTTTCATGTATGGATACTGATTTTGTGTATTTTTTAGAAAAATGGGAGTTTTTGAAAATTTTATAAGTACACATTGTGTACATAGGAGTATACACCATGTACCCTGTTACCATGTACAACCATGTCTTGGGCATGTAACGGATGAGACATGGCCATGTTGGGTGATTTGGCGGACTGCTAATGTTTGAGGTCATTTGAGGCAAATGCATGGAATGTTTATTAATAGTACACGCCATGTACTTTTTCTTTTATTTGATAAATCGGACTGGGGTCATGTCTAATCCCTAGAAACGTCTTCTTCTTCCCATGTCTCAAACAGGGGATCAACGTATGACTGATTCTTCTCCGAGCCACTGATCTGTCATCCGTTATCTGATTCGATCTTCAGAGGGTGCATTGGAATCCCACTGATGAGTCATTCATTCTTCTAGAGCCGCTCCTCCTGATTTATTCTCTCTATAGAGTTATTAAAGGTTGAACGTTTTAGATTTTTTTTATATATACATTGTGCTAGGTTGTTTAAATGGATGATGTTCCACAATTTTCATCATACAACGTCAAGGTAGGTGGTTTTTTTCTATTGTTGTTTGTCTTTGAGTTGCATATGCCAAAGTGGCGATTACCCATGTCTCAGGTATTTTGGGTTAAGGAAATTGATCCTTTTTTATCTTCCTTTGATTGATTGTTGGATTAAGGGTTTGTTGATGTAATATTATGTGTAATCTCATGTTTAAGGAATACTCTATGGGTGTGTTTCCTTGTTTTAATTTTTAGGGTCGTTTGGTCTAGGTTGCCTATGATGTAGACCCGGTTTCCTTGAATTGCTTGATAAGATGGAATTGTTTCAATTTTTCTACTTTTTTAAGGCTTCTGATATGAATTGGAATTGTTTATCCATGTATTAGTTGGAATTACTTTTGGATACTTGATATCATTTACACACAATTGAATTGCATAGGGCTTTGAGAACCTACTGTAGTTAGACCACATGGGGAATTGACGGTGAGTGTTTTCTCATAGTGTCTTTGCCTTTTATTTCATTATTTTTAGAGGGGTTATACTGTGTCGGATTCCTAGAGGGTTTATGTAAATATTTAATATTTTGTGATGCGTTTTACAAACAAAAGAACAAGATTGGATTATGTTCTGTTAGGTAGTCTTCTAAGATACCTATTTGTGATACTTACTTGATTAAATAATGAAAATTAAATTTTAATGAATGTAAATGGAAATTGTAGGATTGGTTAATTTTTTCTAATCCTAGTTTCTTTTCATTTCCATTATTACCTACTATATATACTCACTAACAGTTACACACATATCTTGTGGTGGTTTCCTACTATGATCCATCTCACACCTTGTTTGGGTCATTATTTAGACCCAAACGATTGTATGGTTGAAGGTATAGACAAGGTAAATCTCCCTTCATCATCAGGTTCTTGATTATTGTGGAGCTAGAGATCATGGGACAAAGATGAGGATTTCGATTCTAATGGTGTTTATTTTTTTTCTTTTGTACTTTTTTTTGTACTATATTTCCAGCATTGTGACTTGTTTGGATATTTTCCTAGACACATGTGACATGAATCATCTATATATGTGCTCCAATTTTTTATTTACTTCAATATTCCATTGTTTACTTGAACTATAGGAAAATAACCACATAGCGGCGATTTTTTTGGATATGGAGGTGGTTTAAATAGCCACAATATACTACTGTGGCAGTTTTTTGAAATCGTCGCTAAATTGTGTGTCAGCAGAAAATATGCAGTGGATTATTCAATTTAGTGAAGGTTTATGGTAACCATTGTATTAAATACATTTTGAGAAGGCTTTCTGTTGGTTTAGAGGTTGTTCTCCTGGCGGAAAATGATTTTTTTGTGGCGGTTTACACCACCGCCAAAAAAATCATTTTCTCTAGGACAACTGCTGCTAAAACCAAGATAGACACTGTGAAATGATAACGGAAGATAAAAAATGTGTAGTGTCAGCTTTAACCTTTATAGATAGTATAATACCAAATTATAGTGGAGGTATTATCCAATTCTAAATATGATCCATTTACATAGAGGTGGTTTAAACCATCACTAAAGCTATATTTACAAAAAAACACAGTTGATTCTGTATCCCCCGTACCAGTGCCTTGAAAAAAATTCATTCAAATTTCACATACACATAAATCCTACATCAAAAAGAATACAAGGAAACAAAAAATTTCATAAGAAAAAACACTTTCAAATTCACACACACTTGTCTGAGTATCACTCATTACATGGTGTAATAATCATTCCACTCAGACCGTCCATGATTTCCCCATTGGGAACCAGTGTTACTCATATGAAGCTAAGTAACCCAAATAGTGTGATCATCCATGATATAAAATGTATCACCCCTGATGTACAAATAATCAACAACCTAAGAGCCCATCACTAGTATTCTTTAAAGAGGAATATGAGTTTCTTTCAGGGTGTAACTAATACATTGATTTTCATTATGTTTTAAATACTAATGATGCCATGTGTAAAGCCATGCCATTTTATAAATCAAGTGTATTTAAAGATTTTCACACTTATAATCTATTTCAATTATAAATTAAGAAGGTATATGTAGTAATCAATCCATAACTCCTACTATTTCATTTAATTAATTAGGTATTCCATTCCATAATTAATGTTTTCTGAGAATTGAATAAAAGTAACAGGTCCATGTGGACTACCCATGGAAGTTAACACCATACATGAAAAGGTATGTGGTAGTCCATGATAGCATGCATTCCATATGATAACATCTATTTCCTTCAATAAGACATAGGCCCTAACCACCTAAAAGATGGTTTGGTCACTAAGGCATATATAGGGGGTTGTTACATCCTCCCACAATTCGTTTCAACATCACCTTGATAGTTTAGAAAAAATACACTTAAAAGGGGGTTTTATTAGAGAAAAACTAATTATATTATGTCATTCAAGTATTAAACCATTATATGAGGTTCAAATTTGAGGTTCATGGTCCTTAACATGGAAAATTTAAAAAACAAGGGGTACTAATCCTAATGAACTATGTTCAACAAATTAAACAACAAATTCCCAAGTCACCGCATAGAAGTCCCTCCAGAAATCATAGTGACACAATTTATAAAACATCAACACTCTAAGAGAAATTATATAGACCACCTACCAAAAACCATGGATGACCGAAATGACCAATATCAAGGCATGTTCCTATCCATATAGAGAGAAATTATGGAAACAGATGAATGCCCTGATAATATGGTAAATTTAGTTGCACCAAAATAATGCATCTAGAGAGGAGAAAACTATAGAAAGAAGGAAAGAAGATTCCTAGAGTCACTGAGTGATATAAAACTCACTTGAAATAGGTTGAATTCAACACTATATAAGGGGGATCAATCCAACCCTTTGAGAGGAGAGGATAGGAGGAGCATTATTATATGATTCATAAATATAAATATCTATTAATACAACATAAGGACCGTAAATTCCTAGTGTATTTGGAAGACTTGGTTCATGATCCATAAAAAGAAACATCAAAAATCAATAAAATGTTAGGTCATGAAAATGTTTGGTGGAAACTCTATGCAAATCATGATTCATATACAAACCGAATATTGCCATATTTATCCAACATATTAACAATACAAATAATCAATGTATGTTGATGAACACATTTCTTCACCCTCTCCACCTGCATCTCTACGTCCTTCTACCACCTGTAAAAACACTATATTGTAAATTAAATACTCTTGTATATTTATATTTAAACTTAAAACCATTAAATGTATGAAAACTAAATGATTTTAAATTTTTTGTGATTTACCTGCTCCCCACCAGTCGATGCAATACTGAAGGGGGAAGATCTGGTTGTATTCTGATATAAATCAATAATTCATTATGGAAAGTAGATATCTTTCTCCAATCATCATTCAAAATAAGAAGGGAAACTGGATCCGAAACCATCTGTCATATAATCTAGCCAATTAATCTTTTGGCATCATCCGTAGGGACACCATATGAATCAAATTGGACAACTATATTCTCCCCTGTCAGATTCCATACAGTATAACATTTCCTCCTTGTAATTTCTATCATTTAATCAAATAATATTATGGTCATAACATATATTTCAAAAAAAAAATATTCCGAAAAAAAATGATAATAGATTAACAGTACTGACAAACAAAATGTACATAACAATGATAATGAATGACTGGACAAATGAAATTAGTGGTTTCTAAATGAATGAATAATTGTACATATAATCATTTTCCCCTTTAATCATGTAGGTTTCCTACTTCATTACTTCATCCACATAATCCATCCTTACTAGACTAATATTTTCAATATCATGATGGAAAAATAGTTCTGCTTCTTTATATTGATGAGATTCAATGTTGGAGGTAAAATCTTTCACTTCATCACCCATATCATACATATCTTTTCTTTATGTGAGAAACTACACTCCACCCTTCATCCACAACATCATTCACATAATATTTCATTTTTTCTTATGATTATAAGATATATGGATCATATAGTTCACCATCACCAACATCCATCAAGAGAGATAAGTTCACAGAAGTAAATTGCAAAGAATATCTTTTAACACCTCTGATAATATCGACCCAATTTCATTTGAATAAAACAACTGAAAAATGACCATGTTAGTTTAATTAAATAATATAATTCATATTTCCATAGTATCCCATTTTATAAAATGTAAATATACCACTATTATATGTTCTCAAACCCTCTTTTTGACCGACTATACGAAATCTAAATCGATTCACGTTGTAAGCGTCGAACTTTATAACTTATTTTAGAAGACATCTTTATTAAAAAAATTCATTATATATTTCTCATTTCATGTTCAACCTCTCATTTATATCTTCATTTGTATCCTTATATCTTCAATAAATGGATATGAAATTTCACTATTCAGCATCACATATCTATATGTCTGTAATAATTCCATTTCTGTTATTGTAACATTTGAGGTCCTTCTAACTGATCATCCAATAGCAGGAAATATTTTTGATTTCCCATGTATTTGATATTGAGTTGATGTGCCATCAACATGTCTAACTATATTAAATATTGTCTCAATATCATCCAAGTATCTAGAACAAAAGGCAAGACACTCCTCTGCCAAATAGCCTTCAGTAATAGAGCCTTCCTGTTGAGCTTTATTTCTCACATATGATTTCAAATTCCAAATATATCTGTGAAATAAAATAAAAAAATATAATTATGCATTTAATTAAGTTCAAATAATTTTTTACTTAACTGAAAACATATATATAAAGTACCTATCAATTTAAAACATCCATCGATGATGTATGGGACCTCCAAATTTAGCTTCCTCAACAAAATACATAGTTAAATGCATCATGACAGTAAAAAATATTGGAGGAAAGATCATATCCATTGAACAAAGTGTCAATAAAAACCCCTCCTGAAGGTTGTCACACTCAAAATTATGTAGATATTTATCACATAGTTTTCTAAAAAATGTGAAAAATTGGAGTACAATAGTAGTAACTTTTTCAGGTAATAATGTACATAATTCCAATGGTATGAACTGTTGTAAAAAAATATGTGAATTGTCCCTTTTCAATCCATGTAACCTGTGACTATTTAAGTCAACACACCTAGAGATGTTACTTGAATAACCATAAGATACATTCACATGCTTTAAAATTGTAAGGAATGTATCTCTATCCATATTTTTCATTGCAAAAATTTCCAGATCATACTTTTAATTCTCATTCGGCCAGATATCACATTTTATGTTCATTACTTGTAAGTATCTCCAAAGATTGAGATGATCCTTTGACTTTAAATGCTCACTAATCAATTTGAAGATCAAATTTTCATATAAATTATTCTCAGTATACATCACATCACGATTATTCCGCAACAAATTAAATTCCCAATACGAAATTCCGAATAGTATACTTTTTTTCTTCCATTGTTGCATTCGGATTTCACTTGACAATGCACTTCAAACTCATTTCCCACTATCATTAAAATAATGAATATTACCAAATTCTATTTGAACATTTCAATGTTGTTCCAATATTTCAGAACCAGTTAACAACTTTGTTGGTGATCTACGATCAATGAAAACATTATATTTTGATCTCTTCAGCCGAAATCTATGTGATACATCGAGAAATATTTGACGTAACAAGAAGCACCATTTTCTACGGTGAGGAAGCCGTTTGGGATAAAAATAAATTTTAAAAATAGGACAATCTAAACACATGTAAGTGTTCCAACCATATAAATTCTGAAGTCTATGGAATTCACTAATGATCCACATTAATGTAGCATGCATTTTGAACATTGTTTTAGAAGAAACGTTATATGCATCAACATAATTTCTCTATAACTCATATAATTCTTCAATTAAAGGCTACAAGTATACATAAATATCATTTCCAATAATTGTTTTCTAGGAATAATCATCGAAATGTTAAAATTCATTTATTTCATACACATCCACAGAGGCAGATTGTAAGGGATCAAAACAACTAGCGAAATGATATAACTAGAACTCAGTGTCCCAAATGGGTTGAATCCATCAACATCCAATCCCAATCAAACATTCCTAGGATCAACTGAGAAATTTGGATGTAATGAATAAAATTTCTTCCATGATTTTGAATCCTGTGGATGTCGCATTAACCCATCATTGTTATTATCTACAGAATGTCACTTCATGTGTTCGACAGTTTTTGATGACATGAATAATATTTGCAACCGAGGCTTTAAAGGAAAGTAACATAAAACCTTTGTAGGCGTGTTCCTTTTCTTCTTCTTCATTTTATTATGTTGATTAAGACTTCCAAAATCACACATTAGGTTTCATCTATAAGAAGTACTTTTTTTCAATCCCGTCTACCAGAATCTGCTCTCCAATGAAGCATATGATCATTGGGACACGCATGTATTTTTGTATAATTCAGACCAAGCCTATTAATTTTTTTTTCATATCATAAAAATACTCAGGGATGTTTTCTTTAGGAAATTAATCACGTAACAATTCCAAGATCATAGACATTGAATTTTTTGTAATTCAACATAGACATTTGATATGGTACAACTTCAGAAGAAAAGAAAGTTTTGCATATTTCAAACATCAAATATACAACTCTTGATTTCAATCGTTAACTAAACCATGAAACTTATTTTCCTCAGTGAAGTTTTCTATTACATTAGTCTCCAGAAAATAAATAGAATGATCCAATGATATGTTATAATCTTGATCTGGTTTTCCTACAGTCTCAAAAACATCACTTGTCACATTGCTATTTGTAGCACCCACATCTGGTTGTTCTGATATATTTTGATGTTGATAGTGGGGTTTTACAATGTCGAATGCATAATTTATAGGATTTTTATTTCATTTTTCATTGTATATGGAGTTGGGATCTCATTCTGTGGGTTGAAATTAGTTCTCAACCTTTCTGTAACATTTGATTCTCCATTCCAAATCCCACAAAGATAATGACCAGGGAATTGCATCATTATTAAATGTTCATAAACTCCATATCTCTTCAACCAAATTCTAAATTTACATTTAGTACATGGACATATTATTCTACCTTCAACGGATTGATTGGAAATTTTAAAATCTAAAAACTCCTCCAAACCCATAGCATACTAAGGTGTGTTTCTCAGTAATGTGATCCAGCTTTTATTCATTTATATCAAAATGTGCCTACACAATATTAAAAAAATAAAAAACAGATAACTATTACTAAATAGAGAAATAGATTCATATATACTAGTTGAAAAAATATATAAATATGTTAAATAAGGTTTTCCTATATAAATACATATGGTAAATAATGAACCCACCCACTAGAAAACCAAAGCATGAAAATTAAAAATATCCATAAAAGAATAAAGATATAATAAAAAACAAGCCATGCTATAACAAATGAACTATATACTGCATGTCAGGAAATGAATACATCAATAGAATATCATATAAATCATAAACCAAAAGTCTAAAAAAAAGTAGGAAAAACCATAAAGATGGTTCCAAGTCTAATCCTAGTTCCAAACTCCCATGCTTTTTCATAGTAATCCAATCATCATGCATTGAGCCTTGACCAAACCCAAGCCTATAATCAAGTAGCATCAACTTGGGTACCAAGTTTCATGGTATCCTGATAAATGTGTGACTATAATTAAATAGTCCACCACCAATGATATCCCTAAATAAAACCAGAAAATAATAATATAAATTTGTAGGTGGTACAAATAAAAAAAATTAATAATTTAATTAAAAGGTGGTAAATAACCACTAATTCCTAGGCTCTATGATGAAACCTGAGAAGGTGATGAAAAAAAATCCTATGAAAGAAAATGTAATTAATATATGGATGAAATACATTTAACTAATGATAATAATATTTCATGCATTATCGATCACACTGATGATAAAAAATACATAGAATTAACCAATGACATTGCCGAAACCAAGCGTTTATATAATGAAAATGAAACTAAAAACATTGATGCATTGGATGGAATCAAATAAATAGACAACACCAATTAAATTGATGACATGGATTACATGGTTATGAAAAACAACACTAACAGTGTTAATGATTCCAAGAACAACAATAATTACAATGATTGTGGTGATATAGTAAAAACATTTGATGATGAAGACTAAAATTTACTGAATAACCAAGGAAGAAAATATGTTGATGAAAACACTATTAACCATAATTACACTAAATACATAGATCATACCAATGAAATTGATGACATGGAAAATACTAATGGAAATTATGACATAAATAATTTCAATGATGCCAATGAAATTTAATACATCTATGAGACAAACAACATTGGTGAGACCGCTGAGATTAACCATACCGAATAAACTCTTGAAACAAATAAAACATATGAAACCAATGACTCTAAAGAAATTGAGGACACATACCACAATGATGACACTTATTACCATGATCACATCAACACAACCAAATATGATAAAGAATGTGACAACACTGATGACATCCATGATTTTGATGACTCTAATGAAATCATAAATTCTAGAAAAACTAGTGAACCTAATGATATTGGAGACACTAATGATATTGATGTGATATAAGAGTCCAATTACATATCCATCACTTATAAACCCAATAACAATGATGAAATGGGTGAAATTTAGGGCATTGAGTACATTGATTACATATCGGATAGTATCCAGGATAAAAATATAGTTTTACCTAATGAAATTAATTCATAAATGACATGGGTGACACTAACAACTCTAACATATATTATAACATCAATTAAACAGATGATGTTGATGACTTAAATTACACAAAAAATACTAATGAAATTAATAATATGGATGACCAAAACTAATGATATAGTTTTACCACGTTGAGGGATTTGAGGGGTTGTTGGGGTCGCAGGGGTTTTCGGGGTCGCAGGCTCGTAGGGCTTCGGGGGGGTAACGAGGGTCACGATGAGTGGTGAGGCCGGGTGAGGGGTGATGAGGTGCGATGAGGGCTTCGGGGGGGGGGGGGGTGAGTTGTCGGGGTCATGCGAGTCACTGGGGTCTAGGGTTTCAGGGGTCGCAAGGGTCAGGATGGGTGGTGATGCATGGTGAGGGGTAGAAAGGCGCGGTGAGGGATTTGGGGGGTTGCTGGGGTCGCACGGGTCGATGGGGTCTACGGTTTTGGGGGGTCATAGGGGTCAGGGGTCGGGGGAGTTGGGGGAGCTGGGGGAGTCGGGGGGAAATGTGTCATCTCTATAAAAAAACCACATTTTAGGGTGATTTATTAAGAACTACCACTAATTTATGTAAAAAAATAGCAATGTTTTATTAAACCGCCACTAAATGCCAATAATTTCGCAGTGTTGTTGTATGGTATTATTGCTTCAACTACTGATTGTTATTTTTTATTCAAATTTTTATATTATGTTAATGAGGGAATAGTTTCCCCACTATCACACCCAAGTCCCTTACTGCTAGTTGGTAACCTCTAGAATTTAAGGAAATACGCTTGAGGCCATGTGACCAACCAGATATGTGGCACCTTTTGGCGGCACCCGGAACCGAGACGTTACAAAGTGGAATCAGAGGTGGATTTTCTTTTCTACATTGTCTTACTTTTTGGATCCCATAGACAGATACAAGAAGGAATCGGTAGTTGATAATAAGTTGTGCCTAAGAGTAGCTAACCCGTGTATAGGGAAAATCCAAGATATCTTGAATATTGCATTTTTTTGGTTTTTCAACTATTACAGTATATTTGATTTCACTATTGGGTGATGCAGATGATTTGTGCTATTATAATTTATATTATTGAGGTTCTATTTCTGTTGCAACCAGATGAGATAAGGGTATTTCATCTCATTCATCATATAGGCACTTTCTAGAGATCACATGTCATGCATTTTTTCATGACATTTAGGGTGAATTACTAATTGCATGTTGTTATGATATATTTTATGCTATATATTGATTTTGTTGAGATAGACTCAATGATATAATACCTTCTATTTTGATTGGGTATTGGAAAGTTTAAAGATTCATTTGATTGGGCACCAAACTTCGGTCCCTAAGGTGTTATAGGCCCTCCTAGATTGGTATTTGGTGGATCATATTGAGCTTTAACAGAATTCTGTTATGATATGACATGAATAGGATGCCAATCATTGATTCATGGGGAGTATGGTCCCCCACAGATCAGAATTTGGCACTTTAATTCTTTTTTCAGTTTTTTATGGGGTTCTAGAGTAGTTTCGGAGGCTTACTATCCAGAAAAACCAAGAATACACGACATGTGATTATAAATACACACCATGTATCCTTCTATTCCGGAAGAAAATGTTTTCCTTCAGTACACTCAGTGTATTCTTTGACCATGTGACTGACTATATGGGTAGAGACATGGGGTTGGGAAATGTTTGGTGGAATATGCTGTGTACTGGGTGTACGTGTCGTGTTGTAGAGAACGTGTCTCTGACTGTGTGACTAATGCCATGGGTGGATGAAACATGGGGTTTAGATGTTGTGTCCTATTCTTGATCATCGTGTATAGATGACCGTGTCTTCGACCGTGTGACTAACAACATAGGTGGTTAGAACTTAAGGGGTACATGTTTTTTCTAGGGTGAACACATCGTGTAGTGTTACCCAGGAAAGAACCATGTGTTTATCTATGTAGAGAAACATAGGCTGGGGGAAATTATTCAAGTACACGCTATGTCCCAAAGAGATCATACCATGTGTATAGATGTTACATGACCAATTTTGGCAGAGGTACACGCCATGTTAAAAATCTTAAGGGAAGAAGCTGTGTATGGGTTATACATGCCATGTACCCATGTTTTGTAAAACTTTTTTATTTTCTTCTCCCACTCCTTTCTTTCACTTATAAGTTTTAGTCCATGATAATCTTGAACTAAGGTGTGCACTTGACCTTGGAGATTCATGCCACCAATACGTCCTCCGATTGTGTGCTAGATACAGCGCAATTATCAGACACCAGAAATGGTGGACCAAGGACTACTAGCATACCCTCCCTTCGTTCCCTTCATGGAACTAGTCTTCATTTCAGATATAGGTGATGATGCATATTTCCGAGAAGGATTCATGAGGATGATTCATACTTTCAAGGGAGCACTACATCTGACCCCGTCTATGGAAGAATTGACATGGGTTTTTCAGCAACCTCATCCTCCCACTTTCTTAGGGGATGGAGGACCTCAAGCTATAGAGTCATGGTTAGAAGCCATATTTTCTATCTTCGATCATCTCGAGATGACATTATAGAGGAGGGTGAATCTTGATACATATATTCTTTGAGATTATTCCAAGAGATAGTGTGATGTGATATCATAGGAAAGACTCCAGCGAGTTATGGATTGGGATGAGTTCTAGCATACCTTCTATGACTACTTCTACCTAGAGACCTTGAGGGCTGATTGAGCCTGATATTTCATGAGTTTGGAGAAGGTTACTCTCTTATTCATTGATTATTCTTCTTTCTACATAGTTCTGCAAAGTGTCACATCCATTATGGGGGGTGATGAGTTATTTATTGCAAGAAAGTTTTAGGATGGTCTTAGGAATGAAATTCGATCTCAGGTGAACATCTTTAGGTTGACTTCCATATATTCTATAGTCAACCAGTTGCTGATCACCAACTATAACCTAAGGGATTCTAGAGCCATGGTCCAGGGCGGTTCAGCATCTAGAGTTGGTACTCTTCCGACAGATATCAAGAAGCGTCGCAAGGAGTCTACGCATGGAGATCTAAGTAGGTGGGATTTTCCTTCATTTAGCTAGGTAGCGTGATACTAGTGCAGAAATGGTGGAAATAAGAAACAACAATAACCAAGAGACTAATTTGAGTTCTAATATTGTGGAAAGATGGTACATCTTCAGCATTTCTACAATTCCCTCCTTCCAACAGCTAGTGAGGTAGGATCTTTCTCGACTCCTCATACCAGAGTAGGACCACTAGTTCCACATTAGAATAGAGCTGGAATTATTTAGGTCGTTCAGGCTGAGGTGGTGGTCATGGATGCAATGGTCAGACACAATGTTTTTGATAGATATTGGGTGGATCTGACCAGGGATCTCAAATATTTTCCTAGAGTCACATAGTAGGTCAGGATTTTGTGCTGGAGTAGATCTAGTAGGAGAATGATCTCGTACCCTCTACGATTAGAGGTACGATTTTTGTTGCCTCAGTTTTAGCTTCTGCTCTTTTTGATAACGGGGCGTCCCATATCATTATATTTGTGATTTATGTGGAGATCCTTGGGATCTGTAACTTCCCTTATGTTGATATCATGATGTTGGAAACTCTGTTGTGGATTAGAATAGCTAGTGTATGTTAGTTCAAGGAGTTCCCTCTTGAGGTTAGTGGGTGTCACTTCATATGGGAAATTTTTGTCTTAGAGATGATGGGTTATGATGTCATTCTATGAATGGACTGGTAAGCTCCCTTCTAGGATGTTTTTTATTTCTATTGTTGTAGGGTGAGTTTCACATCATAAGAGGGGGGATTGTTTCTATATAAGGGAAAATCAGATGTCCAGGTTAGCAGAGTTAAACCCGAGAATCATGGGTTGAGAGGTGTTACATCCCATATTTCTAGTTCATATCTCAATGACCAGGGGACGTCCCATAAGTAATTTCTTCCAATGTTAAATCATTTCATGGATGTCTTCCAACATGAATTTTTAGGTTTACCCTCAAAATGAGAAGTATAATTTTCTATTTAGCTTGTTCCAGGCGCAAAACCATTGTTTATTCCTCTTTATTGGATGGATACACTAGAGTTACAGGAGTTCAAGAAGCAGTTGGAGGAGTTGCAGGAAAAGGGTTTCATCTAACCCATTAATTCTCCTTGGGGTTCTCCTATCTTTTCAATGATGAAAGTGGATGGTACCCTCATACTTTGTGAGGATTATCGGAAGTTGAACCATTTTATGGTCAAGAACTGATATCCCTTACTGAGTATTGATGATCTCTTTGATCATCTTCTAGGAGCCTTGGTGTTCTCGAAGATTGACATCAGATCTGGCTATCATCAGTTGCATTTTAGACCATCAGATATACCTCTTATATTCTTTCAGAGTAGGTATGGTCTATAGGAGTATGTTTTCAGGCTTTTTGGTATCACAAATGCACTGGAAGTTTACATGGCACTGAGGAACCATGTGTTTCATACTAACTTGGATTATTTTGTGGTAGTCTTCATGGACGATATCTTGGTGTACTATCAACTTGACACTACCATTCCATCCATCTTGAGATCATTTTGAGTACACTGAGAGAGCATCAGTTATATGCTAAGCTCTCAAAATGCAACTTTTGGATGGACCGGATTCACTTCTTGGGTCAATTTATCTCAGTGACAGGAGTATCAGTAGACCTAAAGAAAGTGAGAGAAATATCATTCTGGGAGAAGCCAAAGAACATTTTTGAGGTATGCAGTTTTATAATGTTGGATAGTTACAACAGGTGCCTTATACAAAACTTTTCACGCTTAACAACACCACTGACATTCCAGACTAAGAATGTGAAGTACTTGTGGACCGATTCCTACGATTCAGCCTTTCAGGAGATGAAAGGGAGGTTGAATTTAGCACCAATACTGATATTACCAGAGCTTGGTAAGAGTTATACTATTTACTGCGATGCATCAGGTATCGGGTTGGGTGCAATACATATGTAGGGTGAAGGAGTCATTGTGTATGAGTCTCGGCATTTAAGGCCACGTAAGAGGAATTACCCGATGCACGATCTTGAGTAAGCTACAGTTGTTCATTCTTTATGTTTTTGGAGACATTATCTATTGGGAGATAATTTTGTGGTGTACATTGACCTCCAAAGTCTCAAGTATATATTTACTTACCATGATTTAAATTTGAGACAACGAAGGTGGGTTGAGTACCTTCGGTCTTTTGACTATGAGATTTCCTACACACCTGGTAAAGGAAACACAATAGCTGATGTGTTGAGTAGGAGGAATCAAATATAGTTATTTCATGAGGACACCAGTAAGTGGAATATTATGGATATGTTCTCTGAGATGAATTTAGAGGTTCGCGATAGATAGGTGCATCCATTTCTTTCTTCTGTAGTTGTTTCCACTACTATGTTGGATCGAGTGTGAATGATTTAGCTATCAAATTCTAAAGGAATGGTCCTATGATAGGGTGTGTTATGAGAGGACCCTAATCCTGGGTAGCCAATAGGCGAGGATGAGGTCTTGTGTTTTCATGGGCGTGCATTGGTGTCATCAAAAATACGCAAGGATCTATTTCGATATTTTTATTCCTCAAGTTGGGCAATTCATCCTAGTGTCACCAAGATGTATCATGATCTACACCATCAGTATTGGTGGCCAGGTATGAAGATAGATGTTGTTGGTTTTGTTATGAGATGTTCCACCTATCAGAAGGTGAAGGCAGAGCATCAGTGACTGACATGGCTTTTACAGCAGTTATCCATTTCTGAGTGGAAGAGGAATAATGTTGAGATGGATTTCATGATAGGGTTACCGAGGCTTCCTAGTGGGAATGATGTAGTTTAGGTTGTCATTGATAGTATCACAAAGGTTTTACACTTCTTACCAATCAAAGAGACTGCTATTTTTGATGATCTTAGAAGGTTGTACATCCAAGGGATTACAATTTTTCACGGGGTTCCATGCTCTATCATTTTAGATAGAGACACTCGTTTTACTTCTCATGCCTCGAAGGAACTACAGAGGGATTTTGGTACACAGGTACTTGTGAAAAAAAATTACCATCCCCAGAAAAATGGTCAGTGCATGTGTATGATTCAGGTGCTGGAGGACATGCTTCGAGCACGAGTCAAATATTTTGGAGGTTCTTGAGAGAATAACATACCTCTGTTGGAGTTTTCCTATAATAATAGTTTTCATGCAACTATTCAGATGGAACCTTATCAGGATTTGTATGGTAGGCCATTCTGATCACCCCTATGTTGGCTGGAGGTAAGAGAGGTAGCTATGTTGGGACCTCGTCTTGTACAAGTGACCAAAGAGCAGGTGGAGTTTATTCAGAAGATGATGGCTACTACATAGTCATGAAATAAGTCTTATGTTGATCAAAGGAAATAACCTTTTGGAGTTCGAGGTTGGAGATCAGGTTTTCTTATGTATCACACTGAGGTTGGGACACAGAATGATTAGGTGATAGAGGAATCTTTCACTGAGATAAGTCAGTGCGTTTGAGGTTTTGGAGAGATTCGGTCCAGTTGCCTATTAGTTTTAGTTACCTCAGAGGTACTGTTCTATGCACGGAATCTTCCTTGTTTCTCAGCTACGATGTTACTTCTTAGACTCGTCTCATGTTTTTCAACATGTGGAGGTTAATTTGGAGGTGGACACATTGTTCGAGGGGCATCCTATCTATATTTTTTATCAAAGCATGAAGGTTCTCTATGGCCGGTCTGTTCCTCTAGTACGGGTGTTGTAGCAGCACGACCACGTGTAAGATGATACTTGGGAGAGGGAGACTGATGTGCGATCATAGTGGCTGAATCTGTTCGAGGATTCTTCTTCACCACCTTATCAAGGGAATTTGGGGACTTATTTATTTAAGGGGGGTTGTTTTTAAGAACCCAAATATTCTTTTTAGGTATGGATCCTGATTTCGAGTGTTTTTGAAGAAAATAGATGTTTTTAATAATTTTATAAGTATAATATGTCTACTTAGGAGTACATTTCATGTACCCTATTACCTCGTACAACCATGTCATGGGTTTGTAATGGTCGAGACATGGTCGTGTGGGTTGATGTGGCAGACTGCTAATGTCGGGGGCTAGTTGATGCAAATACATGTCATGTTCATTAATAGTACACATTGTGTGCTTTTTCTTTTATTTGAAAAATCATATCAGGGTCATGTTTAATCCTCAGAAACATCTTCTTCTTCTCCTGTCTCAAACAGGAGAGCGATGTACAATTGATTCTTCTCTGATCCACTGATCCGTCATTCTTTCTCCGATTCGATCTTCGGTGGGTGCATTGGAATCCCACCAGTGAGTCTTTCCTTCTTCAAGAGTCTCTCCTCCAGATTTATTCTCTCTCCCTCAAGTTATTCAAGGTTGAACTTATTTTGATTTTTTTGTAGATCTACATCGTTCTAGGCCGATTCAAGGGTCGACGTTCAAGAGTGTTCATCGTACAGTGTCATGGTAGGTGGTTTGTTTCCTTTCATTGTTTTTCTTTGAATTTTATTTTCCAAAGTGCCAATTACCCAAGACTCAGGTATTTTGGGTTAATGAAATTTATCCCTATTTTATCTTCGTTAGATTGATTGATGGATTAGGGTTATTTTTATGTGATATTATGTGCAATTTCATGTTTATGGAACACCCCATGGGTGTGTTTCCTTGTTTGAATTTTTAGGGCCATTTGGTCCAGCTTTCCTATGAGGAAGACCCTATTTTCTTTCCTTGCTTGATAGGATGGAACTGTTTGACTTTTTCTACTTGTTAGATGCTTGTGATATGCATTGGAATTGTTTATCCATGAAGTAGTTGGGATTACCTTGGGATGATTAATATCATTTACACATGATTTAATTTAATAGGGTTTGTGATAACCTGGTGTAATTAGACCATAGGAGGAATTGATGTTGTGTGCTTCCTCAGAGTGTGTTATATTTCACGCTACGTGACAACATGGAGGATTGACAGTGAGTGCTCCATCATAGTGTCTATATTTTACGTTATGAGACCACATGGATAATTGACGTTGAGGGCTTCCACAAAGAGTCTATAGTTATTATGGAAAGGACATAGGGGGAATTAATAGTGAGTGCTTCCTCAGAGTGTCTTTGCCTTTTATTTCATTATTTGTTCATAGGGGTTAGACTGTGTGGGCTACCCAAATGGTTAATGTAAATATTAAATGTTTTTTGATAGGTCTGCCAAGGCAAAGAACAAGTTTGGATCCAGTCATGTTTGGTAGTCTTATGAGATACGTAATTGTGATACTTAATTGATTAAATGATGAACATTAAATGCTAATGAATTTAAATGGAAATTTTAGGATTGGTTAATTTTGTGTACTTATAGTTTATTTGCTGCATTTCCATTCTTACCTACTACATATACTCACTGACAGTTTGGCAAAGATCTTGTGGTGGTTGCCTTCTGGGATTCATCCCACACCCTGTTTGGGTCATGCTTTGGACCAAAACAGATTATATGGTTGTAGGTATGGATAATGGAAATCACTATTCGTCATCAGGTTATTGATTGTTGTAGAGTTGAAGAGTATGGGACCGAGTTAAGGATTACGATGCTGCTGCAGTTTATTTTTTTATTTTATACTTTGGTTCAGTATTGTATTTCCAGCATTGTGACTATTTTGGCTATTTTCCTAGACACATGAGACATGCATCATCTATATATGTGCTCTAATTTTTTATTTACTTCAGTATTTCATTGTTTACTTGTTTTTTAGTATTATTACGTCTCCTAATGCTTATTATTTGTTATTCCACTATGCATAATCTTCCAATAAGGGCATAGCTTTCCACTATCACACCCAAGGCCCTCGCTTCTAGTCAGAAGCCTCTGGCATTCAGGAAAATGCGCTTGAGTTCATGTGACCAACCGGGTACATGGCACCTTTGGCTAGCACCCGAAACCTGGACGTTACAACACAATTGGGTGGACCCCTTACTCAATAAGAGGCATCATATCTAAAACTAGGGACACGCCTAAATTTAATTAGGCTCTCCCACCTAACCTATATTCAAAAAATAAATAAAATCACTAACTATGACTCATAGGCAATGTCTATGTTCCTATCCAAATAATATTCATTAAAAACTCTAAATCCAACCCCCACACTAGGGTCTTTTACAATAGAATAATTAGGAGGTGTTGTTTAAGCCACAATGAAAAAATATATATTATACCAGAATTTCGGTACTAAGCTGATTATTTATCCATCAATTATTTATTATATAAAGAGTGGAATCACTTTGGACGACCCATCTTTAGTAATCAAAGTTTCATGATTCGATCAAGTAGAATAAAACCAAGAATCTATTAGGAAAAACTCCATTTATATTATTGTTGATACTTTAAACAACAAGATCCATTTAATTTATTCATATACTCACAATTGGTTAATTTCCATGTCATGAAAACATGATGTTGACCTACAAGGGTCAATTCATTCCAACCTAGGTTCGGTCACGTGGATTTCCATTCCCAAATTATGTTGGAAATGCTCTTTAAGTTGTAATTGGCATCCCATTTAAGTGAAACCCGTCAACTGTTAATTTATTCAAGAATTTAAAACACACCCTTAATGTTTTTTCTCATATGAATATAATTATAAAACTGACCTAAAAGGGTCAAATCGATCATATAAGGATTTAGTTATACGAGTTTTCATTCCTAAGTTATAGAGGTACAAGACTTATAATTTTCAATTGGAACACCATTTAGCTGACATCTAGCATTAATCACTTGTATTAATTGAAATAAATCTGATTAATATTACATTTAAGGGATTCTCATTATAGTTAATTATTTAAATATTTTTTAAATAATTAATTTCTTTAATTAATTTTAGGCTAGTTTGATAAAATTTCATCATCAAGCTATATGGGAAAACATCGATTAGGTTGATGCAGACACATTATTTAACCAACCATGTACAATAACTATAAAAAATGAAATCAATCACACAAGAATGGTATACAAGAAAGTAAAGAGTACATGTTAATGGAATATGGAACCTATGTGCCTGAAATGATGAAGAAACACATGCCCTCATATTGTACCAACCCACGAGTAGAAATCTAATAAATCAATAACCAAAAGAAGAAAAATAAATCACTCAATGTGAAATAATAATCAAATTTAATAATTGAATTCAAGATCAGTTAATATCATCCCTGGAAACTTGGTCTTTCCCTCATGCATGGGAAGGCCATTCCTAGACACGAGTTATTTACCATGTTTTGAAACATTCCTAGCCATCTACCAACCATCCCAAAATAGTAAGATCAAGGAAACAAATAAGCTTTTATACCACTTTGCAACTTCCCCAACTTGGTTCACATATAAGTAATAAAAGAAGATGTCTATATGCACTCAACAAAGCCTCCTCATAAGCCAAAGGCTACTGAATAGCAGTGAGTGTCGAATGGTGGTAAAATGGAGAGACTATACCCTCAGGATTAGAACAAAATAAAATAGAGGAAATAATTAAATAAACTATAAGTATATAATAATATACTAAAAGCTTGATAAGTGTTAGTAAAAACAAACCTTACATGGAGTATAACACTAAAAGTGCAATTAAATAAAAAAAATAGCATATGATACAAATAAAATAGTGAACGGCGATGATAAATAAAAAAATAAAATGATCCAACTCATGTAGGCAGTCTGAGTACATGCTCAGTCTATAGCTCCCTTGCTAAGTCATGTCCCTATAAAAGTAAAAGTAAAGAGGAACAAACTAAATTCCTAACCTACAACCAAGAGATATTCTCAAGTTCATAGAGGTGTCTTGAAAAGGGTGTGAGTAAATCATAGTAGAACACCACCAATGGTATCTAATGTTTTCTAGATTGTGCGTACAAAATATAATGATGTAAAATAAATAGATAACAAAGTAGTAAAGTATATTTGAATAAAGATATACCACTTTCTGTAGCCTAAGCTAACTATATTTAACCATGTAACCCAATAAGGGTAACAGGACCCGTGGTATATAGCATGAGTGTTCGAGAGAAAGAAATAGTGGTGAATCCATGCAACAAGTTAGGGAATTCCCATGCAACAGGACCATACAAATCCATGGATAATTCCAAGGCATTCTAGGTGTGTAACTGGCGATCCAACCCATGGTGATCAAGAAAAAGTGTCTAGCTCTGGAGTAGAATTTTAGGGATGATCCCCCAACATTCCACTTTATATAGATGGTCTAAATGAACCTAAGGATCTAATCCTAGGTAATTCTGGCAAGGGGATTGATTGATATCCAAATATATAATGTAAGGAATTATTTTTTTGTGGACATCAATCTCAATCGGAGAGCTCATCCTAGGAATTATAGTTTTTTTAGAGTTTCCATGTGAATCCACAACGTTGGGATGAATCATTCATCAAAATAATACATTGATTGAATCTAAAGTGGGATTACCCCTAGGAATTCACAACAATAAATCGTGTGGCATCCATTGGGTTCATTCTTGACATTAAAATCTGGAATTCAAGGTGTGCCCAAGCAATGTATCACCTTTAAAATGTAATACATATCGAGTATTATAAACAAGGTGTTATCCTTTTCATTTAAAAATATAAATCATAGAAATTCTTTAAGTGGGTTTAAGATTTTGGGCCTAAGGCCCAAACCATTGCATACAACTATAGCATAACAAAAACATAAGGCATTAATAGTGGGTAAGTGATTCAAGTTACGGAAATAACATAACTTTTCCCATGGACACGTCCTTCGGTTTAGGTCCCAGAAAGATAACATGTATTTAATAACCAAAATTTGTCTTCTGTTTTCCCAGCTAGATTTTAATAGTAATTGGACTCAAGGCATCCATCCAGATAATTGAGCCATAGTTTAATTTTTAAGTTAATGAAGGAAGATTCTAAAAACATTTCGTTAACCGGTTTTATTATTCCAATGCTTATTAACCATTCCAAGGGAAAACACTCAGGGAAACCAATTAATTAATCAAATGTTGGGTTGATAGAAAGGTGTCACAATGTCTTAACTTGGACAAGCGACCTAAGATCATACACTTAGTTGACATAAATATTTAACCAAGTACCTTTAGGAAACCCTTTAATTTTTCTATATTATCCACAATTTTAGAGAGCTAACATAAGTCTAGGAAGTATTATTCGTTCTTCACTCATGGTGCATGCTACCCTACTAGGATATCCCATGGAGGCATTCAACCATCAGCTAAGGTCGAGGCACACAAATGGTTCCCACTTGAATTAAGTGAATAAGTCCAAGAAAGGTTGATAAATTCCAATGACAATGTTAGGCCAAGAACTCACCATGGACTGAACTCAATCCTTGGGTTGTTTTGATAAATCAAGGACACTACAGAAGAATCACAAATTCAATTAAAGGATCTAAATTAAGACCAAACCATTTTAAGTTCAAAACTAAGTTGACATCGGGTCAACGACATAGTGCACAACCGAAACGTTTTGTAAAACATCTATACTTTGAGGGAAAATAACTAGAAAACCTACCTCAAGCTTAAGAAGCTTCACTCGTCCAATAATGACCCTTGATTCGATCTAGAATGGATGAAATTGAAGAACCAAAAAAAATCCTTAAAGATAGGGTGTATGAGCTTTCATGATGATAACATTTAAAAGATTGAAGAAAACTGATAGAGGAAGGAAGGAGAGTGGTGTCTATACCACTGGGAAGAAATGACTTAAGAACAAAGGAACTCTTTTAATAAGGGAGGAGGAGTAGTGCGCTTCTTACAACTGCAACGAGGGACTGAAATGAGCCCCAAATCGAGAGGGATAGGGTTAAGCGGGCTAGGGGAAGTCAAAAGACTAATTTGAACCTCTTTTAAAAAACTAATCTTCATCCCACCAGCGATTCGGTGGCTCCAGTAGCCTCAACTAGCTGTTGGAGGCTCCACTGGTTGTCTGATGGGACTACAGTAGCAAGGTGCAGTCCAGATTCTATCTTTGAGCCATTTGGTTTGCTTCTAACACAACCAAATCCCATGAAAAATCTCTAGAAGAACCCACATGAGGTGTCTTCACCCTCAGAATTCTCTTCGGAGTACCAATTGAACTTCCAACCCCTTTGTGGTAGACAGTCTAAAGAGGAAATGTTTAGCCACATAGAAATTAAGAACAACTTCACTAAGGCATAGGCACAGGGGCATGGAAATTTTAAGATAAGACTTTACTCCGCTCACCAAGTTATGAACAGTTCAATAATGAATTCAAAACAATATAGAAAGGTGTCTTGTTACATGATTGATAATTAGATGGATGAATTTATGATCTGTCACATCAAAATTCAGGTATTTTCTTGACTGTGACATTCAATTTCACCCGGGAGAAAAAAATGTCAGTGTGTGATGATTGATATAATTTTTAATTTCAATTTATTTGAACCTGAGTGTTTATTGTAATTTTAATTTCTTGCATTTTTTAACTTGGTGACATACGTAATTGATCTAATATTTTATAATATAAATAAATAATGATTGTTTGGGAATTTTATTGATTTTCAATTCTCACTTGAATTTTCATATTGTTTAAAAATATATTTGACATTAATGTATATATAATAAATATTTATGGATGGGCCTTGGTTGGGATTTGAACGCATGCTGGGAATTTATTGTTTTTTCTGCTTCTTGAAAGAAATTGGTGGGCAAGACAAAAGGTGAAGCCTTATCAACTTGGGAACCGGGGATCCTGGTCTTGTTCGGCAGTTGGATTGATGCTTTCCTAAAAAACAGCTGATCATCCATCTTTGGAGGAGCAGAGCCATATATCATCGGGAATGTGTAGAGATGAGATAATTTTGGGGGTTTTCCTTCCTTCAATCTCATCCCAGTGTGCTTGGATTTGGTTCCCACGAACCTCAATATTTCATTTTTGCTAGAGTTCTACTACATAGAGTTCATCTCGGTGCACTGCTTTAATCAATTTACTATGTAACATCTCTGTTTCGGAATCCACCTAGAGGCACCCCATACCCGGTTAGTCACATGGGCTCAAGTGAATTTCCCCAAACGCCAGAGGCTGCCGACTAGCAGTGAGGGCCTTGGGTGTGAGAGTGGTAAATCTTTTCTCTCTTTGGCAGAGTAACATAACGGAAGTAAACAACATGCAATAACGGAAGCAGTAATAATCCATACAAGAGTGAACAACGGAAGACTAAAAGTAAGAAATAGCTGCAGAACACACACACACACACACATATATATATATATATAGGATGCATGATACATATTTCTAGAAAAGAATCCAAACAAATCACAATGATGGAATAAAAAAAGTACTAAACCAAAGTACAAAAGAAACAGATAAGCAACTCCTCATCATCGTAAGCCTAAGCTTGGTCCCACGCTCACTATCTCCATAGCAAGTCAAGTACCTGATGTAGATGGGACCTTTCCCATATCTATACCTACAAAAATATAATTTTTTTGGGCCCAAAAGCATGGCCCTAATAGGGTGTGAGACTAAATCCTAGTAGGCAACCACCCAAATATTTTTGCCCAATATTCAGTGAATATATATATGGTAGGTAATAAGAAAAGATACAGTAAACAAGAGAGTATTCAGTAATAAACAGTTCCACATATCAAATGAATCTAATCAACCAAGGTAACCCTCTTGGAAGTTCACACAGCCTATTCCCTCTGGTTCAGTCATTAGAATATATACATACTCTCTAAAGAAGCATTAATAGTATATTCCCCTTATATTCAAAATTGATTCAAGACTCTCTGAGGAAGCTCACTTGGACAATTCCCCTTATATTCTAAAGTGATTCAAGAAACTCTGAGGAATCTCACTCAGTCAATTCCCCTTATAGGCTATGGTAGTCAAGGAAACTCTGAGGAAGCTCACTCAGTCAATTCCCCTTACAGCCCCAAGGTCAACGAATCTCTGAGAAAGCTCACTCGGTCAATTCCCCTTATATCCAGAAGGTCAAGGACTCTCTGAGAAGGCTCACTTAGTCAATTACCCTTATATCCCCAAGGTTATGGACTCTCAGAGGAAGCTCACTCAGTCAATTCCCCTTATAGTCTACTACACCAGGTTCCCAATTCCCTATGTAAGTCAACGAGCATAGCAATGCAATATGGCCAAAGTAAACCTCAAGAACTACTTGTCTAATCGGTCTACAGCATATCAAGCATGTCAGAAAACAAACACTCCACCCTACAACACTTGGCATGGGAAAATGGGAAAGATGACCAAAAAGGCTAAGCAGGACCAAACAGTCGTAAACAGAACATGCATGGGAAACCACATCCAAAACATATAAATCAACCCTATTCATATCCAATAAACCTCTACACAATCATAAAATCATGGAATCCAATCAACAGGGGTAAAATGAAAAACACGCAAAACCCATTGAAGGGTATCGGTCAAAATTGCACATAATACTCAAAGGCTTTAAACGGAAAGGCACAACCCACCTACCATGGTGTTGGGAGATTGATATACACCGGTGTCGACCCTTGGATTGACCTATAATGCATAATATCTATAAAAACGTCTAACATGTTCAATAGAGGATAACTGTAAAATGAAGAAGAATTGGGAAACGGAGATCAAGGAGAAGAGACAGCTTACTGAGGCGATCCCAATGCAATCAACGGTGGTAAAATAGGAGATCGGGTTCTTGGTCGGGGTCTTGGAGGAAGATCACGGCCGTACGGGGAGCTCTCAGCCGAATGAGACCTAGAAGAAGGTTGTTCTGGCGATTAGACGCAACCTCGGTGTGTTTAATGAAAAAAATACATGGCGTGTACTTTTGAAGTACATGGAATGTACTTTCCTTTTGTGTACTCTGCTTTAGGCGACATCTAGGTCACCCCCACATGGTCGTGTGCATGGACACTACACGGCCAGCACACAACTACCTATGGTAACTAAGTACACGACATGTACTCATAAAGTACACTGTGTGTACTTTGAAACTTTCCAAAAATTCCTATTTTTAACAAAAATGACGAGAAAAGGAAAATATACCAGAAAATAAGATCTGTGTTCTTACAAACTCCCCCCTTAAAGAAATTTTCCCCCAAATTTCCCTAGCATGGAGTAGAAGAAGGAACCCTAAACAGCTCCGGCCACTGTGCTCGTACATCGACCTCCCTCTCCCAAGTCTCATCCTATACCCGCCCGTGCTGTCATAGCACTCATACTAGAGGAACAGACCAGCAATGGAGAACCTTTGTACTGTGATCAACAACCTGGATAGGATGCTCCTTGAACAACGCATCCATTTCAAGCTCAACCTCCTCAGGTTGAAAGACATGAGACAGGTCTGAAAAGTAACGTCGGAGCTGAGAAACGTGAAAAACATTGTGCATAGAACGATACCTCTAAGGTAATTGGAACCGATAGGCAACTGGCCCAACTCTCTCCAACACCTCAAATGGTCCGACATACCTTGATGAAAGATTACCCTGTAACCTAATCCTCTTGTGTCCCAACCTCGGTGTGACACGCAGGAAAACCAAATCCTCGACCTTGAACTCCAGAGGTTGTCTCTGCTGATCAGCTTAAGACTTCTGTAGAGACTTTGCAGTAGCCATCCTCTTCCGAACGAACTCTATCTTCTCTGTCGTTTCTTGAACAAGACGAGGTCCAAGAAAAGCTACCTCTCCTACCTCCGGCCAACATAAGTTTGATCGGCATGGCCTATCGTACAAAGCCTCATAAGGTGCCATTTGAATAGATTCTTGAAAACTATTATTATAGGAAAACTCCACCATAGGTATGTGCTTCTCCCAGGAACCTTCAAAATATAGGATGCATGCTCGGAGCATGTCCTCAAGCACCTGAATCGTTTTCTCCGACTTTACATCTGTCTGGGGGTGGTATGTTGTACTCAAAAGTTCAAGTATACCCAATACCTTTTGTATCCCCTACCAAACCAAAGAAGTAAAATGTGCATCTCTGTCTAAAGAGATGGAGTGTTGAATTCCATGTAAGTTCATAATCTCATGGATGTACATCTATCCCATTTCATCAACACTGAAGGTCTCCTTGATCGACAAGAAGTGGGAATCCTTTGTGAGTCTGTCAATGAAAACCCAAACTGCATCACTCCCTCAAGGCGACCTTGGATAACTAGTCACGAAATCCATCACGAAATCATTCCACTTCTACTCGGGGATGGGAAACTGTTGTAAAAGCCATGATGGTCGCTGATGCTCCACCTTCACCTGCTGACAGGTGGAACATCTCATGAAAAAATCAGCAACATCCCTCTTCATACCCGGCCACCAATATTGGCGGTGTAGATCATGATACAAATTTGGTGCACCATGATGAACTTCCCAAACTGAAGAATGAATGTCTGGCATCAGCTCCTTGCGTGCATCTGATGGAACCCATATGCGACCCTGGAAACTCAAGATCTCATCCTCTCCTATTGTCCATCCAAGAATAGGGTTCTATCCTAACATGCTTTCCCATAGGACAAGGCCTTATGAGTCCGATAGCTTCCTCATTCACATTCGATCTAGAAGAGTAGAGGTAACACCTACATAAGAAAGAAAAGTCTACCCCTGCCTTTTGTCCACCTCCAAATGAATCTCATAGAACAGAGCTGTAAGCTGCCACTCACTGCTGGCTTCCTGAACAGCATGTATCTGAGTCCACCTGCTCAGTGCATCGGCTACTGCATTTCCTTTCCCCGGCTTGTAGGCAAGCTCAAAGTCAAAAGACTGAAGGTACTCAACCCACCTTCACTCTCTTAAATTCATATCACGCTGAGTGAAGATGTACTTGAGACTCTTGTGGTCGGTGAAAACCACAAAATGATTTCCCAGAAGATAATTTCTCTAATAGCGTAAAGCATGAACAAATTCTGCCAACTCGAGATCATGTGTCGGGTACTTCCTCTCATGTGGCCGCAACTGTCGAGACTCGTACGCAATGAATTCTTCTCCCTACATAAGAATAGATCCCATCCCTATACCTGAAGCATCACAGTACCCAGTATATCTCTTTCCCAGCTCTAGAAAGACTAGTATCGGTACTAAATTCAACCTCCTTTTCAGCTCCTGAAAGGCTGACTCATAAGAATCTGTCCTCAAGAATTTCGGACCCTTCATAGTCAGACTCATCAGTGGTTTTTCTAAGCGTGAAATGTCCTGAATGTAGAATCTATAGTGTCTAGATAGCCCTATAAGACTTTGTACCTCAAATATGTTCTTCGACTACTAATAAAAAACTACTTCTCTCACTTTATCTGGGTCTACTGATACTCCTGCCTCTGAGATGACATGAAAGAAGAAGTGAATCTGATCCATCCAAAAGTGGCATTTTGAGAGCTTAGCATATAACTGATGCTCCCTCAGTGTACTCAAAATGATCTCAAGGTGTGTGAAATGGTTTTGTTGAGTGAGGGAGTGCTCCAAGATATCATCCATGAAGAAAACAATGAAGGAATCAAAGTATGGGTGAAACACTCCGTTCATCAGTTCCATGAAAACTTCAGGTGCGTTTGTGAGACCGAACAACATAACTATATATTCATATTGACCATACCTACTCCGGAAGCCTATGAGAGGTATATCATATGGTCTAACGTCCAACTGATGATAACCGGACCTCAAGTCAATCTTCAAGAACACCAGGGCTCCTCGAAGATGATCAAAGAGATCACCAATCCTTGGTAAAGGATATCGGTTCTTGACCGTCAACTGGTTCAACCTCCGATAATCCACACAAAGCCTAAGGGTACCGTATTCCTTCATCGCAAACAAGACAGGTGAACCCCACGGAAATGTATTTGTTTAGATGAAACCATTTTCCTGCAACTCCTCCATCTACTTCTTGAGCTCCTGATACTCTGGTGTAGCCATCCTATAAGGTGGAATTGACACCAGTGTTGCTCTTGGAATGATCTCAATAGAAGATTCAACCTCACGCTCCAAAGGAAAACCTAAAAATTCCTCTAGAAAGACATCTCTGAAACGATCCACCACAATAGGAAAGTCCATCTGTGAAGTCCTCTGGTCATCCAGATAGAGACTAGCAATTTGGTTGGCAAATCCTACAAACCCATGATTCTCTAGGTCTGCTCTGCTCGCCTGGACATCCCACTCACCCTTAAGAAGAAACAATATACCCTCTGGTGATATGAAACTCACCCTACGGCGATACCAATCGATGACTACCTGTAAGGGAACAAACCAGTTGATTTTTAGAATGACATCATAGCCTGTCATCTCTAGGAAATAGAGGTCCCATAGAAAGTGACACCCACCAACCACAAGAGGGCACTCCTTGCACTGATGCACACTCACCGTTCTAGTCCCCAACGGTGTGTCTAGTATAAAGATATCAGCAGAAGAAAAGATGAAAATCCCAAGGCTATTCACAATAGACAAATATATAAACTTATGGGAATCCCCTTTATCGAAAAGAGTAGAAGATAAAACTGAGGCTACTAAGATCGTACCTCGAAATGTAGAAGTTCTAGGATCCTGCTCCTGTTGGGTCTACTCCACTGTAAAAGTCTAGCCTGCACCGCGGCACTGTGACCCTTGTTGACCAATCTGAGCTGATCCACCCTACTGTCATGGAAAACTGGGTGACTGGATACCCCGACCATGACATCCACCTCGGGCCGAATGGCCGGAAGAACTCCAGTTCCATGACTGATGATAAACTTGTGGTGTTACTCTAGAACGTGGAGTCATAGAAGAACCCATGTCACCAACTTCTGGTGAGAAGATATAATAGAAGCACTAAAGATGACCCATCTTGCCACATGATTGGCACTCCACCGAGTCTCTTGGGAAATGTGGCCTCGTATTCCTGATCCTCCCGCACTGATAGCATACCACCTGGATACCAGAAGATGCATCCCGCCTACTATGATCTCCTCATGTAATCTCCATGCAGAACATCCTGTTATCAGTAGGAGGAATAATAACTATAGATTTTGAACCTCCCATGTTCACAATAATAGAATCCCTCAGATTACGCTATGTGATTTGAACGTGGTTGATGATTGAGGATATCAAATTTGACCTGAAGATTTTCACCTAAGATCAGATGTCATGCCTAAGACCATCCTCAAACTTCCATGAAGGGAATAACTCATCACCACCTGTAATAGGTGTGAAATGCTGCAGCTCTATGAATAGAGAGGAATAATCCATAACAGAAAGATTACCCTACTCCAGACTCAGGAACTCTCCGGCTCGGTCGACCCTTAAGGTCTTCGGGTAGAAGTAATCGTAGAAGACGTGATGAAACTCCTCCCAACCCATATTCTACTGGTGTCCCGCCGGTGAGATCACATCCCACCACCTCTTGGTGGAGTCTCGAAGCATGTATCTAGCGAGCATCACCATACTCTATGGAGGTATCTCCATATTCTAGAAGATCGTTAGCATGTCTTTTAGCCACGACTCTAAAGCCTGAGGTCCTCCATCCCCTGACAAAGTGGGAGGATGCTTCTGCTGAAAGACCCACGTCAATTCTGCCATCAACGGGGCAGGTGGTGGCGCTCCATGAAATTTTTTCATCATTCTTATTAATCCTTCTCTGAACTGTGCATCAGAACCTATGTTAGGTATAACGGCCGGTGCCAAGACTGTCAGAATCAGAGGATCTGCTAGAATTCCCTCATTAGCCTTGTCCGGTGTCTGATCACCACATGGAAACTAGCGTACAACTGGAGGACGTCTCGGTGGAATGACTCTTCATGTTCAAGAACACACCTTATATCAAGATTATCAAGGACTTAAAAATAGAATCATAAGAAGGAAATAGGAGAAATAATAAATTCAAGTGTCCCAAAACATGAATATATGACATGTACAATTCCTACACACCGTGTCCCCTTAAGCCATTCACATTGGCATGTACTCCTGCTGAAACTGTTCATGTAACACCCAAAACACATGACATGTTATTCTAACACACGGTGTGTTCTTTAATCCTCTTCCCCTGCCCGAGTCCTTCTATAAGGTTAAGACACATGGCTCTCCTAAGACAAGACTACACGGCGTGTTCAAGATAGAAATGGCGTGTACTAGACAATCCTCACCTGGCCTGTGTTTTTAGTGACACGGCCTGACACACGGCTCAGAATAAACAGCGTGTTCAAGGTGGACTCGGCGTCTATGTGAAAGGATAACACCGACCCATGTTGTTTGTGACACGTCCATGTACCTAGGTCATAATACACAGTATGTTCAGTCCTGACATGGTGTGTATACCTTATGTTTTCATCCATCCATGTCGTTAGTCACACAGGTGGACATAGGGTCTCTACACACGGTATTAACATCTGGTACACGGCGTTTCCTATAGAGATTTCTCAACCCCGTGTATCTTCCCACACAGCCTACGACACTGTTAGAGACTACACAGTGTGTACATAGAGTACATGGCGTGTACTTAAGAAAAACTATTTCTTCCCAAATAGAAGAACACATGTCATGTAGTCAAAAGTACATGGTTGTATTTTGGGTTTTTCTATACAGTAAGTTTCAGAAACTACTCCGGAGCCCAAAAAAACACTAAAACAAACATTAAAGTGCCAAATTTCGATCTGTAAGGTCCCATACTCCCCGTGAATCAAAGATTGGCATCTTATACATGTTATAACAAGGAAAACAAGGCAATGTTCCCCCAAATTCCAGTCAATGAGGGCCCATAACATCTCAAGAACCAAATTTTGGTGTTCATTAAAAAAAATCTTACACAAACAATACCCTATCAAACAATATGTATTTTTATCAATGCATCTATCATAATAGAATGCATATTCTACACAACATCTATCATGACAACACACAATTGCTAATTCATCCTAAATTTCATGGTAAGAATGATTGTCATGTGATTTATAAAAAGTTCTGATATGATGTATGATATGGAATACCCTCATCTCATCAGGTTTCTATAGAAATAGAACCTCAATAACATCAACAATAATAGCACAAATCATTTTAATCACACTAGGTGAAATCGAATCAAATGTAATAATTGCAAAACTAGAAAAAAAAATTACAATTAAACGAGGTAGATTGGCTCTTCCCAGTACACGGGTTAGCTACTCCCAGGCAAAACTGATTACCAAGTACCAATTCTGTCATATCCCTTGCTATAGGAACCATATAGTAAGTCAAGAAGAAGAGAGTCCCTCGGATACCACTTTGTAACATCCCGGTTCCAGATGCCACCCAGAGGTGCCCCGTACCCGGTAGGTCACATGGCATCAAGCACATTTCCACAAACGCCAGAGGTTTCCGACTAGCAGTGGGGGACTTGGATATGATAGTGGGGAAACAATTCCCTCATTGGTAAAGTAACACAGTGGAATTAAACATCATGAAATAGTGGAAGCAGGACTAATCCATACAAGAGTGAACTGTGAAAGACAAAAAGTAAGAAACAACTTGATCACACACATATATAAATGATGCATGATATATATTTCTATGAAATCATCCAAACAAGTCACAATGTTGGAATACAAATATTACTAAACCAAAGTACAAAAGAAACAAATAAACAACTCCTCAGCATCATAAGCCTAAGCTTGCTCCTATGCTCTCCAGCTCCACAGCAAGTCAAGTACCTGACGTAGAAGGGTGCTTTACATTATCTATACCTATAAAAATATAATCTATTTGGGCCCAAAATCATGGCCCAAATACTGAGTGAGAATAAATCTTAGTAGGCAGCCAACCAAAGATCTGTTCCTAATAGTCAGTGAATATATACGGCAGCTAATAAGAAACGATACAATAAACAAGAGAGTACTTATCAATAAACAGTCCCACATATCAAAAAAACTTAATCAAGCATGGTAACCCTCTGGAAAGTACACGCAACCTATCCCCTCTAGTTCAGTCATTAGAATATATATAGACTCGCTGAATAAGAACTCATAATAAATTCTCTTTATAGTCAAAAGTGACTCAAGACTCTCTGAGGAAGCTCAATCGGTCAATTCCCCTTATAGTCTAAAATGATTCAAGACTCTCTCAGGAATCTCACTCGGAAAATTCTCCTTATAGTCTATGTTAGTCAAGGACTCTCTGAGGAATCTCACTATGTCAATTCCCCTTATATCCCCGAGGTCAAGTAATATCTGAGGAAGCTCACTCAGTCAATTACCCTTACAACCCCAAGGTCAAGGACTCTCTGAGGAAGCTCACTCAGTCAATTCCCCTTATAGCCCCAAGATCCAGGACTCTCTGAGAAAGCTCACTCGGTCAATTCCCCTTATAGTATACCACACCAGGTTCCCATGGTCCTGTGTAAGTCAACGATCATATAAATTCAATACGGCCAAAGTAAATATCAAGAACTACATGGCTAATCGGTCTACAACATATCAAGCTTGTCAGAAAAAAAACACTCCACCCTACAACACTAGGAATGGGAAAATGGGCAAGGCGTCCAAAAAGGTTAAGCATGACTAAATGGTCATAAATAGAACATGCATGGGCAACCACATCCAAAACATAGTAATCAACCCTATTCATATCCAATTATCCTCTACACAAGCATGCAAGCATGGCAGAAAATCAACAGGGGTAAAACAGTAAACACGCAATACCCCATTTAAGGGTATTGGTCAAAATTACACATAATACTCAAAGAATTTCAATGAAAAGGCACAAAGCACCTACCTGGGGATTGGGATATCAATATACGCAATCATCATCCCTTGGATCGACCTAGAACATGGTAGATGTTCAAAAAATTCTAACACGTTCAATAGAGGATAACTTGAAAATGAAGAGGAATTGGGAAACATAGCTCAAGAAAAAGAGAGAGCTTACTGAGTAAATCCAAACACAATTGATGGAAGTCGAATCAGAGATCGGATGCTTGGTTGGGGGATTGAAGGAAGATCACGACTGTATGGGGAGCTCTCTGCTGAACGAGACCTAGAAGAAAGTCATTTTGGTGATTAGATGCGACCCCAGTGCGTTTAATGAAAATAAAATACCTGACGTGTACTTTTGAAGTACATGGAATATACTTTCCTTTTCTGTACTCCACTTTAGGTGGCCTCTAGGTCACCCCACATGGTCGTGTGCATGGTCTCTACACGTCCAGCACATGGCTACCTGCGGTAACCGAGCACACGGCGTGTACTCATAAAGTACATGACATGTACATCGAAAATTTCCAGAAATTCCTCTTTTTCTCAAAAACAACCAGAAAAAGAAAACATACCCTAAAAAAGATCTAGGTTCTTACATACTGGATCTAAAGTATGGATTTCAGATTTTGGATTCGAGAAGGACCTCATTTGAGTATCACTTACTGACATTAAGTATTGGAGTTTTATTCAGGAGCTGGAGTCATGCCTTTCTGCAATTTGAAGGTGGGATAAATTTCATTTGAAGTTGAGCAGAAGATTATTTCAACCATTCAACTCCAGGCATATCATTTTAGTATTTGAGTGGATTCTTCACAGTTAAAGAATAGGTGTCCAAATATTGTTATATCAAGCCTATTGCAAAGCTATTTCCTGAGCACCGATTCAGTTAAGTACAACCCTATCACAAAATTTTCTTAAGGTGGAGTCGAATTGGATTTAATAAAGAAGCATGTAGTCAGTGGTGTAATTCATCATAGAGATGTTCGTTTGCTGTTGTTTTTCAATGTGTTTGTCAAAGAAGTTGTTCAGAGTGTAATTTTGTTTCGGGTTCATTTCTTATGGTGTTCGTTATGCTGATTACTGAACACGGATATAAAAATGTAGACGAAGAACACATAGTTGGATCATTCTAGAGGATACGTTCCATATAATCATAAAGAACTATTATTGAGGAGATGTTCTAGATATTTTGGAGGTAGAGGTCTTGTCAGGAAGAATAAATTTGAAGATGATGATTCAACTTACTTATCCATGATAGTCAATGTCCATGTGTCCATGAGCTTGGAGAGACCCTCAGTGATATCTTTTGATTCATTACTGATTTTATTTCATGATTAAGTAAATTATTGAAACTTCTATCTATGAATGAATTTATGTTTGTTGTTTGTTCATGGGAAAAGCAGTATGATACACTGTTAATTGTTTCTATTCACTTTTGAAACCTTAATTCATATATGATGGCATGTATTGGACTACTGATTGATTGTTGTCTGATTGCATAATTGAGTTATTTTAATCTTTTCATTCTCCTATTTAAAATAATCAGGAGCAGAGAGTGTTTCTTTATTGAATCTATTTTCATGGTGATTTCTGAGTGATCAGATCAGAATATCATTGGAAATGAGTTCACATATATTGAGATTTTTGTGTGAGTACTCAACTTTAAATAGTGCAAGGAGTATATTTTGTGATTATATATTCTACGTAGAGTTGTTCTATGTAAGGAAAACACATTAAGAAAATTAATAAGATAATTGAAATCCCATAGGGAATCATTAATTTCCTACAGGGAAACACAAATTTAGAAAATTATAAAACAAGGACAACCTAACTACAAAAGTGTGGCACTTGGTCAGTCCAAGTTTCGAACTGATAGAGACATTCCATATTCTCTAAATTAACTATAGTAGTTTAAAAAAGTAGTTTGATTGGTTGGAGAAAGAGAGAGAGAGAGGGAAAAAAAGTAAGAGATAAAGGCAGATTGGTTATTTGGATATCAAGATTGAAGGCATGCCAGAGTTATATAGTTCCAGGGTTTTGGTACAATTGGATTTTAACAATTAAATTGATTAATTCATGTTTGACTTCAGAGTCGAGATGAGGTGGATCCAATCATCATGGTATCCCCTAAATAATGTGGTGATCCCCCTTTTCTTATGGTTATATAATTAGGACATTGCTGAATCAAGTTTGTTGGGATACCATTTTTAAACCCGACTGCCCGGAATTAGACTATGGTCATTTTTCAATTCAGGGAAACCAGTTGCGCAAATATTAAATGTTCCATTCAAATTCAAATATCAATGTTTGTGATAAAAGAAAAAAAAGAGATTAAAAATTGGTTAAGTAAACTACAGCAGTCCAAATACATGAATAAGAATTAAATAATGATCCAACGACACCTTCCCCATTTGGCTACAATCTTAGAACAAAGTATTTTTATCCCTTTGTCCTAGTGACAAGGTAGTAAGGGGGAAGGAATAAAGAAAACTAAAAATTAAATTAAAGACGAGGATGAAACTAGCGAGGACCCTGCATAGTGCAACTTCTTGCTCCAAGATTTACTATCTAGATTCCGCTCAGTAGCTATAGTAGCATCTCAACCCTCTATTTATAGACTCTCATGGGGCTTGTGGCATCCAATGGAGTTGATTTGGGGCAAAAATCGATATTGGGTGGTCCTGGGGTCATAGAATAAGTTACGCCCTTTGATACATCGAATCTGACTATTTTTGGGACGTCCCGATACTTTCACATCATGTAAATATTTCACATTGTGTCAATATTTCACGTGTAATGTTCAGGATACATGAAATATTAACGGTATGATTACACCTCGTAATGTTTTCAAATTGTGTAATTTTTACATGATGTGAATTTTGAAATTCCTACTCTGAAAGCTTCGTTTCCCCTTGGTTCTTTAGTTTCGTGCTCTAGAAGTGTTCCATGGTCATCTGTCATCGTGGGAAGCCTTATATTTTCTAGTGTCTCACCGCACCACGAAGTGTCTTTGCACAAAATGTCTTTTTCTCCGCTATTCTCCTTTTTTCTATTCCTTTTTGAAATTTCAATTGTATTCTACCACAACCCCCAAAACAAGTGAAACAGTCCAAATATTAGCAAAAATATTAATGATAAAATTAAAAAATAATATATTAAAACACTTTAAAATATATTCATGAAATAATATATCATTCACCAACGGTTCAATCTACTATTTTTATATTCTCATTCATTCATTTTTGTTCCATGAAAACTATTCTTATATTCTCAATTCATTCTTTTTTGGGTATTTTTTTCATTACATTTTAAATACACATACATAAAACCCCATTAATTATTTTAACAACAAACAAAACTAATTCAAAATTGAATAAAAACTTTGTGTAACCTCTGAGAGGGACAACCTAGAGGATACTTTACTATATTCATTAGGATTTAAATGGTTTGTTAGGTTTCATGAAATAATCTTATGATCAAAGGCCTTAAAAACATTGAAAATATAATGTATTAATAATTATAAATGGACATCATGTGTGGATTATTTTCTTTTATGGATATCCATGCATGTATTCATAAAATATATTGTCAACTTAACTATATTTATCAGACATAACACATCATGATCCCTTGAAAAATGTAAAAATTAATAAGCACTATATATTAAGGAAAACAAATTATCATAAGAGTAATTAGACTATTATTTTACTTTTTCACAACAAGTATAAAACATATCCTACCATATATTGATTTTACATGAAATCTTTTTAAGAAATTATCTTTATTTTTTATAATTTGATGTTTCTTTCTTATACAGAATGAAGGGGGCTTAAAAATCAAAAGACAATACTTTTCATTGGACTGCCCAATGATAATATAAGTATTTGGAATAAAAATAATATAATTATAATTTAAATAGAAAACTATATCAATAATTAGAAATAAAAATTATGATAATGTACCATATATATATATGTTTATTATAGCGTATTATAACAAATTGGCCTATTAAAATTTCATTTATACTGGGAAAATTAATATATTCAATAAAATCTCTTAACTGTATGTCTTCATTGGATATAAATTCACAAGTATTATTATGTTTAAATTATGATTGTATATATTTTTTTAAAATTCATTAATTGTGTGGTGGTCGGCTATAATGTTTTAAAATATGAAAAACAAATAAATTTCACTTCTTTCATTCTTATAGATTCTTTATATGCTTTTTATGCATGTTCATCTAAAATTTGAACATTCATATTAGCATATGCCTTTTTTGTCAAAACATGGTGCAAGATGGAAGTAATGTATAACTATGGTTGATCAATCTATATCTCAACAGTCACATAAATCATTCTTTCTGTGTATTATGTCACATAACAGTTTTATTTGAAGTTTAAAGTATGTACTAGCTGTTTCTCAAGTGCAGTATGCCCTATCATTGATTTGTTGACATGACTATGATGAATTTTCTACATGATACATGTTCTCTTCACTCTTTCTATTAAAAAACATATATCAAACACTAATACATAGATTTCATGTCAACTGAATAAAAATTAGTTTCCATTTATCTTGAATCACACCTCCTCACATCAATCGTTGAAGGGATTCCATGTTTCTTGTGATATAAAGCATGCATATGTCATTTTTAGGTGACAATTGATGTTACCATCAACAATTCTCAAGTATTTTGTGGAATGTGTTGTTCTAAAAACTCTAGGAACATTTCTAAAAACTTTCAAAAAAAATATTCTTCATATATTCTTCCAATATAAATGTACTCTTACAAAATAACAAGTATATCATCAGATGATCATAAATGGAAAATATTAGAAGGTGTAACAGTAGATATGACATTATGCAATGCATCTATGTCTATTGACATGTCCAATCTAGTACTAACACTAACATAAATAATTAATATTGATTTTTCAGGGTCAATTGTTTGAAAACACACATTCCATCTAACATAAAATTTCAGACCTCGACTTCTAGCTTAAATTACATTTTCTAAGATAGTCATCTAACATTATATTTTTTTACAAACCTTCAAGATCTTTGTAATATTCACCATTAGGGTAAGTATCATCATGAGGTGGATAAGACAATGTTTTCTGTATAAGTTATAAAAAGGATTAGAATGAATAAACTTTATATTAAACACATATCATATAGGTAGAAAACAAATTATATATAATACACTCAATTATGCAGTTGTGTTTTTGCTTTTTTGTTTCCAAAATTGAAATGGATTGATTTTAATTTGTAGGATCATGCGTATAAAATATGTATACTTCTTGTGATTCCATTATTAATGGCTAAGCATTGTATCCTTCCAAACCAAAATTCACTTTTATGAATCTCAGTTCATAAACTTTTACTACAAACCTATTATAAATCTATCCATATTTGTTAATATTCACATGAAATGTATTTTAGATCAACTCTTATATATTTTTTATGATCCCAAAGTAATATTTATTTGAGTAAATAAATTTCTTTTCTTTAACACCATACACATGCATCACTTCAACTATAACATTGAGACAATTTTTTGCACAGTACCACATTCATCTTGTTCGTTTGAATATAAGATATAAGTATTCATTATGTAACAATTATAAGATCATATATACACACATGGTCATTTTTCTAATCATAATAATTTTCTAGGGATTTTTTTAGGATATATAGATAAATCTTGATAATCATGATCTCAAAAGCATATGATAACCTATTGAGTATATATATTTGATATCAAACATTAATCCCTTGTTGGATTCATATTCCTTTGAATGTCCTTATGAGTTTGAATATTTGGAACTACCTATGCAATATTATGTAAAACATAAAGGTGAGATAGTTTCTAATCAATGGTGGGTATTGAAACAACCTCACTTTTACCTCTTTCACCTTCAATATATCCATCATGATGAGATTTTGAATGAAAAATGATATATCCTCACTGGATACGTACTCAATACAGAATTCAATGACTTCTTCCACAACATATTGCTCTATAATAGAACGTTATGGAAAATTTCTATTTTGTCCTTACCCATTAAATATCTTGATATAGATCTCAATAGGGTACATCTATATGAAATGTATGAGACAATAAAGTCAATCTCCATAACAAAAAAATTAAGTGATTTATAATATCAATGAATGATGGTGAGAAGAAAATCTCTAAATCATATAAAGTGAAAATAATTGTTTTCCATTGTTAGGAACTTTTTTTGTTAAATAAATTTCCTAGATATTGATTTGAAAATGAAACATAAGTTATTCATTGTATGTTTATCCTTTTTTGAAATATGAAAAATATTTTCATGGGTATAAAATCTTGAAGAAAAATGTGAAAGTAAAATATTTTTAAACCATTTATCTTTCAGAGATTCATCGATACAACTTTTTTGATATTTGATGAATTATCCTCTAAGATCCTTACACCATTTGAAATGATAAAAAATGGAAATATATTTTTCCTAAAATACAACGATACACTAAAAAAAAGTTTACATCCCTTCTTTCACTAGTGCAAAATATTCCTTTATGCCTTTTCCAATTATCTCTAACCCTTTCTTGATTCCATCTTTAGTCAAAACTTGTATGTTTTGTAACACGATGAATAATCACGCAATTTTTTTTGATATTAATGACATCTAGAAAACGTTTGAAAAAAACTCTTCCCAAAAGGAAGTTTAAATAAAATTTATCACTTTTTCTAATGCACTTTTCAAATGTTTTTGGACAATAGTTTACAGAAACACATAAAACATAATGTAGTTCCTCTCTTTCCAATGGAGAACATGAAAATACATCTTCTAAGTTCCCATGGAATATTATTGTGCACGATAATTATTATTCACGGGGAGATAAACACCATAGATGTTTAAGAAATAGTCTTTATACTATGTTTCAACATAACTGAGCATGTACACTGAGGCCTACCTGACCAGCAGAATGTTAGGGTTAAAAGCCCAAGCCCTCATGCAACAGGTTAGGGGCTGGAGAAAAGCACTGAGAAGACATAAATAAAATGGGATACCTTAGAATAAGTACCCATACACACACACAAACCCACCTCTATGAAAAAGTACATAGGAATATAATAAATAATTATAAATCTAGAGTACAATTATGCATGAAAAAAACTCTAGTGAATAAATTAGAGAATGTAAATATAAATCCAAAGAGTAAATGAGAAAAATATATGCCCAACTAGTAATGTAGTATAATCCCAAAAACAATTGAAATAATAAATCTAGAGAGTGCTCAACTCTTGATCTCTAAGTCTGATCACCAAATGTGGCCAAAACACCAATGTATCACTAACCTCCACCGATGTCATTGCCAATATGCTCGTCGTCTACATAATCCATGACACATGTGGAAAACTCCCATGCACAAGTGAGTATATATATAATCAGTAGTATTCCACGAAAACCATAATGCAAGAAATAGAAAGAAAAAACAAAAAGTAGCTCAACTCATAACAAGTGGGAAACAAAAACCCAAAACATTTATATATTCTCATAAAGAAAATCTGATGAGAGAGAAAGGGGAAATCTTCATTTCCACAGCCTAGCCAAGGATGAAGAGTGTTCTGACAACTCCAAAATCCATTTCAACTTTTTATCATCACGCACAACCCCACAATAATATGTGTAGAGGGGCCCACTCTTTGTTATTGTGCTCCACAGTCAAGGGACCCACAACTCTAGTGGAGAACCCACTCCCCTCCGGATCTCAAAGATGGGGGAGTACCACTTCGTAGATAGAGGACTCGCACCCTACTATAGTATGTGAGAGTAATGACTCCACCTATGAGTGTGTGGGTCTGTGCCCTAGTGCAATAGGGGAGTACCAACCTCGGTAGAAATCCGATGATCTTACCCTCATCACTACCATCATTAAGCATCGTATGAAGAAGCGTCACGCTTGGAAACACCTAACATAATATCTTATACAATGAAATGAAGGCTACCATTGTGTTCCAAATGGGAAAACACTCATAATTTGCTAATCACGGGCCAAAATATGATTCATAAAGAAAGAGATACGAGAGGAAGAAGTTTCATGGATAAAGAAACGACATGTGACCTCACCTCATCACCTGGGTGTGTTCCCCCTAGACATGGCTTGGAAATCCATGTCATACGAAATGAAGTGTATATATTGGCACACGATGTATATGTCCCCCCCCCACCATGGGGTCATGGGTGTGTACACTTGGCACATGACTCGGCTAGCCATGTACAACTACAGAACGTGTCCATTTGGCCACATGGCTTGTTAGACCACCCGGGGCCCGGGGAATGCACACCGAGCACATGACTTGGATGTCCAAGTACAGCCAGACAGTGTATCCATGTGGGTAGATAGCATGTTAGACCACATGAGTTCTCAGGGCATGTACAACTGACACACAGCTTTGCTACTCGGGTAGGGTTACACAGCATGTGGGCCCAACCATACAACGTGTGATCCTAAAATTGACTAAACCCTAGCGGCCTAAGAAGATGAAGAATATGGTGTGTGTTCTTTCACACTACATTATGTGTATTAAGTTTTTATGCATAATTTCAATTCCTTTATGAAAATTTCAGATCTGCATTTGATGCTGAAATTCCACCATTTTACTGCTTGAAATCGAAGGTAAACACCTCCGAACATCGATCCCTGGCTATTAGTGTCCAGAAATCATAATCCAATCACCATAAATCGAACCATTATGCCATGATTCTAGATACCGGATCCAATAAAAAATCACCCACTACTCGCAATCCATCAACGCGACCATAAATCTCCATTCAACTCGTCATTTTTGCAATCACAAAAAATCTAGGTCTTCGATCACACTCGAACTCAACCCAATAATGTCAAATCGCGACTCCATGGGACAACGACAAAGAATGTGAATAATTTTGTGGATAAATGCACATAAATATAGTAAATCCATAATTGTACCAATATTATTGACTAACAATCATGTAAATAGGGTATCCAAGGGTGATATCGTGACATAGAAAATACAAATTTATTTAACCAATTCAATTTATCCAGATAGGCTAATGCGAAGGGTGTGAAATTTCAGATCAATAAATGTAGGTATAAAAATCCATGCACATCAATCAAAAGGTAAAAATCCATAAATAATTCACCCCACCTCGATTTAGGATCGATCGCTGGTAAAGAGCATGTTCTCTAGTGATGAAGAAGATATGTTGCATTCCCTATCTGCCTCTCAATTCACCTCGATCTAATCATCATCATTCTATAGTCCTGATCCACCAAAGAAGAATGATCCCTCCACCCCTCTAATGTCTGAGGGTTATGTGGCTAACCATGGAGATCTTTTATAAAAACATATTTATAAAGAGAGAAACAGATTCAGTCATTTAATTAAAATAATCAAAAAAATATATTTATTTTATTAAATGCACCCTCGAAGGATCACATCACATGAAATGTTCGTCATCGACCAAACTTATGTCTCACATAGGATAAACCATGTGTTCTAGATTCAACTGTGGCTTCACATTTCCCATTCAAGGTATCTAACAATGAGAAAACCATTTAGACCAAAATGATGCACGCGTGTGCATTATAATATATCAATATTTTTAATATATTAATTTTGGGGTCCCAAGACACCCAAACACAGTGGTGACTCTAAGGATAAATCCAGATATATATATATATTGATAAATATTCAAAGGAATAATCCTATAAAACCAGAGTCATTACATTATCCATTCCTTCAAGTATTTTCACCTCAAAAAGAACAAGATAAACAAAATGGTGGGGATACAGTGCCCACATCCAAGTCTCACACTCCCTGAAACTCTCCTGCATGGTCACGTGCTGCCAAAACACACAAACCAATAGGATGGTCCACCCACATAGAATCCTCTCACATTGATCCTTGATCCCCCACTAGGTTCTCCAGGAAGGTGACTCCATCCTCGATATCTAGTTCTCTATTGTAAATTACATGCATAGGATCATACACGTATCTTGTTAGTTGTGACACATGGAAGACTTCATGCACTCGATTCAATTGTGGGGAAATATCTTTGTGGTAAGAAACCTTGACAAACCTATATAGGATCTCGAATGGTCTGATGAACCTCAAGGATAACTTTCCTCCCCAACCAAACATCCACAATCCTCATCGTTGGGAGAAACAGGAAAACATGGTCTCCCTATTCAAACTCCAAGGGTTTATGACTCCGATATGTTTAGGATTTTTTTTGTTCTGTGTTATCCTCATACACTCATAGATCACCTGAACCTTCTTCATTGTCTTCTACACCACATTTGTCCTAATAAAATATTTCTCTCCAATCTAAGTCTAATGTAGGGGTGGATCATAGGGTCTCCCATACAGGGCCTCGAAAGGTTACCTACTGATAGTATTTCTATATTTATTATTACAAAAAAACTCTAACAATGGCAAGTGATCCTCCCAACTCCAGCTAAAGTCCAACACACAAGGTCTCACTATATCCTCCAACACCTGGATGGTCTGCTAAGTCCGACCATCCGAATAAGGGTGAAATGTAGTACTCATCCACAATTGGGTCTCAAAAGCTTGTTGAAGGTCTCTCCAAAACCATTATGTGAACCAAGCATCACGTTCAGATACAATCGTCGAGGGTACCCTATGAAGCCAGCTGATCTCTCGCACGTACAACTGTCACAAAATCTCAACTGAACTTGGCTCCTAGATGGCTAGAAAGTGTACCGACTTGGTAAGTTGGTCAATAGTCACCCAGATGACATTGTGACCTATCACTATCCATGGACGTCCTATCACAGAGTCTATTTATATTCTATCCTATTTCCACTTTGGTATATCCAGAGGTTGTTCCAAACTTGCTGGAACCTACCACTCAACCTTCACCTGTTAATATGTGAGACACCAAGAGACAAACTCAGCAATGCTCAGCCTTATGCCATCCTACCTAAACATTCATTGAAGGTACTTATACAACTTTTCCATACAGGTATGTATAGTCAAAAGGGAGGTGTGAAACTCCCTCATCACCTCCTATAGAAATGTTTCTAGAACCACTATCTATCCTCAAAAAATGATGAAGTACTCCCCTACTTATGAAAATCTATATGGGGCATCTCTTGAGGATATCTGGCCACGTAGAAACTCATAGTCAATGTATCTCAACTAAACATCTCTCACATGAGGAAGAAGCAGAGGAGTCACCACCATTTACTGAAGGGAAACCACACACCTCTCCTCCATCAGGGTCAGCTGTAACGAAGTGAACTACTCAGACACCTCCTCCACCAAGAGAGAATGGAACTTCCTTCTAAGGGCATCTACCACCATGTCCCATTAGTATAGACTATATCAAATTCATAGTCCTGTAGGAACTCCAACCAATACCTTTGTCTTGAGTTCAGATCTCTCTGAGTGAAGATGTACCACTGACTCAAGTAGTCTGAGTAAACAACAAAACACTTACCGTGATGATAATGCCTCCACATATTTAGAGTGAAGACAATCACTACCAACTCTATGTTGTGAGTCACGTAGTTTTTCTCATGGGGTCTCAACTGCCTCAACCCATATGCAATCATTGGTTTCCTCTAAATAAATATACAACTAAGCCCAACTCCCAAGTAATCATAGAACAAAACATACTTAACACCCTCATTCAGTAGTATCAACAAAAAATAACTAGTAAAACTTATCATTATCTCTTTTAAGGATCTCTGGAAACTACTCACTCTAGACAAATGACTACCATTTCCACATTAGGGCAGTCCAAGAGGCTCAAATCATAGATTATACTACCACAAACCTCCTGTAGTCCCGCATAATGCCAAGAAAACTATGTACCTTTATCATTCTCTTGGGTGGCTCCCAATCAAGGGCTGCATCAATCTTTGTCGGGTCCAAATCTAAACCATGCTCAGAGATGACATGCCCCAAAAAGTTAACCTCATAGATCCAAAACTTTCACTTCAAGAGATTACCATAAAGTTGGTGCTCCTAGAATAAGTTGAGGATCATCCTCAAATGATCTTCATGCTTCCCCTTTTTCACCAAGTAAATGTGTATATCGTCAATGAAGACAACCAAAAATCGGTCTAAGTATTAATGGAATATTTAGTACATTAGATTCATAAACATGGTTTGGGTATTCGTCACATTGAAAGACATCACCATGAACTTATAATGTTTGTAGAAACATTGGAATGTCGTCTTCAGAATATCATCCTTGAAAAACATCAAATTATTGTAGCTGGACTCGATATTGATCTTTGAGAACAATCATGCACCTCTCAAATGGTTGAAGAGGTCATGAATCCTTGGAATGGGGTTCTTGTTCTTTATCATCACCTGGTTCAGGTGGTGATAATCAACACACAACCTCAAGCCCCCATTCTCCTTTTTCACAAAAAAAAACACTGGAGATTCCTAGGGTGACACACTAGGTCTAATAAAACCCTTCCCTCAAAGGTTCTCTAATTACACCCTCATCTCTTAGAGCTCGGTATGGGAAATTTGATATGCCTCAGAAGATATCAGTGTGGTGTTGAGGTGCAAGTCATTGTAGAAGTCCATATCATGTCACAGAGGTAGTCCTAGAATGTCCTCGGGGAAGACGTCCATATAGTCCTCCATTACCGAAGGAATCCAGATGCCTGAATAATATATCGTGCCAAGGTCTAAAATCGACAACTGATGGGTGATGAGTTATATATTCTTACTCACAAGGTCCAATCGCTTAGAAATAATATCTCTCTTATCTAAAAAAGAGAATCTAATCTCTTCTGACCATAGACTTCTAACTCATCTGCAATGACAATCAATCTGAGATTGAACCATGGAAAACCAGTCCATGCCCAATATTATGTCATATGGTTTTCATCATGATGACCAATAGTCCCTTGAGAAACCTTATCCTCTGAGTGTCATCTTTTACATCCAGAAGATATGATATGTCGAAGAATAGCTCCCTATAGGAACCTCTAGCCATAATTGTTGGGCTAAAGTATCAATTGGAAGCTCTATCTATCACATGAGGGATAAAGAAATAAAGTAATGACTCATACCCATGTCTACTAGAACTGTGGAAAGAGTATAAAATACATATATCGTACCTTGAATCATCTCGTGCGTAGCCTCGTCATGGCCTTCTCTTGCATGTAGCTACCCACGACCTCAACCGATTGCTCTCTAAGCCTAGCATGGGATGCTTGGTGATGGTTGTGGAAGCATTGAATAATAGCGTCCTCCACCTAAAACTTGTCCCTCTAGAGTTCCACCCACTCCTTTGTCAACACCGCCCCCCTGGGGGCCGCCCTGACCACCCCTTGAGAGATCCCTGATTACAACGCTGCCTCTACAGTGGTGGTCCATCCATCGCCTTCTTATCCTACACCGCACGGTGATTCAGGAAATCATGTACCATGTGGACCCTACCATCACAAGCATAACATCGACCTTTACCTACCTGGATGGATCCTCTATGCTATCCCCAATATATAGATCCATGCATGTGAGCTCGATAATGAGAATGCCTCCTATGTCGAGACCTTAACATCTGACGCCTGCAAGCTACTACAGATGTCTCAGCCACATGATGGCCACTATCAGATCTAGCCACCAAACATCCCTCTACTAGGAAACTCTCAGTCACCAGAGCCCACACTATCACTCTATCATATGTAGGCAGGCATAAAGAGACTATGTGGACAAGAATGTCTCTACCGAGACCCTGTCCAAACTTCCATGCCCAGAAGAAACCACCCTACAACATATCATGGGAGTAACGTGTGAGGTCAGTAAACCTCACAACATGCTCTGTAACTGTCAAATCACATTTCTAAAACTTTGGAGGCTCCTGAATCCGCACAGAGCATAAACATGAGGAGTAATACTCATCGTGAAACAACTTCTAGAAGTATGACTATGAGAGAATTGTTTCATCATGGGTCTGCGTGATCAGACTCCACCAGCGCCCTACTGCTCCATGAATAAGGATGGCCACAAGAAAAACTATGATGGCTCAGACCTAAATGCCACTTAGAAGTTCCCCGATCACGGTTGTCCACATGGTCTCAAGCATATATCCACAAACTCCAGAGGCTTCCGACTAGTAGTAAGGGCTCAGGGTTTGTCCATGGGGAGACTATGCCATCATTACCAAAGTGAATCACAGTGGATCAATATAATATAACATATAAAAAAAGAGATAAGTAGCGGAAGAAATGAGTAAATAGAATCTGTAACACAATCAGACATAAGTAATAAACAACTAACAACTGATATAAATATACAAAAGCTGATGATGATATACCATATATCTAGAATGCTGTAAAATATATATACACGCAACATACAATCATGTTATACAAAAGTAGAAAAAGGAATCCAAAAAATATCCCAATCATCTCATGCTCTAGATCGGTTATATTCTGCTATCTCCATCCTAAAATATAAATAAATCAAGTTTCTGAATCCTTGCGCTTTTCTTCGTCAACACCTACATACATATAGTCTATTCAGATACCAAAGGCACCCAAATAGGATGTGGGATAAATATCATTAGTCCACCACCAACAACGTTTATAACATTCTATCTGTGTAATATAAGCTGAAACAATGTGCAAGTAGTCATATATGAAAATAAAGCAACACAATAATGTAAATTTCCAAGTACCTGCTTCAACCTTTGGCTGGTGTCTGAACATGTAACCAAATCATTAATTAATTAAGTTCTAGTTTATATAATTAGTTCATGTGAGGCATAACCAACACTGAAAATCTTATATCATAGAAATAGTGTAGGATCTCGGGAATTTCAAGGAATCATTATGTTATTTATAATAATAGGTTCCAAGTTAGCAAACAAAGAAACATATACCTTATAGGTTACCAACTCAGTAGTAATTGTAGCTTGAATAAAGGGGTAAGAGTGTAATACAGGGATCATCGTTAAAGGAATTCTACAATAGTGATGATCTAACTGAGTCCAAGGAAGAAATCCAATGTAAAATGGGATAAGTTGTGGGCATTCCCAAGGGTATAACCAAGGCACCTCATGTTCATAGAAACCATGCTGGATCCAAGGAGTGTATCCAAGGCATCCTATAATAGTAAATAAGGGATCATATAGTGTCATACCAAGCATCCACTAATAGAAGAGGATCGAGTTCCAAGGTGGGTCTCAACCAAGGAAACCAACATCCTTGAATCAAAATGGAATCCAAGAGTGCTCAAGGAATTCCCTCAAGAATCCAAGAACTACCTCGAGTCTGACCATCATAATAAGTATGAAAATGTTCATATGTATAATTAGGAACCTTAAATTTAATTCATTTAATTAATTAATTCATCTAGTAATTATTCTAACTAATCTTCCACAGTTCATTCATTTCCTTTCATACAAGTGAAAATGCTCCCAAGACATGCAACTATTTTCAATTGATTAATTTAAGTCATATTTGATTATTAAGTCAAGAGGTTCAAGCATTTCCTTTCATTACTGTGATAAGGAAAAGGGGAAAGAAACCATTTATGTCATTTCATATTTAATTACATGGTTCTCTCCTTTACCTTTCATAACATAACAAGGTTGTTCTAAGGATGATAAACCACAAGCACTCCATTTAGTATAACTAGGCCAAGTCATATTTATACCATATACATTCCTATTTACCATTTAAAATTTATTAAACATGTTCATGCACTTACCTTAGGTGGATTAAGTGTGTATCACACATGGTACTTACCATGGTCAATTCATAATATAATAGTCATCTAATAAGGAAGGGATTACCATTAGAATGACCAAGCTCAAGCACACCTGAACGGTGGCTCAAAGGTGTCAAAACACTAAAAACCGAAATATGGAAACTCACCCTATATGGGGTGGTTGAAGTTGTGGACGTATCCACTAACAATGATTAACATATATTGAAAGGGTCAGAGAAAATGATCCTAATGATTGTAAGCATGATATATAAATTCAACTAATGACGCCTGATGAAATTGGCGTGACGACATAAAAATTTATAAAATGAGAGAAATTGAGGAATGACTTATAGAACACTTACCATTGGATTTTACAACTCTACTCATATAGTATCATCCTTTAGTTCAGTCTGGGTTGGAGTAGATTTGAAGAATGGATAAATTCCCTAAAAATGGATCATATGAGCCTGTATCTAAATAGTGTCGTTGGTAGGAAGAAGAATGACATAAGATTCAAAATAAATTGAGAACATACCGGTGCAGATCCAACGAGATGAATGACGTTTGAATCACACTCTGGATGGACGATCGATCTCAAATACATGTCAAGGATTAAAAAATCTCAAAAAGAGAAAAATGGGAGGGTATATATAATGGAGAGGGAAACCGAAGGAGGGGTTGGTTTAAAGATACATTAAGGAAAAACCATAATTTTACCCAAAACAATTATCCATCACATGGTTTGGCCACACGGGTTTCCAAACCATGCACCAACCGTGAATGGTCTTCTCTATGATAGGGGAAACCAAACGGTTAGACCACATAGTAAGGGAAACCGTGCACCAACCAAGTGAAATTCCACTATTAAAATTGCAGAAAGTTTCTCATGGCTATGTGGACCAACTAACATGGTTAGATCAAACTGTGTGCCATATTCCTACCCAATGTGTAGCCCTGCACGATTTAAACAAACCATACGTCCCACCTTTCACGATTTAAACTAATAGTGCAACATGTCTTTTTCTCCCAAAATCCAGGTTTCGGGCTCCAAACAAGCCCCATAAACCCCCAAGACCTTCACTAACTCATTCGGTATCCATATTAGGTCCATAAAAGAAAATTAGACAATAATTTAAAGAATCCATACTTGAGTGAAAAACTTAGTTCTTACAGTCCTCCCCCTTTAAAGTAACTTGTCCCTGATTTCACCTTCCAAGGGCTGCAAAACACTGTCTGAGAACAACTCTAGCCATTGGGCATGTTTTTCGGCCTCCCGTTCCCAAGTACCATCCTGTACAGGACCGTGTTGTCGTAGAACCTATACTAGAGGGACAAAATGACCTCAGAGATCCTTCATGCTCAAGTTAAAAATGTATATAATATACTCCTCAAAAGTAGAATCAACATCAAGCTCAACTTCCATAATATCAAAAGTATGAGAGAGGTTAGAATGATATCAGTGAAGCTATGACATGTGGAAGACATCGTGCATGACATGGTACATTTGAGGTAATAACAACTGATAGGATACTGTCCTGACTCTCTCCAGTATCTCAAACGGTCCAATAAAGCATAGTGATAGCTTCCCTTACCTCTGTCTCCATATATACCATAGCTTGGGAGATATCTAAAGGAAAACATGATCCCCAACCTTGAACTCTAGAGGTTGTCTGTAGTGATCGACATAATATTTCTATCTAAAATGAGCAGTAAACATACACTTCCTGATCAGCTGAATTTATTCCGAAGTCTCCTATATGAGACAAGGATCTAGTAGGGTCATCTCACCTACCTCTTTCTAGCACAAGGGTGAACGACACAACCTACCATACAAGGCCTCAAAAGGAGAAATATGAATTGTCGTCTGAAAGCTATTATTGTAGGAAAAATCAACAAGAGGGATATGATTTTCCCAAGAACCGAAAAATGATGGATGCATTCCTAAATCATGTCCTCTAACACTTGTATCATCCTTTTTGATTTTCCGTCTCTCTATGGGTAAAATACCATGCTCAAAAGAACCTGTATACCCATAGCCTTTTGCAACCCCTACCCAAACCATGACATTAAATGAGAGTCCCTATTAAAAATGATAGTACAAGGGACCCCGTGTAGTCAGATGATCTCATATATATACAATATCCCCATCTCATCAACTGAGAAAATCTCTCTGATAGGAATAATGTGGGATACTTTCATAAGTCGGTCAATGACAACCCATAAAATGACACTACCTCTTCTTAAACTATATAAAATGATTACAAAATAAATGGAAACATATTCTCATTTCCATTCTGGTATTAGAATCGGTGTAACAAGACTACAGGTCACTGGTACTCCACCTTCACCCACTAACAGGTCGAACACCTAGTGATGAATCCTACTATATGACGCTTCATCCCAGACCACCAATACTAGCACGGAATGTATTGATACATCTTGGTGGTGCTAGGATAAACTGCCCACTAAGAAGCATGGGACTCATGCATCATCTCCTCTCTTATATCTACAAGAACCTAGACACATTTATATATACATAGGATGTTGTCTCTATCCATAGACCAATCCTGAGGTGGGTTATCTCCTATTATACTCTCATGGATAACCAAGCCCTCAGGATTTGAAAATTATACGCTCTTCACCTTCTCAAGGAGGGAAGAGGTAATTGTCAAGGTTGAGAGGAAATTCTTCTCGTGACTATTGTGAAACTCCAAATGTAGCTCAGAAGAGAGGTCCATCAATTTCCATTCATAATTGGCTTCCCGTACGACATGTTCCCAAGTTTTCCAGTTCATCGCATCAGCGGCCACATTTTCCTTTCCTGGATTATAGGGAAGCTCAAAATCGAAAGAATGAAGATATTTGACCCATCTCCACTAACTAAGATTTATGTCATGTTTTATAAAGATATATTTGGGGCTCTTATGGTCAGTATACATCACAAAACACTACTACATATACTCCCTTTAACAGTGCGCAAAATGTCTTTTAATAGTGCTAAAAAACAATATTAATCATAGCACTAATAAGGGGGGTATCCTTTGTCATCTCTACCAAAGTACTGATAAAGGGGGTACTTTATCCATGCTAAAAAAGCACTGATAAAGGCCTAGCTGGCTATAATGTGTTGTTAATATAATAGAACACCCAGAAAAAACCTGTAATTTCATACAATGCTATATACATTTAATATGACACCATGAATACAAAAAAAATTCCCATGGTATATACAAAAAAACACCTCTATATACATTTCAAACAATGTTTTATATAATTAAATTTACAATTATCTATCAAACGTTTAAAAACATTAATGTTTCATCTTTTGATGTATGTGACCCCCTCTAAAAATGTATGGACATGGTATCAATTTCCTAACAAATCATATCAATCTGAGCAAAAGATTCCGCCTATATAAGAAAAAAATATTATGTTAGTAATAATATAAAGAAATAAATTAAACCTTAACATAAAATAATACATTTATACAATGTCAATAATTAATAAAAAAGAAACATTTGGAGTTATACCGGTCACATATTGCATCAAATTGAGGTTTGGTTGATTCTTACACATCACAAATGACTCATGGATCATTTTCCTAAAATACCAAAACAATCTGAATGCATTTTCATGTTTTTCAGTATGTCAGTTGTTATTTTTAATAAAATTAATTTCAATTTTAATTAAAAAGACACACTTTGAGTCATACTTGTCACACCGTGTGTCGTATTGAGGTGTGGTTGACTCCAACACATCAAAAATGAATCATGGATCATTTTACTAAAGTATCAAAATAATCCTAATGTGTTTTCTCATTTTTCAGTATGCCTATTGTGTTGTTTTACTAATATGTCATTTCAAACTGGAAACATGCATTTTGAGTCATATCGGTCACATCGTGCATTGTATTGATGTGATACTACTTCATACACATCACAAATGAATTTTGAATCACTTTACTAAATTATCAAGACAATCAGAGTGTGTTATCTTGGTTTTCAGTGAGTGACATGTTTTGAACTAAAATGCCAATTTTTAACAGATAACAGACACTTTTAGTCATACCGGTCATACCATATATTGGATTGAGGTTTGATTGATTCCTATATGTCACAAATGACTCATGGATAATTTTCTTAAAATATCAAAATAATCCAAATGCATTTTCTCGGATTTCAATATGTCACTTGTTCTTTTTACTAAAATTAATGTCATTTTTAAATAAAAAGACACACTTGGAGTCATATCGGTCACATCATGCATATTATTGTGGTGCAGTTAACTCATACACATCAAAAATGACTCATGGATAGTTTTCCAAAAGTATCAAAATAATCTGAATGTGTTTTATTGGTTTTCATTATGCCTATTGTTTTTTTAATAAAATTACATTTCAAACTGGAAACACTCATTTTGAGTCATATCAGTCGCATCGTGCATCTTCTTGATGTGAGACTACTTCATACATGTCAAAAATGACTTATAAATCGCTTTTCTAAATTATCAAGAGAATCGGAATGTGTTTTCTTGGTTTTCAATGAGTGACATGTTTCGAACTAAAATATCATTTTAAACTGATAATGAAAACTTTTAGCCATACCGATCACATCGTGCATTAGATTGAGGTGAAGTTGATTCTTACATGTTAAACATTAATCATGGAACATTTTCTTAAAGTATCAAAGTAATCCTAATTCATTTTCTTGGTTTTTAGTATGTTACTTGTTCTTTTTTACTTAAATTAATGTCACTTTTAAAAAAAATACACACTTAGAGTCATATCGGTCACACTATGCATCTTATTGAGGTTAAGTTGACTTTTACACATAAATAATGGCTCATGGATCATTTTTCTTAAGTATCAAAAACAATTCGAATATTCATTATAGATTTTCAGTATGCCAGTTGTGTTTTTTTACTAAAATGTCATTTCAGACTGGAAACATGCATTTTGAGTCATACTGATCGCATCCTGCATCAGTTTTATGTGATACATCTTCATACATGTCACAAATGACTTATGAATTGTTTTCCTAAATTATCAAGACAATCGGAGTGTGTTTTATTTTTTTTCAGTGAGTGACACGTTTTGAACTAAAATATCAATTTAAAATTGATAACGGATACTTTTAGTCACACCAACCACACCATGTATCAGATTGAGGTGTGGCTGGTTTCAACATGTCAAAATTGACCCATGGATCGTTTTCCTAAAATATTAAACAATCCAAATGAGTTTTATCAGTTTTCAGTATGTCACTTGTTCTTCTTTACTTAAATTAATGTCATTTTTTAATAAAAAGACACATTTGGAATCATACCTGTCACACTTTGGACTATATTGAGGTGACAATGACTTATATACACCACAAATGACTTATATGTTGTTTTCCTAAAGTATCAAAACAATTGGAATTTCTTTTGATTGGTTTTCAGTATGACAGTTGTGTTTTATTACTAAAATGTCATTTCAAATTGGAAACATGCATTTTGAGTCATACCAGTTTCATCATTCATTGGTTTGATATGAGACTGCTTCATAAATATTTATTAATTGATGTACTAAATTATCAAGATAATCAGAGTTGGTTTTCTTGGTTTTCAATGAGCAACATTTTTTGAACTAAAATATCAATTTTAAACTGATAACAGACACTTTTAGTCATACCAGTCACACCGTGTGTTAGATTTAGGTGAGACTGATTCCTACACATCAAAAATGACTCATGGATCATTGTCTTAAAGTATCAAAATAATATGAATTCATTTTCTTGATTTTCAGTATATCATTTGTCCTTTTTACATAAATTAATGTCAATTTTATATAAAAAGACACACCTGGAGTTATACCATTCACATTGTGCGTCATATTGAGACGAAGTTGACTATTACACATCACAAATTACTCATAGATAATTGTCATAAATTATCAAAACTATCTGAATGTGTTTTCTCAGTTTTCAGTATGCCACTTGTTCTTTTTAATAAAATTAATGTTAATTTTAAATAAAAACAGACACTATGAGTTATATTGGGCATATTGTGCATTATATTGACATGAGGCTGATTCCTACACATCACAAATAACATATAGATCACTTTCCTAAAGTATCAAAACAATCTGAATGTGTTTTCTTAGTTTTGAGTATGTCAGTTATCTTTTTTACTAAAATTAATGTTAATTTAAAATAAAAAGAACTTAGATTATTTAAATGAAGTAGAGAACATATAATATTATGAGAAAATACATAGTATATTAAAAAAACTTTACCTTCTCATTAAATTTTGATTTTCAACCTCTATGTCCTATCTCTCATGATCATGAGAATCTTCAAACAAACCACCCCGACTAGAATAAAGGAATCCACATGTATAAGAAAAAAATTCTTATGTGAGTAATACTAAAAAATTAAATTAAATATAAATATGAAACAATCCACTACATATATGGAATTCACATCATCATGTTATTTGTGTATATTTTTCCATTAGGTATGATGCCCGTTCATTTCTAATCAAATCTATATCGTTATGTGAAAACTATTATTTTTTATAGTCATAGTAGTACTGAAAAAGTATAAATACACAGAGGATTAATAAAATTTTTAAATGAAATAGTAACTATCTTCGAAAATAAATCTTCAGGGATTCTTTTTTGTTGATAGAATATGATATCTCTCATAAATGTACAAACATAATAACCACAATCATTTCCATTTTTTGACACACTGTATAAACCCAGAGGGGAATATGTAATTTGTTTTGATATGTGTTTAGATAGTGAAATATTATTATATATACCCGAATACTTATCCAGTTTTAGACCTCTTTCTTTTCTTTTCATGATATTGATGCACTACCCTATCATAATAGGATCCTCATTAAAAAGTAATCTAAATCACATAACTTGATGTTTTGTTATAAAACATTGGATGTAGTTTTTTAAAAATTGACTAATGCCATCATGTGTGTTCATTTTGTTGGATATTCATGCATTGAATCTAGAAAATAAAGCTTTGGTGTATCGAAATTAACAGCAATGAGCATCCAATGGTGCCTAAAAACACAAAATGGAATAAGTAATGAAGGAAATGAAAATATATTTGATGTGATTAAATTTTATATTTTTACTCTTGTATCATTGGTATTAAGAAGAGTATGTCATCTAAAAGTATTATTTCAAATGATTTGACCAAACCTACCACCATTTTATCCTTTTTTTGGATTCTATTTTTGGTTGTTCTGAAGAGGAGATGTGATCACTAATGAGTACAATTGTTTTCATGGGGAAATCTCTTCATTTGTTTTTGATATACATGCCTACCAAAATATGAAATGTATTTAGTCATAATTAACATAGTATATCAGCTTTTGGAAAATCGAATAATGAAAACATATCTCAAGTATACATTTACAACTGATCCACATAGCCAATCATAGTCGAGGATTTCAATTACATTCTCAACACCAATGAAGTTTATAACTTCCTTTCCGTACATATTTTCATTAAAATAAACTATGTGATTACAATCATTTTTTTAACATTGTATCCACATGGACCTTTAATGATAGTAAATGCGGATATAGAATGGGTGGGGTAAAGGTGCTTTTGATATATATTTTCATTTGGGTAGTTGATCCTTTAGATGGTTTTGAGCTGATCTTTCATTTCACCACATTCCCTTTGTATGTATATAATAAAATTCATTAGTTCATACCTTTATTCATTATTTGTTAAAGGTTTTGCTTGAAACATAAATTGGAAATGAATACCTCTTTGTCGACATGTTTTTTACAAGATGTGATGACTATGCAATGAATGTTCCAAAAACTTATTTGACCTTATGAATATATTTCTCATCAATTAGAACATATATATCAGTGCTCGGATCATGGGTTTTGATAATTGACACTCTCACATGACATGTTGTAAGTGGTTTGTTATGGAGCATGTCATTTTGGATATTGAACACTGTAACCCTCGCTACAAGGTGATGAGTTGGTGTTGATAGATATAAATCACAATCATTATCACCCTATAGAATATTAGTATAAGAAAGGTATTAGTGTCTAAAAGATTCAAATTTCATAGATATAATTATTAAAACATTTATTACCTAGGATAAGATAGGTTTTTTAGGGGAATGACTCACCTCAAAGCTAGTGGGGGTGAAGAGGGATCTTCACATGATGGTTGTTCTTGAGTCATTTCTTCTATTTTAATCACCCCTGTAAAAGATGCTAAAAACTCTCTCTACCATTGGAATTTTTCTTCATGGGTTTTTATTCTTTCTATAATTTATTTCATTTATTCACTTTGATTATCCTCTAGGTTTTTTCTCAAAATATGTTTGGGGTATCACCCCAAAATGCGCACCTCTGACATGGTCGTACTGTTCTGGCCGCTTCAAGGCCACCAATAGTAGGTGTTCATCCGGTACAGGTGTTGTTGATTCCTGTGACTACATTAGATAGAAAATATTGGAAAATAAGTAATCATTGTTATGTAATATCAATTTGAAGATTTTTTTTATTATGTCATACTTACACATGTTTCCCACACTTTTTTTGTGTTTTCATGTATTAGTATCTCATCTTTATTTACACGTGCCTCCTTCCATATCACATGGTGTGGGATGAAAGTGACTTTGGATATGGAGTCATAAAAATGCATATAAATAAAGGAACATAATTATATTGTTGTTTTATATAATATAAACGTATTACAGTAGATTTAAAATACGAACTAAATATTTTTCAAGTGAAGTGTACCCCATATTTGATTTATGATAGGGGTACATTGGTTTTACTTTATGTTTCTTATTTCCAACACTCAATTTATGTTTCATAAATAAAATAATTTCAATGATTGTGATGAATCCATGTATCGTTAAACAACCTATTACTATTCACAGTGTACATAAAGAGACACATCTGTATGAAGTCCAGTAAATGCATCCCACACTTTGGTTTATCAGGTGTTCATAGATAAGAGGTGAGTGAAAGTTTATTTTCTCTTTAGTATCTTTAAGATAATGTCATATTAGAATTTTGAAAAAGCCTTAAGCCTCTGTGAATCCTTCAAGAAAGTATTTATAATTATTTCTTGTGGGAGTCCTCTACTATAAATACACTCTGCAAGGGATGATGAAGAGTAAGTAAATGCGTCATTATTTTATTTTTTTAGTAAAATTAAGAAATGATATCATAATGTTACTATATTATCTTCCACATCAGTGTCTTATTCTCAACCACAACATGGTGAAACAAATATACATAAATTGGTATGCATTTCCATGTGAATATTACTATCACAACCCATCCTTAGGTCCCATGCAGTGACTACCCCAAGATCGTCTTCCATTGGCCAGGGGCTGGCGACTAGCACCAAAGGCGTAAATCTCAATAAAAGGGAAGGAATTTCCTTTATGACAGTAAACAAACACAATAGAGTATGCAAGATGAAGTAATCAAAAGTAATACTGAAAAAAAAAGTAAGTGTTGAAAGGTAAATGGGCCTGAATACAAACCCAACTGAAAAGTACAGTACAATTGAAAGTCTAGTATAATAGTAGTAACGTAATGTAGCAACCACCGATTCATCCTCTGGGAATCCCACCTGATGGGTGGGTATATATAGTGTCCTCAGTACCTCAAGTACATCTGTCTGCTCCGTGTACGTCCCGTAAAGTGGTCCACCTCTGGGTACCATCCAGCTCCACAAGACTCAACCACGATCAGTGATGTCCGTCATATTCTACCAACACAATGTAGTACGGGAATTTCCCATGCAGGGGTGAGTATAACAATACTCAGTAGTGACCCCGAGACCCCTGAAGTTCTCCCAGAATCTACGAAGGATAAACCACAATGGAATGATTCAATCAAAAATTATCAACCAAATCTACTTAGGTATATGACCATACATATACCTTAGTCATCAATCTCAGTTTGGCTCCAACTCCCTAGCCCAAGCACAACCCGGTCCACATAGGAATGAAGTCAATCAAATCGATGGTAATGATTGAAATTCAAGACTCATCTCACACAGGTATACATTCATTCATAAGGAGATAAAGATGATCAGTTTTAGTCACTGATTCATCTAAGTTGGTGGATCCACATAGGATACAAGTCCAGCTAAGCTTTCGGACCCACGTAGGATACTAGACCAACCACTCTATCGGACCCACGTAGGATACTGGAACATAATTCAAACGGTCGGACCCACATAGGATACAAGAAAAGTGTTCATCTCCGTCGAACCCACGATGGATTTCTAGTACGGTAGTTGTCATCACCGAACCCACGGAGGATTCCAGTATGGTAGTCGTTGCAGTCGCAGCCGGCTCTAGGGTTCCCACACACAGCATGCTCAATTCGGGGAGGTTCCGCTCCTCGAGCCATGGGGGTCGATACATCAACTATCATGAACACCAGAGTTAATGTATCCTGAAGTTCCGTCTCATCAAAAGGAATCCAACGCGAAAGACGGCGTGTGAATCAGACACCTGGTCTGAGAGTTATTAGAATTTTTTCTCAGGGGCCCGGTTGGAAATACGCTAGTTGCAAAACCAGCCATTTTCCAAAGTTGTCCAGAACTCACATAGAGTATCGTAAAAGGACCGCCACATCATGAGGGTCACAGTTCCATAGATGGCGTATCGATTGGACGCGTGGTCTTTGAGATATTCACCCTTAAGTGAAAAGGGCCTGGCCCGTTAAGTCCAGCGGGCTGGCGAGTCTGGTCAACTCAGTTTTTGGCGGGTCCGACCAGGCAGGGGGGTCCGACCGGCCAGATGAAACGAGCAGCTCGGCCCGGCGGGGCACGGACCGACATGGAGGGGCGCAGCCCGGCTCGGCAGGGCGCGGCCTGAGGGGGCCGAGTAGTCCGAGGCGGGGGGTACAGCCCCCCGGCTGCCCAAACCAAAGGTGCCAAGCAGCGCCACCCACGCTAACCAGCCAGATGAAGCTGACCGGCCTTCTTGGTGCAAGCAGCCCGCGCGGGCGGGCATCGGTTTGTCCGGTGTGGCACCCTCTTGGCGTCGCGGCTCTCCTCCGCCCAGTCGTCCAACGGGCCAGCCGGTTCTTCCGCTGAAGCGGCCCACAGAACGCGGGCCGCAGTCTTCTGTAGCGCGGTGCCGTGGCGCAGCGCGGTTCCACCCTTCACCCCCGCCCGCTATGGTCAGCCGATTCTTCCTTGGTCGAGCGGCCCTCGGTTGCGGGCCGTGGTTCTTTCGCATTCATCCGGCATATGGCCACCGCTTCTCCCGTCATCGCCTCTTCCAAGGAGCCTCAATCGCAAATAAGGAGACTAAGGAGGGTCGTCAGGCCATGTGCATTGGGATCGCACCTCCGCGTTAAGCAGTAGAAATTCTCCAAGGATAAACAAGGTTTCATGAAGAACAAATAATATTTTTATTCAAATAAAATTGAAGCAATCCACCCTACATTGGAAAAGATTCGCGGTAGCCATGCGTCATTGATGATGGTGTTGATTCCTTTGTCGTCAGAGTGCACTTGAAGAAGAAGTTTTGTCTCCTCTCTTGTCGTGGATAGAAGAAAAGAAGGCATGTCTTCATTCTTCGTGTAATTGTCATTCTTCATCTAAGAGAGTATTGTTCTTCATCGAAGGTGTTCTTCATCGAAGAGTGTGGTGTTCATTCTTTTAGAGGAGAACACCCTTCTCTATTTCTCCAGAGCTACCACCAAATTCCAACACAACAAGTGCCCCCATAAAATAATATCTAAGCTGTTATTTTATTCATACAAGTAATTAAAAATTAAAACAAATTAATTTAATTAATTGAAGAGTTGGAATTCATTTATTAACATGTGTTGGAAAACATTAAAGAGGGAGAGAGGGAGAGGATGAGTTCTTATAATTAAGGGGGGTTGTCGTAATAAAGGAAGGGGAATTAATTGGGGAGTTTGAACAGAGTTATGGGAGATGAAAGGCTGGGGCTCGTGTGGGCCCCACATCTCAAATATCCACACATGGGAAGTTAGGTGGTTGTGGGCCCCACCAATAACTTCCCATGGGAGGAAATAACTTCCATAGATATATAAAATTGTTCTAAACAATTTTATTTGACTTCTTAATTAAACCCCAATTTTTAACTTTCAACCCGCATAAAACCAACTACGGTAAAGCCCCCTTAAGCAATTACCGACACTGCGAGTTCATCGGTGCCCTCAGATTTCAATTCTGAGCACGATTTCAAAAGATAGAAAAACCTACACGTACGTTTACTGAACATACCCAAACAAAACTTTGGAAATTGATCCTGAGCCCACCGGGCCTTGGAATCATGTGCTGTTAGAAGCCACAGACTTGTAAAATTCTAAATAATTAAGAAAAAATTGTTCCTTGAAAATTATGGGTCTTTAAATTACACCCACCTCAGGGATTTACATCCACATAAAGCTTCAACCCACACTAGAAAAACAAATAGGGAAAATGAGCTAGCATTTGTGCCTCCCGCTCCCAAGTGCTCTCTTGGAGGTTCTCGTGCTGCCAGCGAACACGCAACAGAGGAATAGACCATCCATGTAGGACATGCTCATGTCGATCCTCAATCTCCACTGTGACCTCCGCAAATGTCGCCCCGTCATCAATGTCCAGCTCCCCGTGATCGATGATGTGGGTTGGGTCATGCACGCATCTCCTCAACTAAGATACATGAAAGACGTCATGCACCCGGTGCAACTGAGGTGGAAGGGCCAAGCGGTAATCCACCTCGACTACTCTACTGAGAACCAGGAATGGTCCAATGAAATGTGGAGATAACTTATCGCCCCGACCAAATCTCTATAGATCCGGTCGAGGTGAGACCCGTAAGAAGATTTGGTCACCATCCTCGAACTCTAGTGGTCTCCGCCTCCTATCAGCATAGGACTTTTGTCTGCTCTGTTCATTCTTCATCCTCTCCTGGATGATCTTCACCTTCTCCATCATAGTCAGAACCATCTTGGGTCCTACATGTGCTAACTCCCTAGGGTCAGTCCAGCATAGAGGTGATATGCATGGTCGGCCGTACGGTGCCCCCTATTGTGCCATCCCGATGGTGAAGTGGTAACTATTGTTGTGCGCAAACTCCACCATGGGTAGGTGATCCTCCCAGAGGTGAGAAAAGTCAAGGACACATGCATGGAGCATGTCCTAGAGTGTATGTATGGTCCTCTCAGTCTGTCTGTCATTCTGAGGATGGAAGGTGGTGCTCAGATGCAGCTGCGTCACAAAGGCCTCCTATAGCCACATCCAAAGCCAAGAAGTAAAGTGAGCATCTCTATCAGATAAAATAGTCGATGGCACACCGTGAAGCCATATGATCTTCTGAATGTAGAGGCATCCCAATATCTCTACTAATCCCTGCTCTCTGGTCGGTAGGAAGTGGTCCAACATGGTGAGTCGGTCTACGATCACCCAAACAGAGTCGTGTCCCCTGGATGTATGTGGAAGCCCCGTCACAAAATCCATGGATATACCATCCCACTTCCTCTCCGGGACCTCTAAGGTTTGTACCAAGCCTGCTGGTACCTGGTAATCCACCTTCATTTGCTGACAAGTGAGGCATCGTGAAACGAACTCTGCTATAGCCTTCTTCATGCCCAGCCACCAGGGCTATCGTCTGAGGTCCTGGTACATCTTCGCCACTCCTGGATTTACCGCTAGACGGGAAGTGTGAAACTCCCTCATCACTTCCTCATACAGTGCAACTAGTACCATAGTAGGTCCCCTGAAGAGGATGATGTGCTCCCCTCATTCAGAAAATCCATCAGGCGACTGCCCCTTGTATATCTGAGCACGTCGTGTCTCACTATCAACGTCCCCACGTTGTGCCTCTATGACTCGCTGAAGGAGTGGAGGAGTGACTATGAAAGTATGTAGAAAATATTCTCCATCTCTATCCACAAAGTATATATACAACATGGCTAGCTGCTCTGTCGCCTCTCCATGTAGCTGAATGCCCGATCTCCGGTTGATATCATCAGCCAAAACGTTCCCCTTCATAGGAGTATAGACTTTCTCAAAGTCATAGTCCTAGAGGAACTCAATCCATCCCCGTTGTCTCAGGTTTAGTTCCTTCTGTGAGAAGATGTACCTGAGACTCTGGTGGTCAGAGTAGACAGTAAAGTGCTCGCCCATCAGATAGTGTCGCCACATTTTCAAGACGAAGACTACTGCTGCTAACTCCAGGTCATGGGTAGCGTAGTTTTTCTCGTTTTGTCTCAACTTCCCTGAACCATATGGGATCACTGCTCGCTCCTGCATCAGGACACACCCGAGTCCATTCCTTGATGCATCACAGTAAACTATGTACCCTACGCCCTCCTCTGGTAGCCACAAGATGGGCACATTGGTCAATCTCTGTCTCAGCTTCTGAAATCTCTTCTGACATCTATCTGACCACACGAAGGGTTTCCCCTTCTTCATAAAAGTTTAAAGCAGTGCTATAACTCTGGATAATTCTAGCAAAAATCTCTGATAGTACCCATCTAGACCCAGAAAACTCCACACCCCTGTCACGCTCTTGGGTGGCTCCCAAGAATGTACTACCTCGATCTTTGAAGGATCCACTGCAACTCCTGCCTCCGAGATGATGTTTCCCAAGAAGTGTACCTCTCGAATCTGGAACTGGAAGTTCGAGAGCTTACCATAAAGTTGGTGCTCTCAGAGTGTATCCAGTACAACCTTCAAGTGGTAGGCGTGCTCCTCCTCAGTAGTTGAGTAAATCTGTTTGTCGTCAATGAAGACTAAGAAACAACGATCGAGGTAAGGCTCAAATATCCTCTTCATGAGACTCATGAAAACTAATGGAGAATTGGTTATGCCAAAGGGCATAACCAAGAACTGGTAGTGGCCATACCGACACCTGAAGGTTGTCTTCTACAAATCATCATCTCGAACTCTGAGCTGGTGATAGCCTGACCGGAGGTCTATCTTCGAGAACCATCTTGATCCCTTGAGATGATCAAAGAGGTCTTCAATCCTCAGGAGTGAGTACTTGTTCTTCACGGTCACCTTATTCAGGCGATGGTAGTTGACACACAGTCGTAAGATTCTATCCGCCTTCTTGGCGAACAAAATCGGAGAATCGCAGGGTGAAACACTGGTTCAGATGAATCCCTTCCCCTGCAAGTCTTCTAGCTGTACCTGCAGATCATGAAGCTCAGTGGGAGCCATCCAATATGATGGATTAGATATCAGTGATTTCCCGGAGTACAGGTCTATGTAGAAGTCTACCACTCTATGAGGAGGTAGTCCGGGAACGTCATCAGGAAAAACATCTGCATACTGATCCACTACAATAGGAAAACTCAGGCTCCACACATCAACCTCTCCGAGGATGAGACTAGCCAACTGATTTGTGATCAGCTGCCCTCTCCTCTGTATAAGTCCATCCTGCGCTGCTAATTCTCCCTTCTTGCCGGTGAGGGTGAACTGAATCCTATTTGTGCGGATACATAGCACTTTGTGCCTAAAGTAGTCGATCTGACCATGGACTATAGACAACCAGTCCATACCCAAGATGACGTCGTAAGGCCTCGACACCGCTACAAGAAGATCCCAGCCGAAGCTCTCGCCTCTTAGAGTAAGCTCACACTGCCAGCATCAATTCGTAATCGTCTAGTAGGATCCTATAAGAGTCTCTAGAATTAATGATCGAGCCAATGGCTCCGTCGGAATCTCTGAGCTCCGAACTAGGGTAGCGAAAATAAAATAATGACGCGCTCTTATGTTTACAATCACTTCATCAAGGGTGCAGTAGACACAGATAGTACCTTGAATCATCTTAGGGGCTCCATGGTCGTAAGCCTCCATTTCCTGGAGCTGAGCCTGCCTCTGCCTGCCATCTCCTTGTGGTTAGGGCAGACCTTCTGGTGGTGGTGGTGGTAGAGCCTCAAAACGTCATCCACCACCTGCTGCTCGGCCAGCTCCTCTGCCTTGTCTGACCATGAGTCGGGCTCACCTCAGAACCTGAGGGGTATCTGATGCTGAAACACATGTAAGGAACTAAGCCTACAAGTGTCCTCTACCGGTACTTCCGGTCGTAACTACTGATCAATGGGTAGTGATATAGCTTTCACACTACCCCAAGGTACTATCTCAGGAATCGATCCATGTATCGAAGCCTCATCACTAATCAGACCAACCTCGTGGTCATGCACGGAAAGACTAGTAGCTAAGATCACCATATGCTCAACTGGTGTCTCAACTAAGAGGAAAACTATAGAAATCTCCTCCATCTAGTCCTCTCCTGCCTGGGAATCTGTCTCACCCTGAAACCTCAGAGGCCTCTGCCACTGGAACTCATGAAACACGCTCAGTTGGCGTGCACCATCTGCCAGTGTGGCTGGTGGTATCATCTGTGCAATGGGTGGTGGTGCTGCGGGTACACCACCCAAAGTTGCCAACATAGAAAGAGGGCCCTGCACCGGAGCCTCATCACTTGGTAGGCCGTCATCGGGTAGTCGCTCGGAAGTCCAACTAACTGTCTGCATGGAGGAATCCTGAACAGATGTGACATGGTCAAAAGACTATACATGGTCAGCTGACCTGGTTGAGCTGAATTAAAGAAAACTTTTGAAGACACACATGCAATCGGTGTTTTTGTGCACCGAGTCGGAAAACAGAGGTCAGGGTCATGGTGTATGGATACATCGGCCACCGCACCAACACTGGACTCCCTGGACTGAAAACCACACTCAATACACTTAACATTATTTCTTCATAGAAAGGAAAGATTGGAGTCCTGAGTTCTGCGGTAGAACTGACTCCTCTGATACCAATTTTCATGACCCATCCTTGGGGCCCATGCCATGACTACCCCAAGCCCACCTTTCATAGGCCAGGGGCTGGCGACTAGCACCAAAGACGTAAATCTCGATAAAAGGGAATTAATTTCCTTTGTGATAGTAAACAAACACAACAGAGTACACAAGATGAAGTAATCACAAAGTAATACTGAACACAAAGTATGTTCTGAAAGGTAAATGGGCCAGAATACAAACCCAAATGAAAAATACATTACAACTGAAAGTCTAGTACAACAGCAGTAAAGTAAAGAAGCAACCACCGAGTGGTCCTCTGGGAATCCCACCTGAATGGTGGGTACATATAGTCTCCTCAGTACCTTGGGTCCGCCCGTCAGCTCTGTGTATGTCCCGCCAAGTGGTACACCTCTGGGTACCATCTAGCTCTACAAGCCTCAACCACTATCAGTGATGTTCGTCATCTGCAACCAACACAATGTAGTGCAGGCATTGCCCGTGCAGGGGTGAGTATAACGATACTCAATAGGTACCCTGAGACCCCTGAGGGTCTCCCAGAATACAAGAAAGATAAACCACAAAGGAAAGATACAATCACGAAGTATCAACCAACTCTACTTAGGTATATTCCCATACATATATCTAAGTCATCAATCTCAATTCGGCTCCAACTCCTGAGACCAAGCACAACCCGGTCCACACAGGAAAGAAGTCAATCAAACCGATGGTAATGATTGAAAGTCAAGACTCAACTCACACAGGTATAAATTCTTTAGTAAGGAGATAAAAATGATCAGATTTAGTCACTGATTCATCTAAGATGGTGGACCCACGTAGGGTACTAGTCCAGCTAAGATGTCGGACCCACGTAGGATACTAGACCAACCACTCTGTCGGACCCATGTAGGATATTAGAACAGAAGTCAAACTATCGAACCCACGTAGGATACAAGAACAGTAGTCATCACCGTCGAACCCACGAAGGATTTCTAGTACGATAGTCATCGTCGTCGAACCCACGGAGGATTCCAGTACAACAGTCGTTGTAGTCGCAGCAAGCTCTAGGTTTCCTGCACACCGCATGATCGATTCTAGGAGGGTCTTCTCGTCAAGACAAGGGGTTCGATACATCAAATATCATGAAGTCCAGATTTAATGTATCCTGAAGTTCCGTCTCGTCAAAAGGAATCCAACGGAATAGACGACGCATCAATCAGACGCCCGGTCTGAGAGTTATTAGCATTTTTGCTCTGGGGGCCTGGTTGGATATATGTTAATTCCAAACCCGACCATTTTCCAAATTTTTCCAGAACTCACATAGAGTATTGAAAAGGGACCTCCACGTCATGAGGGTCCTAGTGTCGCAAACGGCGAGTTGATCGGTCGCGCGGTATTAGAGATATTCACCTTTAAGTGAAAAAGTTCCCGCCCGTTAAGCCCAGTGGGCTGGCGGGTCGGGTCAACTCAGTTTTTTGCAGGCCCAACCTAGCAGGGGGTCGGACCGGCCCGATGAAATGCGCGGCCCATCCCGGAATGGCACAGCCCAGCCCTGCATGGCGCAGCCCGGCCCGGCCCGGCGCGCCCCCCCCCCCCGGCTGCTCGAACCGGCGACGCCACCCTCCCTAACCGGCCGGCCAAAGCCGGCTGCCCTTCATGGTGCAAGCGGCCCACACGAGCGGGCCCTAGTTCGTCCAGCGCGACACCCTCCTAGTGTCGCGGCTCTCCTCCGCTCGGCCGGCTGATGTGCCGACCGGTTCTTTCACCGAAGCGGCCCGCGGAACGCGGGCCGTGGATCCTCCCTTCGGCCCGACCAGCTATGGCCGACCAGTTCATCCTGCGTCGAGCGGCACACAGTTTCCGGCCGCGGTTCTTCCGCACGTAGCCATCATATGACCACCGATTCTCCCATCATCGCCTCTTCTAAGGCGCCTCAATCGCAAACAAGGAGACTACGGAGGGTCGTTGGTCCATGTGTGTTTGGCCCCCGCCCTCTGCGTTAAGTCGTAGCAATTGGCCAAGGATAAAGAAGGTTTCATGAATAACGAAGAACAATTTTATTCAAATAAAATTGAAGAAATCCACCCTACCTTGGAAAATATTTGTGGTAGCCATGCATCATGGATGACGATGTCGATTTCAACGTCGTAGGAGTGCAGCCGGAGAAGAAGTGGCGACTCTCTTGTCGCAGAGAAAAGAAAATAAGGTTCATCTTCGTTCTTTGTGGAATTGGCGTTCTTCGTCGAAGAGAGTGTCTTTCTTCGTCGAAGGTGTTCTTCATCGAAGAGGGTGGTGTTCTTTCTTTGAGAGGGGAACACCGTTTTTTATTTCTCCAGAGCTCCCACCAAATTCCAACACAAAAAGTGCCACCATAAAATAATATCTAAGCTATTTATTTATTCACACAAGTAATTCAAAATTCAAAAAACTTAATTTAATTAATTTAATAGTTAGAATTCATTGATTAACATGTGTTGGAAAACATTAAAGAGGGAGAGAGGGAGAGGAAGAGTTCTCATACTTAAGGGGGGTTGTCGCAATAAAGTAAGGGGAATTAATTGGGGAGTTTGAAGAGAGTTATGGGAGATTAAAGGTGGGGGATCGTGTGGGCCCCACCTCTCAAATATCCACACATGGGATGTTAGGTTGGTGTGAGCCCCACCAATAACTTCCCATGGGAGGAAATAACTTCCATAGATATATAAAATTGTTCTAAACAATTTTATTTAACTTATCAATTAAACCCCTATTTTTAACTTTCAACCCGCATAAAACGCAACTGAGGTAAAGGTCCCCTTATGAAATTACCAGTGTTGTGACTTCATCGGTGCCCTAAGATTTCAATTTCAAGCACCGGTTCAAAATATAGAAAAACCCGCACATACATTTACTAAACGTACCCGAACAAAACTTTAAAAATTGATTCCGGGCACACCGGGCCTCGGAATCAAGTGCCGTTAGAAGCCACAGACTCATACAATTCCAAATAATTAAGAAAAAAAATTCCTAGAAAACTCAGGGTCATTACAATTACAATTTAAATACTGAACAAGACCTTGTGGTGTTTAACATGCTGGCCCCGTGTATTCCATCTGACCTCGTATTTGATGCCTTTGATTTTCATCATAATGATTTTTGCTAACACCATCAAACTATGGCCCTCGTATTTTTTTATAAGTCACTGGTAGTTCATTGCCTACCATTTCCTCATATTCAACATCATAAATATGTTCCCCTAGAGCGATAGCACTTGCATGTGTAGATAGTCATTGTACCTCTGCACTGGGAGCAGCAACAGGTTGATAAACCTGTTGTTCCTTAGGATTGGGAGCATTGGCACAAGTAGCAGGTTGTTGTTCTTTTGTACCGCAGTAATAATAGGTTCAGAGACCTTTTGTTCATCGGTATTCGGATCTCCAACACCTATATAAGTCATTATCTTCAGAATTGGTTTAACATTTAATTTATAGTACATAAATATAGTAGTGAACTGATAATAACATGATGTAAAATGATGTATATTACAATGAAATATAACCAGATTATTGAACTCTCTTTTTTCAAAAGATGAAGTCATTTTAAACCTCTATCGACTATCTAAATCCCTTAATTGTGGTTACATATGACATACAAAACACTATCTACATTGGGACCACTGTGAAATTAATGCGACGTCCCAATGAATGGGTTAACCTTAGTTAAATTTTCATCTGACCCTTCAGTAGTTTTGTTTGATAACATAACAATTGAACTCTTTTGGTATGCAGGATCTAGAACAAAAAATACATGTATTTCATATGATTTCATTATAAATAATTCATCTTTGTACCATTCCTTAATGAAATCAACTTTCACGAATCTCAATCCATCTATTATAACACCACTCATTTTATCAACCCATTTGCATTGAAAAATCAGCACTAGGAATATTGAATAATTAAACTCACATATTTCTTTGATGATTCCAAATTATGGCATATTCACATAAATTTGATTTCTATCCTTAGAACAACAGACAATCATAGCTTCATCCACAAGTGTAACTCCACTATTTTTCATGGTAATTTCTTCATTGTGTTCATTTTTATAGAATATATAACCATTAATTACATTACCATTGTAAGATAATACATACATGCTTGGTCCTCCTGCTAGCCATCTAAGTCCTTTTGAAATTGAATATATATTTTCATCTGAATCCTTAAAAATATGGGCCTGAAACCATATTATAAACTATTGATTATGTGTATTCAATATCCATATTTCAGTCCTTGATGGATTCAAATTCCTAAGAATTTCATTGTGGGCTTCAACATATGGGGAAACATCCAAACTATTATGAAAAATGTAAAGGTGGGTATACTCTTGATCTGTAATATGAATTTTGACAACATCCCTTCCAGAAATTCCTTCACCTGCAAGCCACTAGTGTGACAAGATTTCGATAGACCAATTCTTTCCATACTGGATTGGTATTCAATACAGAATTCAATGGCTTCCTCAACAATATGTCGCTCTAGAATACAACCCTCTGGCCTACTTTTATTTTTTATATACCCATTAAAATTCTTCATATATCGTTCAATGGGGTACATCCATCTATAGTACAAAATACCCCATAGTAAAATCTCTCCCATCAAGTGAACTATCAAATGAACCATCATATCAAAGAATATTGGTAAGAATAAAATTTCCAATTCACATAATATGACAATAATTTATCTTTCTATATTCAGAAATTTCACTAGGTCTATAACTTTGCTGCATATAGCTTTGGAGAAGAAACATAGTTTGGTTAATGTATGACAGAAATTAATTGGTAAAATGAAATGCAATGCAATATAAGTTAGATATTTCATCAAAAAAGGGAAGTTATGTGATTTCTTACCCTTTAACTTTAAATAGGCCATTGAAATGATGTTATTGATTTTCTCTGAATACCCCTTTGGAACCTTTACGTCATTCAAGAAGTTACAAAACTGATATCTATCCTTTCTAGAAAGAGTACAAGCTACTGGAGGAAGAAATGTTCTCTTTCACCCTTCATTGGTGCCAACTCTTCTCCAAATCGATTATTCCCATTTTAAAAAAGATTCTCTAAGGATGAGCGGGAAACCATAAATTTTGAACAAAACTGTGCATTCAATTCAAATTACAACTTTCAAAAAACATCATCACCAGCTCGATTCCCATGAATCTCGAGTCAAGCACCTACCTCACGTCACACACCTAACACATCAAACATCCTTTCCTTTAATCTACCCATCATCACCATGCTAGAGAGACCCACCGGAATCCTCATCACCATCATCGCCATCTTCATTGTTGTGTCACAGAGTTTTGCATTATCATCCTCACCGTCATTGACATTGGTTTGGTCCAGTTCCACTGTCGTTGTCATAGTCCAAACACCACACCAGTCCATCGGAGAACATTTTAGTTCATCAAGATGTCAAGAACAAAATCCGAATCGATCCACAATTTCACCTTCATTAGGACTTCGTCATCCAAACCTCATCGCTGACTTCACATCAACACATCGCCAAAGTCTTCATCCTACATTCCTTGTCAATACCAAATCTTCTCATATCCCCATGCCAACTATGTCCAACATAGCCTTAATTCCTTCCTTTTCATTGCTGGGTGCATTTAGCAATGTGTTGATGACACTATCACATACATTTTTGCACAACATGAAGAACATCAAGAACATTTATAATGTATATAAAACTCTAGTATGGTAACTAAAAAAACTAATAGCTTTTTCCAATTGGTTTTCATAAGCTTTTTCAAAAATGTTTTACCAAAAGAAGTGTCCACATATTTACTTTATAAAATAGTTGATCACCTATTAGTGGAGATAGTGTTGTACATTCTTCTAAACTTCCATCAAATGATGTCGTCCAAGATCAATACTTATCCCATCGGGGAAGAAATCTACGATGTCCAAGAAACACAGTTTTTTATGAATGTTTCAACCTAACTGACTGTGTACCTTGTTCAAAAATGGGAAACCCTTGAGTTCCTTTAATTCTCTATCCTGATAAAATTTCCATAAGTAGTAAATTCATTTATCATCCCATAAAGCATGGATCTCAATGTGAAATCTTCATTTCTGTAATCTTAATACAACATTACACCTAAATCCCAAAATAATTTTGAATCCATGATCAATGGATGAAAATAAACATCAATATCATTATCCGGTTGTTTTGTTCTTGATATAATCATAGATAACATGATGTATTTTCATTTCATACATACCCACATTGGAATGATTCAATTTATCAACATATGTGGTCATGTACTGTGGGTGCTTATTTGAAAACAAAAAGGGTTCACTCCATCTGTATATATAATGAGATAAAGGTTTCTCAGCTCATTTTCCAATTTAGGATACTCGTGATCAATTTTTTTCCATTGAGAGAAGTGTGTTAGGTGACATAGTGTCGCATATTTATTTCTTATACTATAGCATTAATAGTTGTTTCTAGTGGTTTTTAGTGGTGGTTTTTAAAAAACGGCTTCCAGAACTTTTTTTTCAGCCCCGACACTCCCCCCTGGAAACCCCCAAAACCCCCAATGCCTCACCGCTTCGCCCATAGTTGCCTCGCAACCTCACCACCTCATAGCCTCATCACTCCTCACCACCTTGTCCTGCCTTGCCGGTCTGCTGCCTCACCGCCTCATCACGCCTCACGGCCTCGCCGTACCTTGCTTCCTCACAACCTCACCCATTTCAGATGTTTTTTATCAAATTGGTTATGAAAAATATCATATTTGTTCTTAGTTAGTATTTTACTAGTGAAAACTTGTTACTTCCTATGATAAATTTATATCCTTTTTGGATATATTTTAGTGAACCATGAATTACTCCTCATCAAATAATTTATAACTAGTATAATTGGAATTTAGAGTAGCATGAAGAGAATGTATCCTTATAACATGATTTATGTTTGGCTTGATATTTTTATACCTTTTTTTATTCCATAATATAATATTCCTTATTTATTCATGTTTTATGTTGTGATCATGTGTGACATGGAATTTTGTTTTATTGATATTATTGTTAATGTATCATATTCAAGCATATTTACCTTTTGTTTTTTTGAGCATTAAATTCATTATAATAGAATTATTTCATAATCATGACTATTACAATGATATGTTGAACTTGTTTTTACTTTTTTATACCAAGAGTGTTTATTAGTATAAATAATAATTCCACCTTGACTATGTATATTATTTTGATAAATAATGAGTATGTTAGAATGGGAATTTTTCTATTGTATAACATGTGTGTTGGTATGTATTATATGGAGATTGAGGAATGGGATTGGATCACAATGAATTGAATTTTATATATCCCTTTCACCCATCCTAAATTCATGTGATTATAGTTCCTTGATTCTTGTATACACCTTCCTCTTTAAAAAACACAAGGATTTTCCCATGACTCAACCGTGAGAAGTATTGCTATGATCTTAGTTTGATGGGAATGGAATCCTAGATTCCTTGACCTGATGCCTCATATCCAAGTCTAGGATCAAAGAAATTATGTTAAGTATAGACCCTCCCATTATAAGGATTTATTGTTTATAATTGATTCTATTTTATGAAGTTTTCCATTATCTGATGCTTCAATTTTTTTATTGATATCAATTTGTAAAGTCATATATATATATATATATGTTTATATTGATATAAGTAACATATGTAAGTATATTCTATATAAGTCAGAATCCATGTGGTTTATTACTGGGTATTATATGCTCACACCCAACATATACACTTTGGGGGGACATGAAATTTCATGGTCTATGTTTCGGGTACCTATAGGTACAAGTACATGTTCGGATGAATTGTTTTTTCTAAGAATGGTTGATTATTTATGACTCATGTTCCATTCAGTGTTGTAAATGGAGACAAGAGATTTATTTTTTTCATTTAGTCATAGATTTCAAGGATCATTTTATACTATTGACCTTTATATGACTTGTAAATATTTATCATATAGAATTTTCTCTATTTGAATCATGTTAGTTTTCTTGTATTTCAGTTTATTAATAAAATTAGGTAAACCAAATCCCACTGGTCTTCTTAGAACCCCGATGCTATTCTCTAGCCTTTGGTGATCGAGAGGTGAAATTGAGGCCATGTAGTTCTTTCTCCTAGTACTATTTAGCTATCTCGGTCACCATCACTACACCATATGTAATTTTTTTCTTACATAAGATATTGAATCATGGAGGTGGTTTTTTCTACTTGTACCTTTACCTCTTATATACCTTGGTTTAAGATCATTAACTCTTACTCCATATCAACCATTTATAGTAATTAATTATGTTTTTTATAATTTAAATTTTTGATATAAAGGATTTAAATATCGATAGTCCTATTTGTGGTTATTTTCCCATCCAGAATAGTTTATCAAATTGCTCCATCTAAATTAGTTTGTATGTATGATTATAATGAATACTGTATGTTTCTAGATTAATTTTTTGAGACTTTATAACAGACTGGATGTAAGCGACGAGTTTTATATTTGCTTGTATCTTTTACAAGGAAAATGTTTTTAGTATTCTCCCGTAGATGTATGAAATTATCTAAACCACATAAATATTTATTTTCTATTTGGTTTTATTTTGTGTGAAGTGTGTTAATAGGGTTTTTTGTAGTAATTTGGCAAGATCACTTCCTAGTTCTAGTGCATTGACTTGGCGGAGGCAATTATCAGACAAACCTCTATCCAATAGGATTATGGAGCTTTCTACTATACATGATGAGGTTCATCATAAAAATTTATATCCATTGTATATAAAAGATTTTATTGATCATTCCACTCATTTCATATGATGTGTTGTTTAGATATTTCAATTTTATAAGATGTTCTATTCCTCTATCTGAATATTTCTACTTGATAACCACCATGGGCTATTAGGAAAAAGTGTATTTCAGGATTTTTTTTGATCTAATCCTAGACTTTTTACAAATGATTAACATATTTATATATTTTTTCAACTAGTATATAAGAATCTCTTTCCCTATTTATTAATAGTTATTTGTTTTAATTTTTATTAATATTCGGTAGGAATATTGTGATATACATAGATAAAAGCTGGATCACATTACTGAGGAACACACCTCAGTATGTTAAGGGTTTGGAAGAGTTTTTATATTTTTAAATTTCCAATCGATCCATTGAAGAGAGAATAATATTTCCATGTCGAAAATGTAAATTTAGAATATGGTTGAAGATACATGATGTTTGTGAACATTTAATATTGAATCAATTCCCTAGTCAATATTTGTGTTAGATTTGGCACAGAGAATCGAACGTTACGTAATGTTTGAGCACTAATGTCAATCCACAGAATGAGATCCAATCTTTTTCGACAATGGGAAATGAAATTTAAAACCTTATGAAAGATGAATTTGGAACTAGAAGACACAACCATGAACATAAAAACATATTAGAACAACCAGATGAGGGTGCTACAAATAGAAACTTGGCAAGTGATGTTTTTGAGACTTTAGGAAAACCATATAAAGATTGTAACATATCAGTGGATCCTCCTATTGTTTGTGTGAAGACTAATGTAAGAGAAAACATCACTGAGGAAAATTCATTTCATGATTTAGTTGATGATGGAAATCAAGAGTTTTGTAGTGGATGTTTGAAATGTTCAAAACTTTCTTTTTGGCTAAATTTGTACTATATCAAATTTCTATGTGGAATTACAAATAAGGCAATGTCCCTGATATTGGAATTGTTGTGTGATGGATTTCATAAATCAAACATCCCTGTGTCTTTTTATCATATGAAAAAAGTTGTTAACAAACTTGGTTTGAATTATACAAAAATACATGCATGTCCCAATGATTGTACACTTTATTGGCATGAGGATTCAAGTAGATAGGAATGAAAAAAATGTTTTTCTTCTAGATGGAATTCAATGGATGATGTTGGAATTCAGAATCAACATACTACCATGAAGATGAATAAAAGTAACACACCTACAATGTTTTTGCGTTACTTTCCTTTAAAGCCTTGATTTAAAAGATTGTTCATGTCATAGAAAACCACCGAACACATGAGGTGGCATTCTGTAGATAATAAAAATGATGGGTTAATGCGACATCCATGAGATTAAAAATCGTGGAATACATTTGATTCATTACATATATATTTCTCAGATGATCTTAGGAATGTTTTATTGGGATTGGTTGCCGATGGATTCATCCCATTTGGGACATGGAGTACCAGTTATAGCATTTGGCCAGTTGTTTTGATCCCTTACAATCTTCCTCTATGGATGTGTATGAAACAAATGTATTTTATCATTTTGATGATTATTACTGGAAAAAACATTCCTTGAAATGATATTAATGTATACTTGTTTCCTTTAATTGAATAATTACAGGAGTTATGGAGAAACAATGTTGATATATTTGATGCTTCCTCTAAAATAATGTTCAAAATGCATGATACATTAATGTGGATCATTAATAACTCCCCTAGTCATGGGAATTTATCTGGTTGGAACACTTACATTCCGGATTGTCCTTTTTGTAACTTTGACTTTTAGCCTAAAAGGATACCTCATAGTGGAAAACGATGCTTCTTGTGCTATCAAAGATTTCTCAATGCATCTCATAGATTTCTGTTGAGCAGATCGAAATTTAACGGTTTTATTGATCGTAGAACACCTCCAAAGTTGATGACTGGTTCTGAAATATTGACACAACTTGAAAACGATGAATAAGAATTTGGGAAGGTTTATCATTTGAATAATAACAGGAAACAACTTCGAAGTGCATCGTCAAGTGAAATCAGAACACAAAAATGGAAGAAAAAAAGTATATTCTTCAAACTTTGTATTGGGAATTTAATTTGTTGCGTCCTAATCTTGATTTGATACATATTGAGAAGAATGTTTGTGACAATTTGATATTAAAATTTCTTAATGATCATGTAATTTCAAGTTATCATCTCAATTATAGAAAATACATACAAGTAATGAACATAATATATGATCTCTAGCCATATGAGAATGAAAAGTATGCTTCAAAAAAAATTTCAATGAAAAATAGAGATAAAGTTACATTCCTTTGAATTTTTAAGCATGTTAAAGTATTTGATGGGTATTCAAGTAAAATCATGAATTTCATTGACTTAAATAATCATATTTTACATGGATTGAAAAGCCACAATTCACATTTTTTGTTACAATAGTTACTACCATTGGCATCTCATACATCATTACATGAAACATTTACTACTATTGTACTCCAATTATGCACATTTTCAGGAAACTATGTGAGAAATCTCTACATCCATTTGATCTTGAAAACATTCAAGAGAGGTTTTTATTGAAACTTTGTGCGATGGAGATGATCTTTCCTCTGTCATTTTTTTCTATCATGATGCATTTAACTGTGAATTTGGTTGAGGAAGCTAAATTAGAAGGCCCTGTTCATTATCGTTGGATATATCCAATTGAGAGGTACTTTATTTATATGTTTTTCAGTTAAGTGAACAATTTTTGGCACTTAATTAAATTCATAAATATGTTTTTTTATTTCATAGATATATTAGGCATTTCAAATCATACGTGGTAAATAAAGCTCAACAAGAAGGATCTATTGTTGAATGCTATTTGGAAGAAGAGTGTCTCACCTTTTTTTCTAGATAGCTGGATGATATTGAGACAAGATTTAATTAATTTGGGCATGTTGAAAATGAATCGAATCACTCTCAAATACATGGTAAATCATAAATATTTTCTTATATTGGCCAATCTGTTGGGAGGACCTCAAATTTTACACTCACATAAATGAAATTATTACAGGCACATAAATATGTGTTGGTGAATAGTGAAATTGTGGATCTATTTATTGAAGAGTTTATGATATAAACAAAGAGATGAATGAGAGGTAGAACACAAAATGAGAAAGATATAATGAAATCTGTTAGTAAAGATCTTGTGGAATGGTTTGCACGATGTCTACATTCATAAATATTGCAATAAATACGAATATTAGGTTGAAACATATATTTTATAATTCTAATAAAGTGTGTTAATTTTTTTAGATCATGAATACTGATACTTGAACAGAGTTATCAGAATATTTGAAGTTTCTTTCTCGAGTTATTTAAAACAAGTTATAAAGTTCGATACTTACAATGTGAATGGATTTAGATTTCGTATAGTCGATTGAGAAGAGGGTTTGGAAATAAAGAATAGTGGTATATTTTTATTTCCTAAAGAGGGGTTGAATACATTACTATTAAATTTTATTTTATTTATTTTAATATCATTCAATAAAGAATGAATGAAGTTGGGCTAAGCAGGTCATCCCACACACTCTGGGGTCAAAGAGTTTTTCTAGAAGTAAATCTGCTCTAGTAATCTTTTCATTAGTTTAAATACTTATACGACAATAAAATTTGTTTAATATATTAAATTGTTGATTTATTTTTTTTAATGTAGTCACAAAGTTTAGGGCACGAAGCATCCTGAACAGAAGTTTGGTTGAATGTTCACCAAAAATATAAGGGATGTTCTGTTAATGAGACTAGCAAAGAAGTTGGGGTATGAACTCATTATTCATTATAATAACTTTTTATCAGTTGTTATTATGTTAATATATATTGCTTCTAATATGACTGATATTTGATTTATAGGTAAAAATTAATGAACTATGGGATGTCAATCATGAGCAGTCATACTCAGTCTCCCAGGATGACCCGGTTTCTAAAGTCCTTGGGAAGTAGAATCATAGTAGAGTGCGTGAGATGGGTTTGGGACCCATCCCATATGAGGTCATTGGAAGGCCACCTAGGATTTCAGCTGCATCTACTTTTGCTTGTAGTCAGTCCATACCCTGAGACTCTCAGAGAGAGATTGTTTCTCTATGAAACACAGTTCATGGGTAGGGGGATCAGATATCAGCTTTGTAAAAAAGTTAATTGATTTATCTCAAAAGATGAACGGATCTGCCCCGGTGGTATTGCATCAATTGGTGCTGAGCAGGTAAATCACAAAAATTCAAAATCATTTAGTTTGTAAACTTTTATTGTTTTTAAGTTTAAATATAAATATAAAATAGTATTTAATCTTCAATATAATTTTCTTTCAGGTGGTAGCAGGATGTAGAGATGGATTTTGTAATGACCCGCCAATTCTCATTTGCTCGAGAGCTCAATGAGTTATTACTTGTCCTTAAGAGACATCCCCAATGCGCCAAAGGTTGGAAATAAATGCAAAAGGGATTAAAAATACATGGAGGAAGATTTACCCTTTAACTGAAAACAACCAACAAACAGAGAAAACAAGATAAACATCTCCAAGAAACCACTTTATGATGCATGATTTAAAACCAAAACAACTCAGCCATTTATTTTATCAAAAACCATCCAAAAGTACCATAGTGAAAACCAACACCAAACATCAGAGTAAATAGGGAAAAGGCAACTCAAAGACGACAAGACAACAACCCAACTCCATGCTCCACAAGCTCCAAGATCCAACATCACGAACCAGCCCAAGTATCATGAAGCAGTGCTCTAAACATGTGACACATTACCTTTTCCAACGTCCCGGTATATGACATCTGCAAAAGCACCAACGTGCCAAAGCAGGGGTTGAGTAATGCAACTCAGTAGGTTTCCCCCGATTACTTCCCAACCCATGAATCTAGGATAAAACATGTTAGCACATTTATATAAAAAAATTTATATAATACAATTCCAAAACAGTTGAAAATATAGCAAATTCCATGTCAAAGCCATTTTTCCAACAAAACCATTTTCCAAAAAAGCAACCAATCAAAGTTTCCAATCAAATTCTCATTTCCATTTTGGCACATTCATTCCATTACACAAATCAACATAAACAACCATGCATGAAACCTGGACCTCCCTTTACTTGCGATTGGTGAGTTATCCTTCCACTAAGTCGTCACTTAGTGAACTACCTTGACGGGTGTACTTGATGACCTTATCTGTCCCAACCTACTGATGGGGGGACTTCTCTCCCTTATCCATCCCAACATTTTGATGGGGGTACTTCTCACCCTCATCCATCCCAATGCATATGAACACACACCACAACCCATGCAATCCATGCCCAAACCAAGTGTGTTCAAAACATTTCAATAAAGCATCACCCTTTTATTGAAAACCCCTTTTTCCCGCAAACCATTTTCCAAATATAGAAAATATATATTTTTAAAAACACTATTTTAAAATCAAGAAACCAAAACACTTTGCACAACCATTCTTTCAATTTCCACAATTTCATCAAAACCCATAAGTCATCACTAAAGAAGATTTATAACATATTTTTCACCACAATTTCACAATCAAACCCAAAAAATAAATCAATTCTAACTAAGACTTCAAGTTATAAGAAATAAGAATCTATAGTGAAGCCACCTACCTCAACAAATTGGGTGAAACCAAGCCACATATGAAGAATGCTCAAGAACACCGGGTCAAATCTCCAAAAACTCTCCTTATATCTCTTTTCCTAACACAACCAAGACCAAATCTTGTCATATTTGGCATCCAAACCCTTTGAAATACCCATAACGGGCGTATATCGAAGAAAAGGAGAGAATAGGATAAGTAGATCTATGTAGATCTAAGAAACCAATCAAGAATGATCACATACCTTAAGAATCCTGCTTCAATTCTCCAAGGGAAGCCTTCAGATCTTCTCTAGAACACTTGGGAGAAGTCTTCCAACCATCAAGGGAGAGTAATCCTGAGTTACGGATTCTTAGGAGGTTTAAAAAAGGAAATTAAATGCAAAAATAGTTAGATCCACAATTTTAGGATTTAACCTTAAGTGACTACACGGTTAGTCTGCATGATTTGACAAATTGTGCCCTAACCATACGTTAGCTTACGCCTCGTCCATCCTTCACACACGACCTCATCACATGGTTTCCCTTAACCGTGCGTCGACCGTGCAGATGCCACAGCCTCCCCAGTCAGACAGGCATGGTTTGGCCGCACGGTTTGATAAACCGTGCACCGCCCATGCCCCATCCCCTTTGCTTCAAAGTTCACTCCATGATCTCCCGATTCTCCCATACATCACCCATAACTTTTAAAACCTAGAAAAGCATCAATTAAGGGTTACATACCAGAAACCGGGGGTACTACATTCTCCCCACCATTGGCCTTTCCATCCCCTAAAAGTAGAAAACCATTGCTTGACTAAAAGAGTTCTGGCCACTGCTCCTTCATTTCTTTCTCGTGTTCCCATGTCTCTTCCTAAATCTGACCATGCTGCCATAAAACCTGCACTAGACCAATGCTTTTTCCATGCAAGAACTTCTCTTGCCTATCCACTATCCATACCAGGATATGTATCAACAAAGCATCCAGCTCTAGGTCAACGTGATCCCATCTGATCACCTGGTTAGGATCGGGTTGATACTTCTTTAATTGAGATACATGGAACACATTATGTACTTCACTGAACCGTGGTGGTAATGCCAACCAATACGCCACCTCACCAAACTGTTCCAGTATCTCAATAGGGCTTATATATCGAGGAGATAACTTTCCCTGCTTCCCAAAATGACATTGTTCAAGTCTTGGAGAGATCCTCAAGAAGACATGATCACTTACTGAAAACGACAACAGTCTTCGTCGATGATCCGCATAAGATTTCTGACGACTCTGAGCCATCTCCATCCTCTTTCTAATCAATTGGATCATCTTCATTGTTTCTTGAACAAGGCTTGGCCCGACTAGTGAAGTCTCACCTATTTCCACCTAACAAAGTGGAGAATGACAAGGATGCCCATACAATGCTTCAAATGAATCCATTCAAATCGAGGCTTGATAACTGTTATTGTATGAGAACTCCACTAAAGGTATATAGTCCTCCCATGAGCCACCAAAATCCATTTCGCAAGCCTGAAACATGTCTTCCAACATCTGTATATTCCTCTCAGATTTCTCATCCATATGAGGATGATACACCGTGCTCATAGTCCACTGAGTCCCTAGGGCTTGTTGTAAGGATTTCCATAAACAAGATGTGAACCTCGGATCTCTATATGAGACGATAGACACTAGTACACCATGTATCTTTACCACTTCCTAGATATATATTTTTGAAAGATCTTCCACCATTTGGGTTTTATGAATTGGGATGAAATGGGCCGACTTGGTTAGGTGATCCACTATCACCCAAATGGCATCGTGTTTCCAGACCGTTCGAGGAAGACCTATAACAAAATCCATTGTTATCTACTCTCATTTCCATACTGGGATAGGTAAAGACTGTAACATACCATCTGGTCTCTGATTATATTCTTTAACCTACTGACAAGTTAAGCATCACGAGACGAATTTGGCCACCTTACTTTTCATGCTGCTCCACCAAAATTGTGCCTTTAGCGCCTTATACATCCTCTGTGTACCCGGATGTACGGCCCATCTTGAATGGTGGTAATCATTATGGAGTTGTTCCTGAAAAAATATAGGTATAACCATCTGATCTCTGAAACACAAAACTGAACCCGCTTCTAGTTTCCAACCATCAATGGTTCCCCACCATTGAGTTTTGAACTCATTATCAGACATTCCACATCAGATGTTTGTGCCTCTTTGACCACTTTTACCAGTTCGGGAACAAGCGTAGCTGAAAAAAACCGCAACATCACCTCGGTTTTCACATTCTACATACATGTCGGCTAAGACCGATGTCAACTGCCATTCATCTGAAGCTTCTTTCTCCAGCTGAGCATACGACTTTCTTCTTAATGCATCGGCCACTGAATTTCCCTTACCTGGTGTATACATCAAGTCAAAGTCGAAAATTTGAAGGTACTCTATCCATCTCCTTTGCCTCAAATTCAAATCTCGTTGTGAGAAAATGTGTTTCAGGCTTTTGTGATCTGTAAACACAGTGAACTTCTCACCAAAGTGATAATGACGCCAAGTCTTCAAGGCATGGACAACTGCAGCTAACTCCAAATCATGTGTTGGGTAATTCTTCTCATGCACCCTCAATTGCCTTGAACCATAAGCAACAACATGGTCTCCTTGCATAAGAACACAACCCAACCTTTTTCTCGAAGCGTCACAATACACCACATACCCCTGTCCTGATTCCAGAAAAATCAAGATGGGTGATGATGTAAGGCAAACTTTCAACTCTTGAAAATATCTCTGACATTCCTCAGGCCATTGAAATGCGATGTTTTTCTTTGTAAATGCTGTCATAGGTGAAGCTAGTCATGAGAAGTCATGCACAAAGTGTTGGTAATAACCAGCTAGACCAAGAAAACTTCTTATTTCAAAGACATTCTTCAGAAGTTTCCAAGAAATAACAGCTTCTATCTTTTCTGGATCCACTTAAACACATTTCTCAGAAACGGCATGGACAAGAAAATGTACTTCTTGTATCCAGAAATCACACTTTGACAATTTGGCATACAACTGATGGTCCCTCAATATTTCCAACACTATCGCCAAGTGTTGCTCATGCTCAGCCCTTGTTCTTGAATACACCAATATGTCATCCACAAACACCACAACAAAAGAATCCATATATGGATAAAATATCCAATTCATCAAGGCCATGAAGATAGCTGGTGCATTTTTAAGACCAAAAGGCATGACTACGTATTCGTAGTGGCCATATCTTCTTCTGAAGTATGTCTTCAGAATATCCTCCTTCCAAACTCGCAACTGGTGATATGCTGATCGTAAGTCAATTTTGGAGAACCATTGAACTCCCCTCAATTGATCAAAAAGGTCATCAATGTGTGGAAGTGGATATATATTCTTTATTGTAACTTGGTTATGTTTACAATAATCCACACATAGCCTCAAAGTTCCATCTACTTTCTTTATAAACAAAATTGGCGCTGCCTAGGGAGACACACTTGGCCGAATGAAACCCTTTCCTTCCAGCTCCTCTAACTGCACTTTAAATTCCTTTAACTTCATTGGTTCCATCCTATAAGATGGAAGTGAGATAGGACTGGTTCCCGGAAGGAGATCAATCATAAACTCTACTTCTCTTACAAGTGGTAATCCTGAGAAGTTTTCAGGAAAACATCAGTAAATTGATCCACCACAGCTGGAAAACTATTTTTCGTGATCTCTTCCAATGATGCCAATGTCAACGCTGCCAATTGGTATGAAATAATTCCCACCATCGGTGCCAACAATCTCTTTTCACCTTTATTTACTATCCTTTCTCCTCTAAAGAGATGGTTGATGTCATCCTCAGTCGTGAAACTAACCGTTCTCCTATAACAGTCGATGTGAGCCTTAAAACTTGTCAACCAATCCATACTGAGGATTATATCATAGACACCCATCTCTAGCACAGAGAAATCCCATTTTATCTTTTCTCCATCAACAGTTATAGCACATGCTCTACACACGAAGGCTTGACATTCTCTTTCACCAAGAGGATTTTGCAGTTTCAAGACAGAATGCATCATTTCACGTTGTAAACATAGAAAGTCAGCAACACTAGAATAAATGAAGGAATGTGATGCACCGGTATCAAACAACACTTGCACAAATGTAGAATTCAAAAGAATCGTACCTCTTACTGTTGATGGTCCAACATGATCCTCGACAATCATCTTCTCTGCTCCATACAATTGCTTCCTCGCTGCATTGTTCTCCTTGTTGCCTTTCGGAGATTTCCCTGGTTGATGAGTCATGGTATTTCGAGAATCACCATGGCTAACTCTGTTATGCTGACGAGACTAACTCTGCTGTTCCTCGTCCCGTTGAATCATACGATGCTTGAGACGCCTGGAAAGTGTCACGTGCACCCAACCTTAGAGTATTTCTACAATAGCACTACAGATGCCCCCATCAGCTTGAAATTGTGACATTGTCTAGGTTGTGTCGTACACTCTCTCTTTATGTGATCAGTCGAGCCACATTGAAAACACCCGGCTTTCATAATGGGGCATGGAGGAAGATTCACCGATCCAGTCATCTGATTCTGATTCACACTCCCACCTTGGAAGTAGGTCTCCCTCTTCCGCTTCTTCCCAACATTAGAGTTCACACTCGATCTCATGGGTATCATCATACTTACTCCTCCCATAACTCCTGAGATGTCTCTTTAAGTTACCGTTGCTCTGTTTACCATTTCGGTATAATCTGTAATACATATCACATCTATCTTCAAGCAAATCTCATGTCGCAACCCTGATTCAATGATGCGTGCCTTCAGCGACGCACTTGCAGCAACTTCCAGTGTAAAACGCACTAAATTCATGAATTTAGACACATATTCTGTGACAGAGAAATTCTCCTGCTTCAGGCTGAAAAAAAATTTCCTCCTCTGGATCTTGAACGTGTGAGGATATAATTATTTAGTGAACAATTTCTCAAATTCCTCCCAGCCTAGGCCTTGATCCACCTTAGCCTGCACCACTAGTTCCCACCACTGTCGTGCAAGATCCTCCAACATATACATCACCAACTTTACTTTCAGTTCTGCTGGTGTACCAATGAAATCGAATTTAAAATTAATCCTTCTTAGTCACACCTCCGCCTTCTCAGGTTCATCATCACCCCGAAAGATGGGTGGATTCTGCATTTAGAACTAGATGGAATGGTCTACATTCCTTGACTCATCCCTCCAATTCCCTGTGTCCATAGCCTGGAACGATTGAACGATACTCTAAACCATCTCTTTGTTCATACATGGCTCAGGTGCAACCACATTCTCCGCAGCTTCCTCGGGTTGGTTTCTATGACGCCTAACGGGTGCTATTTTCTACACAAACAACGCACGCCGTTAGTCTCAATTCCTAGAAACTGAAGGTTTAGAATTTCAATTTATATCACATCAACTATCACATCATTATTTTCCATCCATCATGATTTTCCACATGTTCAACCATTTTTGAAATCATGCCACATACTTTTTGAAAATACACTCGTTTTCAAAATATACTAAATATCCATTTTTCAAAATCATTCATTTGAAAAAAAAAATTCTGCATTTTTTAAAAATTTGCACCTTGCCCAAAATCATAAATCATTCTTCGCAATGAGATATACCATCCTAGTGGAAATTCATTCCTCTAATTCATGTCATGCTTATCTCATTGGCTAAACCCATGACAATGAGATTTTCAACATTCTAGAAGTGTATCCAAAACACTTATGTACCCAACACCCTAGTGACTTGATGTTCAACATAAACGGGTTTGCTATGTCCTTTTATGGTATACATTTCAAGTTCTGAAAATCCTACTCCCATCTAATATGATCACCCAAGGAATAGACAAGAATGAATTTCAACTCCAGGACCAAGAACATTGATGACCACTTGTTAGGCAAGGACTGAACAATCTGATACAATTTGTAATGACCCGCCAATTCTCATTGTATTGAGAGCTCAACGAGTCATTACTAGGCCTTAAGCGAGATACCCAAGGTGGCAAAGGATAGCAATAAATGCTGAAGGGTTTTAAAATACATGGGGGACAATTTACCCTTTAACTGAAAACAACCAACAAATAGAGAAAACTCGATAAACATCTCCAAGAAACCACTATAGGATGCATGATTTAAAACCAAAACAACTCAACCATTAAATTTATCAAAAACCAACCAAAAGTACCACAGTGAAAACCAACAGTAAACATCAGAGTAAACAACATAAAGACAACTCAAAGATGACAAGAAAACAACCCAACTCCATGACCCACAAGCTCCAAGATCCAACATCACAAACCAGCCCAAGTATCATGCAGCAGTGCTCTAAACATGTGACCTTTACCTTTTCCAACGTCCCGGTATATGAAATCTGCAAAAGCACCAACGTGCCAAAGCAGGGGTTGAGTAATGAAACTCAGTAGGTTTTCCCCGATGACTTCCCAACCCATTACTCTAAGATAAAACATGTTATCACATTTATATAAAACAATTTATATAAAACAATTGCAAAATAGTTCGCAATATAGAAAATTCCATGTCAAAGACATTTTTCCAACAAAATCATTTTCCAACAAAGAAACCAAGCAAAATTTCTAATTAAATTCACATTTCCATTTTGGAACATTCATTCCATTCCACAAATCTACACAACCAACCATGGATGAAACCTAGACCTCCCTATACTCGCAAGTGGTGAGTTATCCTTCCACTAAGTCGTCACTTATTGAACTACCTTGATGGGGGTACTTCACGACCTTATCCATCCCAACTTATTGATGGGGGGACTTCTCGCCCTTATCCATCCCAACCTTCTGATGGGGGTACTTCTCGCCCTTATCTATGCCAATGTATATGAACACACACTACAACCCATGCAATCCATGCCCAAACCAAGTGTGTTCAAAACCTTTCAATAAAGCATCACCATTTTATTGAAAACCCCTTTTCCCCGCAAACCATTTTCCAGATCCAGTAAAATCCATATTTTTAAAATAACTATTTTAAAATCAAGAAACCAAAACACCTTGCACAACCATTCTTTCAATTTCCACCATTTCATCAAAACCAATAAATCATCACTAAAGAATATTTATATCATGTTTTCACCACAATTTCAAAATCAAAACCAAGAAAATAAATCAATTCGAACTAACCCTTCATGTTCTAAGAAAGAGGAATCGAGACTGAAGCCACCTACCTCATCAAATTGGGTGAAACCAAGCCACAGATGAAGAACTCTCAAGAACACTGGTTCAAAACTCCAAAAACACTCCTTAGATCTCTTCTCCTAACACAACCAAGACCAAATATTGTCATATTTGTCATACACACCCTTAAATCTACCCATAATGGTCGTAGATCTAAGAAAACGAGAGAAGAGGAGAAGTAGATCTAAGTAGATCTAAGAAACTAATCAAGAACGATCACATACCTTATGAATCCAGCTTCAATTCACCAAGTGAATCCTTCAAATAACCTCTGGAACGCTTGGGAGAAGTCTTCCAACATTCAAGGGAGAGTAATCCTGAGTTAGGGCCGCTTAGGAGGTTTAAACAAGGAAATTAAAGGAAAAATGAGATAGATCCACAATTTTAGGATCTAACATTATGTGACCGCATGGTTAGTCCGCACGATTTGACAAACCATGTGCTAACTGTTCATTAACTTCTGCCTCGGTCATCCTTTACGCACGACCTCATCGCACGATTTCCCTTTACCATGCATCGACCATGCGGAAGCTACTACCTCCTCAGTTAGACACACACGGTTTGGCCGCACATTTTGAAAAATTGTGCACCGCCCGTGCACCTTCCCCTTTGCTTCAAACTTCCCTCCATGATCTCCTGATTCTCCCATACGTCACCCATAACTTTTAAAACCAAGAAAATCATCAAGTAAGGGTTACATACAAGAAACCCGGGGTAGTACAGATGTGAAGAGGCTGACGATATGTCTTCATCATCAGACCATGATTTGTTTTTTTTGTTGATATGTTGGACACAGATGATAAAAATCAGTTTGTATATGTATCATGTGTGGAACATAGTTTCCACCAAAAATTTTCATGACCTAACATTTTCTTGATTTCTTATGTTTCCTTTTATGTATTTTATTGATTTCTGATGTTTCCTTTTATGTCTAGATTTCTCGAGTGTGGTATGCACCATATATGTCAAATTGTTTTCATGAATCATGTTTTATGATTCATTTTTCCTAAATTTTTTAAGTTTGTTACCCAAGGATAAATGATCAAAAACATATCCTACAGTAACAGGAATCAATTGATTCATAGTTCTTGGAAAAGGTCCTCTATAAAAATATGTCTACTGTATAGGAGGAGATGTATGAGATGTATGGGAACCATTATGTGAGAAAGAAATAAACAAATTGATGTGAATGAGGAAAGGTCTCACCTTTAGGGTATAACTAGTGTGATTTTAATTTTCACTAAGTCTTATTATAGGAGATCCCAACGTCATTACATATATTGAAACATCATGAATCAACCCACATATTGTTTTTATATAATACCCCTATGAATATTGGGCTCTTTCCTTGGGTAAGAGATATTTTTTTTCATAACATAGGTTTATGGATAAAGAACCACATACTTAGGATCCTTATATAGATTTGGATAATATGTAGAGGAAGACAGGTCTTACTAGGTAGACTGCTCTAAGAAGTTTCAAGTCTTACAATATGGACCATGCATCACATAGTTTAACATCATGTGAAAATTACTAAAATAATCTATAGTTTAAGATCATATAAAAAATACCATATTATATGAGGTTTAATGTAGTTTAAACTAATGTTTAAAATGAAATGAACTTGTCTTGATGCCAACCTTATGGATGGAAAAAAAATTGAATGAAGAAACCCAGTCACTAAGATAAAGTGGGGGATTTGGTATCAGTTTTTTGGTTGGGTTTAAGATAGGAGATCTAGGAATCACTTTGTATCCCATGAAAATAGGAATCAATACACACATTGTTCTTATAATTTTGGGGAAAATATGATTACCTTGACTTAGAATAGAGAAATAATAGGGAAACCAAAACAAATAGAATGAGTGTAATGGTACATACCCTTTATTAACTCCCCTTTGTACATTATCAAGTCTTTGGGATGTTTTGCAAGAGTTTTGTGGTGATTTTGGGGTTTGAGGTTGTGTTTTAGCCTTTTTAAGGCCACCACAGCTTGTGCAATGACTTGTCTAGATATGAAGGAGGTAGTTTTATGTTGGGATTTATCTTGTGTAAAATGGGATATATAACCATGACTTGGGGAAGACATGGTGTTATGCATGTTGTCCTAGTGGGTTTCCTACGCACCATGAGAATCTTGAAATTCCTTTAGTTGGGCATGGAATATCGGAGGACTACTAGTCCAAAATAGGAAACCCAAGCTAACCACATTGTAGCCTTGGGCACGGTGAGGGTAAAATGGTTGGGAAATGGGAACTAGGTCATGAATTCTATACCTGGAAGAATATAGAAAACCACTATGGATTAGACCACTCAATGATCTAAGATTTTTGGGAGGCCAAATTCCATTTTAAAATGGAAAAAAAGATAAAACGAAAATGAGTGTTCTAGATCACACTTTTACCAAACCCACCACATGATTTTTGGATATTAACCACGTTTTGGTGGAGTCCAGTGTAATTAGCTTATAAATAGAAGTTTTATTACATCCTTGTTTTGAATTGTAGACATTCCCTCAATTATTAATTGACCCTTACTCATCCTCCCCTTCCTTAGTCACCTCCCATGGTGTTCCAAACCACTTGGATCATTTAGATTGAAGTTATTTAATTCATTTTATCCCTCTATTTCCCCATTTCTCCTTTATTACATTTCTATTATATTAAAGAGTTCATTATGGTGGCAATTATTCTCTTTTTTGGTGGTTTTTGATGGAGTCTTATTATTCATTGGATTCAATAGTGATTCACTTGATACCAATGGTGGTTTATCCTTGGTTTTTGGTCATTCATCCTTGAAGATTCGGTCAAGGTTGGGGATAATTCATCTCCCTTTCTTTATATGTACATTTGGGTGGTTTTTACTCATTCTTGTTATTTATTCTTATATGGACACACTAATTGGGTTTTCCAATTATGACATATTTTAAGATAGTGTGTGGTTTGGGTTTTTATAAAACATTATATGTATTTTTTTATAACCTCACCACATATGAAAATGACTAAGAATATATATCTAACTATTAAATTGGTTTCCTATGCAATATTGTATTTCTGTGTGAATACCCTTCATAATAATTTAGAAATTATGATAAAAATTCTTATTGAAACTAAATTATTCATGGTGGTGGTGGTTATGTGGGGTGTTTGTGATGTGGGGTGGTTACGATGTGTTGTGGTTATTATGTGTTATATGTTATATCTGTTGGAATGATTTTTTTTTCAGGGAATTGTTAATGGGACTGTTGTATCAGCTACATTTGTTTTGTAAATCTATCTTTAACTATGGTTTTAACCACCGAAAAATAAATATAATATATTTGGAATTGGTTTTAACCACCACTACAATTATGGTATTTTGTTATCTTTAACGGTTAAAACTGCCACTATGGACAATAATTTAGGGTCGTTTAAACCCGTCACTAAATAGTTTTTGTATTCCTTTATTATATCTCGACGGTTTTAACGATTTTAGTTTCAGGTTTCCCTGGTGAAACTGATATTTTTTAGTGGTTGTTTTAACCACCACTAAACAGCTTTCATATTATTTTATTATATCACAACAGTTTTAATGGTTTTAGCGGCAGTTCCCCCTGGAAAAACTGGTTTTCTTTTACGAGGACTATAACCACCGCAAAAAAACCAGTTTCACATGGGGGAAACTCCAGTGAAAAGTACTCACAACAATGGTTACCATAAACTATAGCTAAATCTAAGAAACCACCACCTATTGTATGCCAACACACACTTTAGCGGCAGTTTCCAAAAAACGCCGTAGAACCATATGGCAGCTGTTTAAACTGCCACCATTTCCACGAAAAAACACTGGGAAATGGTCTTTTTCTGCTAGTGTTATATCTAATTTCCACCCCAATTTCCATAGAGTCTACTCACTTCCATATAGGTTAATAAATCTTTTAATGATTAGAAAGTACCATACACCATTCGTAGGACCGGATTCATCTTTCTTGTATCGATAAGCACCACACATTGGGAATTCTGTAAGTGATTTGTGTTCCTTCTGAAATAGTATACAATCATTCCGGTAGACATGTATTCTTTCAAAGATCATACCCATCGAGCGTAGAATTTGTTTGGTGTCTTATGTTTATCTTGGGAGCTCATTATCTTCTGGGATCATGTCATTCAAGAGAGCAACTAGTTCTGTAAAACTGGCATCACTCCATCTATTGAATGTTTTCAAATTATACAACATCAGTACGGCTAAAAATGTTGTATATTTAGTGAAACCAACATAAAATGACATTTTTTCACAACTCTTTAACTTCTAAAACAATTTTGGGTAATCAGGAAGTTCATCTTCAACTCTCCTTGTCATTTCCTCAATTCAATCTTCATCATCATTCACATCTGTAATCAAATCCTTGATACAGTCTTTTTTATTGTCCACACTTATAATCATATCAGATTATCCATAAAATGTAGTTATATCCCAGAAACTATCTACATTCGCTTTTCCCCCATGTTTATTACAAAATTTATAATTCCGATCTATTCCAGGACAGATCAAGTGTTCTTCTAAATCATCTGGAATAATTAGTCTTGAATAACAACAGCGTATACATGTTCAAAAGACTTGAGAAGGGTCATGTGCATGATCTTTTACAAACTTGATGAACTTTTTCACTCTACCACTACTGGAAATTTGACTATTTGTAACGGGGTCTCATCGCAAAAGCTCTTTTTCATCGGGGGAAAGTCGCAAAAACTCTTTTGCGATGGGGGACTGTCACAAAAAATATTAGTTGTGATGGGAATCGAGCCCATCACAAATATATGTCTGATTAAATATATTATATATACAAGAACCTTTTATGATGGGCCCATCGCAAATAATTTTGGCGACGAGATACCAACACATCGCAAATAACTTTTATGTTATAAACCTTTTACAACGGGCCCGCCACAAAAAACATTATTGTGACGGTAAAAAAAATCACAAACAACTTTCAAAAAATATATATAATATATTTTCGATGGGCCCCCCATTTCAAAATTCCCCATCGCAAATACTTAATAAAATAAAATATTATTAATATTATTAAAATGATAAAAAAATAAAAAATATTAAAATTCTAAATATTCGGAAAAAATATATAAAAATCATAAAACATTATTATTATTATTAGTAAAATAAAAAAAATAAAAAAATATAATACTAATAATAAATAATAAAATATAAAAATATAAAAAATACTAAGAAAATTATGCAATATTCACACCAGTATAAAATAAAAAAACTATAAATGGTTCATATTATAACAAATGTTCAATTAAAATGTTTTTAACAGAATAAAACAATTTCTGGGAGGTACTCTTCTAGAGGAGCTGAAAGAGATGGAGGAGATTTTAGAGGAAACTTTATCCCTAAACTACGAGTCAGACGACGCCTGTACTCCATCTGCTCGTGTTGCTGCTATTGCCATCGACGCACGTCCTCCTCATGCTCCTAACACATCTCTTCCTGCTGCTTCTGCAAACTCTCTATAAGCTCAGTTTGACCACGCAACTGCTAATTATTGCTAATTATTTTTAATTATTCCTAATTATTTCTAACTATTTCTAAATATTGCTAATTATTGCTAATTATTAATATTTCTTACTATTTATTACTATTTATTACTATTTATGACTATTTATGACAATTTATTACTATTTATTATTATTTATTACTATTTATTTCTACTTATTACTATTAATTTTTTTATAAGTATTTATTAGCATTTATTAGTATTTATTAGTATTTTGACTATTTATTTCTATTTATTTTTATTTATTAGTATTTATAAAAATTATTACTAATTATTACTATTTTTTACTATTTATAACTAATTATTACTAATTATTACTAATTATTACTAATTATTACTAATTATTAGTATTTATTACTATTTAATACTATTTATTACTATTATTACTAATTATTACTAATTATTGCTAATTATTACTAATTATTAGTAATTATTTGTAACTATTTCTATTTATCAGTATTTATTTCTATTTATTAGTATTTATTTCTATTTATTTCTATTTATTAGTATTTATTACTAATTATTACTATTTATTACTATTTATTACAATTTATAACTATGTATTACTATTTATTACTATTTATTCCTAATTATTCCTAATTATTACTAATTATTACTATTTATTAATATTTATTACTATTTATTAATATTTATTACTATTTATTACTATTTATTATTATTATTACTAATTTATACTAATTATTAGTATTTATTACTATTTATTACTATTTATAACTATATATATTATTATTATTTATTACTATTTATTAGTATTTATTTCTATTTATTTTTATTTATTAGTATTTATTACTAATTATTACTATTTATTACTATTGTTTCTTAATTATTACTATTTATTCTTAATTATCACTAATTATTACTAATTATTAATAATTATTAGTAATTGTTACAAATTATTACTAATTATTACTAGTTATTACTAGTTATTACTAATTATTACTAATTATTACTATTTATTACTATTTATTACTAATTATTAATATTTCTTACTAAATATTATTAATTATTCCTTTTTATTACTAATTATTACCAATTATAACTATTTATTAGTATTTATTACTATTTATTATTGTTTATGACTATTTATTACTATTTATTAGTATTTATTACTATTTATTACTATTTATTAGTATTTATTAGTATTTATTACTATTTATTAGTAATTATTTCTAGTTATTTCTATTTATTACTATTTATTAGTATTAATTTGTATTTATTAGTATTTATTAGTGTTTATAACTATTTATTAGTATTTATTACTATTTATTAGTATTTGTTTCTATTTATTACTATTTATTACTTTTTATTAGTATTTATTACTATTTATTACTATTTATTAGTATTTATTACAATTTATTACTATTTATTACTATTTATTACTATTTATTACTATTTATAAATATTTATTTCTATTAATTACTATTTATTACTAATTATTACTAATTATTACTAATTATTTCTAATTATTTCTAATTATTACTATTTATTACTGTTTATTACTATTTATTACTATTTATTATTATTTATTATTATTTATTAGTATTTATTAGTATTCATTTGTATTTGTTACTATTTATTAGTATTTATTACTATTTATTAGTATTTATTACTATTTATTTCAATTTATTTGTATTTATTTGTATTTATTAGTATTTATTAGTCTTTATTACTATTTATTACTATTTATTACTATTTGTTACTATTTATTTGTAATTATTACTATTTATTAGTATTTATTTCTATTTATTAGTATCTATTTCTATTTATTACAATTTATTTCTATTTATTGCTATTTATTACTATTTATTTTTATTTATTAGTATTTATTACTATTTATTGTTATTTATTAGTATTTATTACTATTTATTACTGTTTATTGGTATTTATTAATATTTATTAGTAATTATTACAAATTATTACTATTTATTACTATTTATTTATATTTATTACTATTAATTAATATTTTTATTACTAATTATTAGTATTTATTACTATTTATTAGTATTTTTACTATTTTTTACTATTTTTTACTATTTATTTGTATTTATTACTATTTTTTTGTATTTCTTACTAATTATTACTAATTAATACTATTTATTGCTAATTGTCAATATTTATTACTATTATTTTCAAATTATTACTAATTAGTGTTAATTACTATTAATTACTGCAAAATACAGCTACTAATTAATAATTACCCCTAATTATTTATATAAATTACTAATTATCGTTAATAGTGATTAATTAATACTAATTAATAAGAATTAATAATGATAATTTAATTTTATTATTACAAATAAATACTGATGACAAAACATTTTAAATCTAACATAATTACAACTAATCAACCATAATTAAAATAAATATAAAGAAAGGAAATAAATACTAAATTAACTAAAACATAAATACCGTTAAACTTGATCTCTTATAATTGTTGGCGGCTTCACAACTTATTCGTTAAAAAAAACTAACTCTAAAAAATTTTCACTCTAAAATTAGAGTTTAAAGAAGAAGTGTAATAAGAAATTCGGGCAGAGAGAAGAAAAAAAGGAGAGGGGGTGTATATAGGCTAGATTAGTTGAGACAAGACTTTTTGCGACGGTATTCCCATCGTAAATACCTTCAGCTGCATTAATTAACATTGGCGGTTAAACGGTTATTTGCGATAGGGTTGTCGCAAAAGGTGACCTGCCGACAGACCTTTTGCAACGGGACAACATCTCATTGCAAATATGTTTTTACCGCCGCCAGTTATTTGTGACAGGACCCATCACAATTAACCTTCAGGGGTCGAACTAGTTGGGACGAGGGATTCCCCCGTCGCAACTAGGTCTTACGACCTCCTGGTTTTTGCAACGGGCGGTGCCAACAAGTTGCAAATACTCTTTCACACGGTTTGGCGCGTTATGCACGCCAAACCGCAGATAACATTTTGAGAAGGGGTTCCTATTTCCATTGCAAATAATTGACTATTTGCAACAAGTTGACCATCCCGTTGCAAAAAATCTTTTCAACGGTCTATTTGCGACGAGATTTATTCCCATCGCAAATAACCCATCGCAAATAACGGTTTTTCCCATAGTGTATTTTCATACTCTTTTGTTAGATGACTGACATCCATCCATTCTTTATTCATATCTATCCTATTTGATTAAATAATAATAATATTTAACAAAAAAAATACACAAAATGTTGATATAAAAATTAACCAAGGATTAAAAGTGGCTTTTAATATATATCGCAAGGGTTAAATCACCACTTTAAAAATAAAACAACATTTTTAAAACTTTCAATTATTCCAAACTCTTGGTTTGAAATCCAATTAACATGAGAATAATTTTTAAAACATCAAGACAGGGATTACCACTAATTCCTATTTGTTAGTAGTGCTCTACAGTGATTCTTTTTATCATTCAAAGTTCAAATCCAAAAAAACCATTTAATGGATTATCCATTTTGAAATAGAGTTCTAGCTCTACTAAACAATTGAGATCTTAAAAAAAACTAATTAAAAACCATTCGGCTCTCCTTATCAAGATTCACCATTAATATTTTAACTAAAGCAACTTCATAAATGATATTAAGTCTTGTACACACCCGGATGTAAATCAGACATTGTCACGACCCATCCCTCAGGGCCTGTGCCGTGACTACCCCAAGCCCGCCTTCTATAGGCCAGAGGTTGGAGACTAGCACTGAAGGGTGTAATCCCTAAAACTGGGAAGGCATTGTCTTTATAACATGTAAACACACGCAACGAAGCACACAACAAGATACAAACATAAGTAAACAGAATAGTAAACAGAGTGAGTACAGTAAGTAAAAGGGGCCAGAATACAAACCCAACTAGAAAGTACAGGAAATTGAAAGTACAAGTAAACTCGAGCAAAAAAGAAGACAGTTGTTGGGTCGTCCTCCGAGGTTCCTACCTGAAGGGTAGGTACAGATCGCCTCCTCGTAACTCCACGTTCGTTCGTCTCCTCGGTGTACCGACTCGTCGTAAGGTCCTCCTCCGGCCAATATCCAGTCCTGGTACCCTCAGTCTCGATCAACGTTGTTCGACATCTGCACCAAACACAACAAGGTGCGGGCATAACCCGTGCAGGGTGAGTATAACGATACTTAGTGGAGACCCCGAGACCCTCAAGGTATCACAAAATCCACAAAGGATAAACCTCAAAGCATGAAGTCAACTGTCATCCCTACTTAGGTATATGCCCAGACATATACCTAAGTTATCAAGTATACCCATCTCCATCATGAGGAAACACATGGTCCAACCCAAAAGCCCAGAGCTCAACTGTTCCACAAAGGAAGGAAAACCACAAAGGCATGTACCACATAGGTACGCCACATAGAAGAATACCACTAAGGTATTACCACAAAGGAATGTACCACACAGGTACGAACTCAGCTCACACCAGGTATAACTTAAGTATAGTAGTAGAGATGATTAGATGAAACTACTGAATCATCTTACTCTATAAAGAAGATGACCCACACAGGATCGCTAGGAGATAACCCATAGAGGATCACTAGGTTCTCACCCACATAGGATCTCTAGGAGCAGACCCACAGAGGATCACTTGGTGCTGACCCACACAAGATCGCTAGGAGCTGACCCACAGAGGATCGCTAGGTGCTGACCCACAAAGGATCACTAGGAAATGACCCATATAGGATCTCTAGGTGCTCAACCACACAGGATCGCATGGTGTTGACCCACACATGATCATTTGGTGCTGACACACACAAGATCACAAGGTTCTGACCCACACATGATCACTCTAAGTGCTAACCCACACAGGATTGCTCTACATTTTTCAGGTCACAGCCAGCTAAAGGGTTTCCACACTATGCTCACTCATCTCCGGGAGGATCCACCCCACAAGCTACTAGTCGATACTACAAGAACCACGAAGTCCAATTAATAAGTATCTCAAAGATCCACCACGTCATAGGGGTCTCAACCCAATAGACGACGCCTCATTCGGACGCCCGGTCTGTGAGTTACTAGCCTTTTTGTCCCGAGGACCCAGTTGGATTCGTGTTCGATACAACCCAACCATTACCAAACTTTATCCAAATCTCCAATTAGATATACCAAAAGGACTGTCTCATTCCAAGGTTTCCATCACCGCGGACGGTTCGTCAAATGGACATCTGGTGCCAAAGTTATGGCCCATGTAATGTATAAGGTCATATCTGGTCCGGGTCCTGTCTGAATCGGTCAGACCGACCCGACCTGGGACGACCCGCTCAACCCACAGGGTCTGGTCTGACAGGCCATGAGGGCCGCGAGGCCACGGGGGTGTCGTGAGGGCATGGGGAGGCTCGTCCGCGGGGCAGCTCGGCCAGAGCAGCTTGGCCGCAGGGGTGCTGTGAGGGTGTGGGGCCACGAGGCGGCTCTACCGGAGTGGCACAGCCAAGGCGTCTTGGTTGCGAGGGTGGAGGCCACAGAGCGGCTCGTCCGGTGTGGCTCAGTCGGGAGGGTGGAGGTCGCGGACGGGTCACATGGGTGTGGGACGGCGCGATGAGGCCGCATGGCAGCGATGGTCACAGACGGCGTAGCGGGGCGCGGCGCTGGGTGGCGCGGCGAGGCCAAGGGGCGGCCATGGACGTACACTGAGGAGCACCGCGGGGCATAGAGTCCACATGGTGGACGGTTATCATTCCTTCATCAGCGGTTCTCGAGTTCCACCAGTGCCAACCGCCCGCACCTGTCACCATCACCAAAGTCTCCTTCTTTCCTCGCGAAAAGATACACCATTCAAGAATAATGATGGAGGGGTCGTGCCATGATTTTTTGGCCCACACCCTCCATGTTAGAGAATTATCAAGAGGCTCAACAAGAACAAGAATATCATGAATGGGTAAAGGAAATAATTCAAACATCCTCCCTACAACCCTCGTCAATCACTATTCCCGATCTCGCAAAATAATTCAAAGGGGAGAACATGGGAAGTGATAATCATATAAAAGTAAACCCCGACCTCATTCGTTTGATTCATAGAATATTTTCCCACAAGGAAGGAGATGATGTTTTTGGGAAATATACGGACGTTGGTGACATCGTCATTTCCTCAAACGTCAGTTCATTGATGTTGAAGACATTCCTCGTCAACGAATGTCCCGTGGAAGAAGTCAGAGTCGAAGTCGGCGTTCTTCATTGGCCTTCTTCATTGGAGAGCTTTCTCCCGGGGCTCCTTCCTCCCAATTCCCCCAAAAATTCCAAGTATCCAACATAATAGATTATTCTGTCTATTTAGTTTATTAGCATAAATTCAAAAAGGCTTAATTATTTAACTAGGTTGTCATAATAAATGTTGGAGGAGTGGAAGAGGCTCCCCCACATTTAATAGTAAGTTTGACGGTTTCTTCCATTAAAGGGGAGTTCAAGGGGGTTTATACTCAGGCGGTCCCCACCACCAGAACCTCTCAAGGGAGGTGTAGATCAGGAGGTCCTCACCTGTGAATCATCCACATGGGAGTTTCAAAATAAAATAAAATAAAATGTTACACATATTTTATTTTATTTTATTCTTTCACGAAAAAACCAAAAAATCAACTTTCACCCTCGAACAACTTCCATCGAGGTGAAAGTCTCCTTAAGTGAATACCAACAATGTGATTTCAACTGTGTCCTTGGATTTCAATTCGAAAAACTCTTTCAAAAGTTAGAAAAACCCGCTCGCACATTTACTGAACGTACCTGAAAAAAAGTTCAAAAAATACATTTCGGGCACTCCAGGCCTCAGAATCACGTGACGTCAATTTTTGCAGACTCATAAAATTATCATTTAATAAAAAATTATATGGAAATTCCGGGTCTTTACATTTTCCCCACCTTCAGGATTTACGTCCCCGTAAGCCACAACTGAAACTAAGGGAACAAGTGGGGGTACTGAGCACGCATCTGAGCCTCCCGCTCCCATGTGTTCTCCTGGTAGTTCCCGTGCTGCCAGCGAACGCGCACCATAGGTATCAACTATTCATGAAGGACCCGATTCTTTTGATCCTTAATCTCAACTAAAACCTCCGTAAAAGTCGCCCCATCATCGATGTTCATCTCACTGTGGTCGATGACGTGGGAAGGGTTGTGCACGTATCTCCTTAGCTGGGATACATGGAAGACGTCGTGCACCCGGTGCAATTGAGGTTGAAGAGCTAAGTGGTACGCCACCTCGACAACTCTATTGTGGACCTGAAAAGGTCCGATGAATCTCGGAGATAACTTTCCACCTTGGAAAAATCTCTGCAGACCCCATCGGGGTGAGACCCATAGAAATATGTGGTTTCTATCCTCAAACTCCAGAGGTCTCCATATCTTGTTGGCATAAGACTTCTGCCTACTATGTTCAGTCTTCATCCGCTCCTGGATGATCTGCACCTTCTCTGTGGTATCCCTTACCATTTATGGTCCCAAAATTGGTGACTCCCTCGGGCCAGTCCAACACAAAGGTGATCTGAAAGGTCCCTCGTACATGTCTCAAAAGGATTCATCCCAATGGTGGAGTGATAACTGTTTTTGTATGAAAACTCCACCAATGAAAATTGATCCTCCCAACTGTGACCGAAATTGAGGACACAAGCACATATCATGTCCTCGAGAGTATGAATGGTCCGCTTAGTCTGACCATCCATCTGAGGATGGAAGGCGGTGCTCAAGTGAAGTGGTGTCTCGAAATCCTCCTAAAACCATTTCCATAGTCGGGAAGTAAAACATGCATCACGATTGGAGACAATCTTAGAGGGTACTCCATGTAGCCACATAATATTCTACACATAGAGGCATCCCAAGCTCTCTACAAACCCCTGTTCTATGATCAGTAGGAAGTGGGCCTACATGGTGAGTCGATTGACGATCACCCATATAGAATCATGTCCCCCGGATGTACGTGGATGTACTATCTCGAAGTCCATCGATATCCCATCCCACTTCCACTCTGGGACCTCTAAAGACTGAACCAAGCCTTCTCGTACCTTATGCTCTGCCTTCACTCGCTAACAAGTGAGGCATCGAGGGACAACATCTGATATTGATTTCTTCATTCCCAACCACCAGTGCTATCGTCGAAGAACCCAGTTCATCTTCTCCACTCTTGGATGCATCTCCAGAGGGGATGTGTGGAACTCCATCAACTCTTCCTCCCAAAGTGAAACTAGTACCATGGTATTTCCTATGAAGAGAATGATGTGATCCCCACCTTCATAAACTCCATCAGGTGCCAGTCCTATGGATATATGAGCATATTGTGTCTCGAAGTCAGTGTCCCCACGATGCACCTCCCTGACTCGCTAAAGAATTGGGGGAGTGACTGTAAGAGGTTGAATAAAAGTTGCTCCATATCTATCCATAAATGATATCTGCAAAGTGGCCAGTTACTCCATCGCCTCGCCTAGAAGTTATATACCAGACCTCCTGCTGAGTGCATTTGCTAAAATGTTCCCCATCCTAGGCGTATAGACTATATCGAAGTCATAGTCTTGAAAGAACTCAAGCCAACTTCGTTGTCTCAGGTTCAGGTACTTCTGAGAGAAGATATACTTGAGACTCTTGTGATCTGAGTAGACTCTAAAACATTCAACAATTAGATAGTGCTGCCACATATTCAAGGTGACGACCACTAATGCTATCTCTAGATCATGGGTAGTGTAGTTCTTCTCATGTTGTCTCAATTGTTGATAACCATAGGCGATCACTGCTCACTCCTGCATTAGGAAACATCTGAGTTTGGTCCCTGATGCATCATAGTAAACTAGGTACCCTACGCCCTCCTCTAGAAGCCTTAAGATGGGGGGTACTAGTCATCCTCTACCTCAACTTCTGGAAACTCCACTGGAATATCTCCGACCACACGAAGGGTTTCCCCTTCTTCGTCAATACAGATAGAGGTGATGAAACTCTAGAGAAATCTGGTACAAATCTCTGGTAGTATCTGACCAAACCTAGGAAACTCCATACCTCCATCACACTCCTGGGTGTCTCTAAAGAAAGTACCACATCGATCTTCACTGGATCTATTGCAACTCCAGCCTTTGATATGACATGTCCCAGAAAGTGAACATCTCAGATCCAGAACTAGAACTTCGAGAGCTTACCATAATGTTGGTTCTCTCATAGTGTTTCCATAACTACGTGAAAATGATAGGCATGCACCTCCTCAGTATCCTAGAAGATCAGAATATTGTCAATGAAGACTACTACAAAGTGATCAAGGTATGGCTAAAATATCCTATTCATGAGTCCCGTGAACACTGATGGAGCGTTGGTTACTCTGAAAGGCATAACCAAGAACTTTTAGTGGCGGTACCGACATCGGAAAGCCATCTTCTGCACATCCTCATCTCGTAATCTAAGATGGTGATAGCTTGATCTGAGGTATATCTTCGATAACCACCGTGCTTCCTTCAGCTGGTCAAAGAGGTTGTCAATCCTTGGAAGTGTGTACTTGTTCTTCACGGTCACCTGGTTCAGGCGTCGATAGTCAACACAAAGTCTCAAGCTCCCATCCGCCTTTGTGGTGAACAGAATCGGGGCTGCCTAAGGGGAAAAACTGGGCTAAATGAATATCTTCCCCTGTAAGTCCTCTAGCTGTACCCGCAGCTCACGAATCTCTGTGGGAGCCATCCGATACGCTGGTGTAGATATCTGTGTCATCCCAGGGTACAAGTCAATGTAAAATTCCACCTCTCTGTGAAGAGGTAGACCCAGAACATCATTAGTGAAGACATCAGCGTACTGATCCACCACTACAGGATAACTCAGACTCTCCACATCAACCACTCTGAGGGTAAGGCTAGCCAACTGATCAGTGATCGGCTGCACTCTCCTCCGGGTAAGTCCATCATGTGCTTCAAAGGATCCCTTCTCTCTGGTGAAGGTAAACCTGGTCCCATCCGTGCGGACACACTGCACTTTGAGCCTAATATAGTCAATCTAAGCAAGGACTGTAGATAATAATTCCATAACCAAGATGACGTCGTAAGGCCTTGACGCCCCTACTAGGAGATCCCAGATGAAGCTCTCAACTCCTAGGGTATGCTCACACTGCTGGAACCAGTTCACAATCATCAAATCCACTCCCGTAGGAGTCTCTAGCCAAAAGGATCTATCCAACGGCTCCATTGGAATCTCTGAGCTCCGAATGAGGGCAGTGATAATAAAAAAATGACGGGCACCTGTGTCTATAAGTACTGCAACTAAGGTGGAGTAGACATATATCGTACCTCGAATCATCTCTAGAGTGTTGTGATCATAGGTATCAGCTACCTAGAGGTGAGGTGGCCCCGGTCCACCTACTCCCTGCAGTCGGGGTGGACCTCCTGGTGGGGGTGGCGGTAATGTCTCGAATCGTTGCCCACCGCCATCTACACGAACAACTCCTCGTCCACATCTGCCTTCTCCATACATAACTCCTTGGTCAAATATCTGTATATGCCTGGGTAGTCCTTCGACCTTCTTCTGAACATCCGTACAATAGTTCAAACAGCCAGGAGCCATGTGACCCTCCCCGTCGCATGCGCAACACTACCCGCTCCTGGTATGACTGGCTCCACCTTGGGTGTCCTGCACAACCGACCCTAAGTCATGCAGTCATCCACCTGTAGGTATGGTCCTCTTAGACCTCTACGTCATCTGTCTACTACCAGCTGCAGAAGACTCCTCTACGTGACGACTGGTGGTGGGTCTCGTTGCTGGTGTCTGCTCAGCAAGAAAACTCTCCACTAAGAGGAATCTCTCTAACACCCCTACCCATGTCCGGATGCTATGAGAAATCATCAAAGCCCTTATATCTGGCCTGAGCCACTGCTTGAAGGTCTGAGCCCTAAAAAATGGGTCTCGTACCATATCTATGGAGTAGCGTGAGAGGTCAGTGAACCTCACTGAGTACTAAGCCACAATCATGATGCCCTGCTACAAATGAAGTATCTATTTTATGCACACTACGCAAAGAGTCACTGGGACAAACTCTACCTGAAACAGGCTCTCAAAGGCTACCCAGAGAAGTGACACCTCGTTGTAAACTTGGAGCATCAATCCCCACCATTTTCCTATTGCTACCTGTAGAAGGCTGGCGAAAAGGATCACCATGAGATCGGCTAGTGTCCCTACCAGTTGGAAGACTCTCACTACAGCCTCCAACCAATCCTTACTTGCATGTGGGTCCGTCTCTCCCCTGAACCTGGGTGGCCTCTGGTCCTGGAACTCATGCAACGCACTCAGGCGGTGTACACTGTCTTCTACTGGGGAAGATGGCATCGATGTCTCAATGGGTAATGGTACTGCTGGTTCCTCCACTGGTGCTTCTACTAGAAGAGGGCCCTACATCGAGGTCTTATCGCTCGGTGGGCTATCAATGTGTACAACTCTCATAAACTTAGCTGGCTATTTGCATGGAGGCATCCTGAAATGAAATAGGTGTTCCATAGTCAATAACTTATACTTGGTGATCTGACTCAAAGAGATCACAATGAAAACTCTTTAAAACACACACGCAATCAGTGTTTTCGTGCACTGAGATGGAAATCAGAAGTCAGGGTCCTAGTTCATGGGTACGTTGGCCGCCAAACCAACACTTGATTCCCTAAACTGATAACCACACTGACTACACTTAAAAATATTCATATTAAAAATAAACATCAGAGTCCTATGTTCTATAGTAGAGCCGACTCCTCTGATACCAATTTTTCATAACCCATCCCCTGAGGCATGTGTCGTGACTACCCCAATCCCACCTTCCAAAGGCCAGGGGCTGTCGACTAGCACTGAAAGGCATAATCCCTAAAAGTGTGAAGGAATTGCTTTTATAACCTGTAAACACACGCAACCAAACACACAACAAGATACGAACACAAGTAAACTGAATAGTAAAAAGAGTGAGTACAGTAAGTAAAAGGGTCCGGAATAAAAGACCAACTGGAAAGTACAAGAAACTGAAAGTACAAGTAAACTGGAAGAAAAAGGATGACAGCTGCTGGGTCGTCCTCCGAGGTTCCGACCAGAAGGGTAGGTACAGATTTCCTCCTCAGCACTCCACATCTGTCTGTCTCCTCCATGTATCGACTCATCGTAAGTTCCTCCTCTAGGTATTGTCTTGTCCTGGTACCCTCAGTCTCTATCAACGTTGTCCTACGTCTACACCAAACACAACAAGGTGTGGGAATAGCTCGTGCAAGGGTGAGTATAACGATACTCAGTAGGGACCCCAAGACCCTCAAGGTCTCACAAAATCAAAAAAGGATAAACTTCAAAGAATGAAGTCAAATGAAAACCCTACATAGGTATATGCCCATACATATACCTAAGTTATCAAGTATACCCATCTCAATCAAGAGGAAATACAAGTTCCAACCCAAAATCCCAAAGCTCAACTGTTCCACAAAGGAAGGAAAACCACAAAGGAATGTACCACACAGGTACTCCACACAGAAGAATACCACCAAGGTATTACCAAAAAGGAAAGTACCACACATGTATGAACTCAGCTCACACCATGTATAACTTAAGTACAGTAGTAGAGATGATTAGATGTAACTACTGAATCATCTTACTCTGTAAAGAAACTGACCCACACAAGATCGTTAGGAGCTGGCCCACATAGGATGTCTAGGTGTTTCCCACACATGATTTCTAGGAGCTGACCCATAGAGGATCTCTAGGTGATGAACCACTCAGGATCTCTAGGAGCTGACCCACATAGGATCTCTAGGTGATGACCCACACAGGATCGCTAGGAGCTGACCCACACAGGATCACTAGGTGATAACCCACACAAGGTCGTAAGGTGCTAACCCACACATGATCTCTAGGTTCTGACCCACATAGGATCGCACGGTGCTGAACCACACATGATCACTCTAAGTGCCGACCCAGACATGATCACTCTACATTCTTCACATCACAACTAGCTACTAGGTTCCCGCACTATGCTCACTCGTCTCCGGGAGGATCCTCTCTACATGATACTGTTCGATACTCAAAGTACCACAAAATCTCATGAATAAGTTTCTCAAAGGGCCTCTACATCATAAGGGTCTCAACGCAAAAGACGACGCGTCATTCTGACGCCCGGTCTGTGAGTTATTAGCCTTTTAGTCCTGAGGGCCCGGTTGGATTCATGCTCGATCCAACTCGGCCATTCCTCAAATTTATTCAAAACATTATTCGGGTATAACCAAGAGACTGTCTCTCTCCACAGTTTCTCGAACCACTGACGGTTCGTCAAACAGACGTCCGGTGCCAAAGTTATGGCCTAAGTAATGTATAGGGTCGTCTTTGGTCCGGGTCTGATCCGACTCCGTCGAACTGACCCAGCCCGACCCATCCAATCGGGTCCAGTCAAGCCTGGAAAGCCACGAGGGCCATGAGGCCACGGGTATGTTGCGAGGGCGCATGGCATCTCGGCCTCGGGGGTGCTGTGATGGGGAGAGGTAGCGGGGCGGCTCGGTCGGAGCGGCTCGGCCACGAGGCTGCCACGAGGGTGAGGGGCCACAGGGCTTCTTGGCCAGAGTGGCTCAGGTGTGGGTATCTCACGATGGCACGAGGCTGCGGGGTGGCGCGCCTGGAGCGGCTCGGCCGGGGTGGGGGGGAGGCCGCGAAGTGGCTCAGCCGGGGCGGCTCCTCCAGGAGACCAGAGGCTGTAGAGGTGCCTCGAGGGAACGAGACGGCGCGGCGAGGCCACAAGTCTTTGATGGCCGTAGACGGAGGAGCGTCACGGGGAGCGGATGCCGAGGTGCGGTGGGGAATCGTGCCTTCATTGGCGGTTCTCGAGTTCCACTGGTGCCAACTGCATGCACCTGTCACAGTCACCAAATTCTCCTTCTTTCATCGCGAAAGATACACCATTCAAGAAGAACGACGGAGGGGTCATGCCATGTTTGTTTGGATCACACCATCCACATTAGAGCGGTAGTAAGTGGCTCAACAAGAACAAAAATATCAAAAATAGGTGAAACAAATAATTCAAACACCCTCCCTACACCCCTTTTCAATCACTATTCCCAATCCCGTAAAAGAATTAGAAGGGGAGAACATGAGAAGTGATAATAATATAGAGGTAAACCCCTAACTCGTTCATTTGATTTGTGGAAGATTTCCCATGGTGAAGGAGATGATGTCGTTGGGAAATAGACGAACATTGGTGATGTCGACATTTCCTCGAACGTCCGTTTGTTGACGTTGAAGACATTCCTCATCAACGAATGCCCCGTGGATGAAGTCGGAGTCGAAGTCGGCCTTCTTCATTGGCATTCTTTGTTGGAGATATTTTTCCCAAGGCTCCTTCCTCCCAATTACACCAAAAATTCCAAGTAGCCAACATAATAGATTATGTTGTCTATTTAGTTCATTCGTATAAATTCAAAAAGGCTTAATTATTTCACTTGGTTGGCATAATAAATGTTGGAGGAGTTAAAGAGGCTCCCGCACATTTAATAGGAAGTTTGAGGGTTTCTCCCATTAAAGGGGAGTTCAAGGGGGTTTATACTTGGGTAGTCCCCACAACCATAACCTCTCAAGGGAGTTTTAGTTCAGGCGGTCCCCACCTATGAATCATCCACATGGGAGTTTCAAAATAAAATAAAATAGAATGTTACACAAATTTTATTTTATTTTATTCTTTCACGAAAAACCCAAAAAATTAACTTTCACCCTCGACCAACTGCCATCGAGGTGAAAGTCTCCTTTAGCGAATACCGGCACTGTGATTTCAACGGTGTCCTCGAATTTCAATTCCAATCACTGTTTCAAAAGTTATAAAAACTTGCTTGCACGTTTACCTAACATACCCGAAAAAAAAATTCAGAAATTCACTTCAAGCACTCCAGGCCTTGGAATCACGCGCTGTCAACTTTCGCGGACTCGTAAAATTTCCATTTAATAAAAAAATATTATATCAAATTTTCGGGCCTTTACATTCTCCCCACCTCTGGTCTTTACATCCCCGTAAGACACAACTCATACTAAGGGAACAAGTGGGGGTATTGATAATGCATCTGAGCCTCCCACTCCCATGTTCTCTCCTAGGGGTTCCCATGCTACCAGAAAACGCACACCAGAGGTATCGACCATCCACGAAGGACCCAATCCTGTCGATCCTCAATATGAACTAAAACCTCCTTAAAAGTCTCCCTATCATCGATGTATAGCTCGCCGTGGTTGATGATGTGGGAAGGTTTGTGCTCGTATCTCCTCAGCTAGGATATGTGGAAGACATCATGTACTTAGTGCAACTGATGTGGAAGAGCTAAGCGGTACGCCACCTCACAAACTCTGTTGTGGACCTAAAAAGGTCCGATGAATCTTGGGGATAACTTGCCACCTCAGAAAAATCTCTACAGACCTCATCAGGGTGAGACCCATAGAAAGACGTGGTTGTCATCATCAAACTCCAGAGGTCTGCTTCTCTTGTCGGCATAAGACTTATGCCTACTCTATGGAGTATTCATCTGCTCCTGGATGATCTACACCTTCTCTTTGGAAGCCCGTACCATCTGTGGTCCCACGAGTGCCGACTCCCTGGGGTCAGTCCAACACAAAGGCGATCTACAAGGTCCCCCGTATATGCCTCAAATGTTTTCATCCCAATGGTGGAGTGATAACTATTTTTGTATGAAAACTCCACCAACGACAATTAATCCTCCCAGCTGCGACCGAAATCGAGGACAAAAGCACATAGCATGTCCTCGAGGGTCTGAATGGTCTGCTCAGTCTGACCATCTGTCTGAGGATGGAATGTGGTGCTAAAATGAATCTGTGTCCCAAAAGCCTCCTACAACCCCTTCCATAGTCGGGAAGTAAAACATTCATCATGATTGGAGACAATTGTCGAGGGTACTCTATGTGGCTGCAAAATATTCTACACATAGAGGCGTCCCAAGCTCTCTACTGACCCTTGTTCTCTGATTAGTAATAAGTGGGCCGACCTGGTGAGTCGATTGATGATCAACAAGATAGAATTATGTCCCCTATATGTATGTGGAAGTCATGTCACAAATTCCATGGATATCACATCCCACTTCCACTCGGGGAACTGTATAGGCTCAACCAAACCTGCTCGTACCTGATGCTCTGCCTTCACTTGCTAATAAGGGAGGAATCAAAAGACAAACTCTTCTACTGATTTCTTCATTCCCAGCCACCAGTGCTATCATTAGTGATCCTGGTACATCTTCGCCACTCTTGGATGTACCGCTATAGGGGATGTGTGGAACTCCCTCAACACTTCCTCCTGAAGCGACACTAATACCATGGTACGTCCTCTGAAGAGGATGACGTGCTCCCCACAATCAGAAAATCCATCAGGTGCCTGTCCTGTAGATATATGAGCACGTCGTGTATCATAGTCATAATTCCCATGTTGTGCCTCCCTGACTCACTGAATAATTGGGGGATTGACTGAAAGAGACGGAATAAAAGCTACTCCATCTCTATCCACAAAGGATATTTTCAAAGCGGCCAGTTGATCCATCACCTAACCTAGCAGATTAATACCAAACCTCCTACTGAGTGCATCAGCTACAATGTTCCCATCCCCAAGATTATAGACTATCTTGAAGTTATAGTCCTAGAAGAACTCTATCCAACATTGTTGTCTCATGTTCAGGTACTTCTGAGAGAAGATATACCTGAGACTCTTGTGATTTGAGTAGACTGTAAAATATTCAACCATTAGATAGTGCCACCACATCTTCAAGGTGAAGACCACTACTTCCAACTCCAGGTTATTTGTAGTGTAGTTCTTCTCATGTTGTCTCAGCTGTCGAGAACCATAGGCAATCATTTCTCACTCCGGCATCAAGACACATCTGAGTCCGGTCCATTATGCGTCATAGTAAACTACGTACCCTATGCCCTCCACTGGAAGCCTCAAGACGGGGGCACTAGTCAGCCTCTGCCTCAGCTCCTAGAAACTCCACTGGAATCTCTCTGACCACATTAAGGGTTTCCCCTTCTTTGTCAACATTGATAGAGGTGTTGAAACTCTGTAGAAATATGGTACAAATCTTCGGTAGTATCCGACCAAACCCAGGAACTCTGTACCTATGTCACTCTACTAGGAGGATCCCAAGAAATTACCACCACGATCTTCAATGGATCTACTTCAACTCCATCCTCTGATATGACATGTCCCATAAAGTTAACCTATCAGATCTAGAACTGGCACTTCGAAAGCTTACCATAAAGCTGGTGCTCTCGGAGGGTGTCGAGAACTACCAGAAAATGATAGGCATGCTCCTCCTCAATAGCCGAGTAGATCAGAATGGCATTGATGAATACTACTATAAAGAGATAAGGTATGGCTGAAAGATCCTATTCATGAGTCCCATGAACACTCTTGGAGCATTGGTTACTCTGAAAGGCATAAGCAGTAACTTATAGTGGTCGTACTGACATCTGAAAGCTATCTTCTGCATATCCTTATCTCATAATCTGAGCTAGTGGTAGCCTCTCAAGGGAGGTTTAGTTCAGGTGGTCCCCACCTTTTTAACATCCACATGTAAGTTTCAAAATAAAATAAAATAAAATGTTACAAAAATTTTATTTTATTTTTTTATTTCACGAAAAAACCAAAAAATTAAATTTCACCCTCGACCAATTGTCGTCGAGGTGAAAGTCTCCTTAGGCAAATACCGGCGCTGTGAGTTCAACGGTGTCCTCGGATTTCAATTCTGAGCACTGGTTCAAAATTTAGAAAAACCCGCTCGTATGTTTACAAAACATACTCGAAAAAAAGTTCAGAAATTCATTCCGGGAACTCTAGGCCTCAGAATCACATACCGTCAATTTTCGCGGACTCGTAAAATTTACATTTAATAAAAAAAATTACATTGAAATTCTGGGTCTTTACAGCCATTCTATAACTAATTAATATAGAAAATTTTCTATTAATTTTAACTCATCACCTATTTTTGGTGACTCCTCCTTTGAATGTTTTAAATGTCCACTTAAGGCAGTTATTATATGTTTTAACTCTACCATTTTGAATATTTTCAACACATTTTTTATATACTCAAACTAAGTCATGAAAAAAGTTAAAGACATTAAGCCTCTTTCAATATTTATCCCCAATATCCCCTTTCGAGAACAAAGGTCCTTCATTTACGATCTTCTAGATAAATCAATCTTCATCTCTTCCAACCTTTCCTTCATCGGTCAAAATAAGATAAATTAATCCATATAAAGAAGTAAAATGACAAAACTCCCATCATAATACACCTTCATATAGTAGAAATAATTTACAATACACCGCATGGACATTAATTCTACCATGAAACCATTGAAATTGGAGTTACACTATCTTGGTTCCTACTTAAGAAAACAAAAACTCTATTTGAGATTAGAACTGAACCTTCTATTCCATTTCAAAAGAAACCTTCTGGTTTATGTATTTATATCTATTCCTCTAAATCTTCATGAAAGAATATATTCATGACATCCATTTTTTCTAGAAATAAACCTCCAATGGAAACCAAGATGAAAAGTATCTAAATTTTTATATTCTTTACAGTAGGAGAGAAAATCTAACTGAAATCTAATCCTTCTAATTTTTTAAAAACATTTACTACTAGAGACACCTTACACTATTTCTTATCATCCATTTTCTTCATTAGATGATAAATATAATTTTCCTATAGATACCTTTTTCTTGGTTCCAATTCAATTATCTGCAATATAGCAAAATCATAGAGGGAATTCAATTATTCCTTCATTTTGTACTCACACTAGAATGTGTCCAAAAGTCATCCTATGTTGAATCCAAAAAAATAGAAAATCCACCTGACTTACCATCACATGACTTATCAGGGACACTTCTATTGACTAAGAAAACCATTCAACTAGTGAAAACTATCAATTGTGTAAGATGACTAGTGTAGTAGAAATCTTGACCTATTTATTAATTCCTAGGGTTCCCATGTAGCCAAACAAGTGGAAGTGAGAAATAATAATTCAATGATCATCACATCAATAAATATAATATAATTTGTAAATCACACCTAAACTCTAACATCCTCACAAGAAATATACCACTTTCACATCCATTAATAATATCACACATTTCATATTAAATATCAATTGAATCCCTATAGGGAAAAATTCCTAAATAGATATATGAAATAAGGGGCCCAATTTTGAGGGTTTGAAAAACATCAATTTAAATTCCATTTTGGAAGTGAAAAACGATCCTCATAAATATAGCTTGGGATAATATGTTATAAAATAGAGATTTAAATATATATTTATTTCAAACATACATTAAAAGAAAATTTAGAAATGAAAACCTCCCATGGAAACCATTTCAAACAAAAAACCAATTTGAAATCAAGAATCTTTCCCTTTGAAGGGTCAATAAAAAATCAAACCTCCCTTTAATTTTTTTAGAATGAATTCTTAAGAAACTCAAAGTAGTTTCAAACAATCCTTTAAAATTCTAAATTCAATTTAAAATATCCCCTAGGGAATTTAAATATTTACATGGAAATATAAAACAAACAATTTTGAGATTTAAAAAATAAAACCATAGAGAAACATATGTTCTAAGTGATAAATTCCATGAAAAACATTTGAAACTCATCAAGGGAACAATATATAGTTATAATTTGATAGGAAATGGTTTTAAAGAAACTCAATCATCCAAGACAAGTCAAGAAAATGGATTACATAAAAACACATACCTTATAATGAAGTGGAAATAATCTCCTATAACATGATGAGCCCAAAAAATGATGAGGATGATGTCTACAAGCACTATACATCAAAATCTGCAATAAAGGGAAGGGGGATACCTTAGTATGGAGGGGGTTCAACTACAGTGGTAGGGTTCGATGAAAGCTGAGCAGTCATCAACGACAGTGGTGAAGATGATGGTGGAAGAGGAAGGGTTCGACGGAAGAGGAGGGGTTCACAGTGGTAAAGGAGGGGTTCAGTGGCAGAGGTGGGGTTCACAGCATAGGTGGGGTTCACGACGGCAAATGAGGGGTTTGGCGGTGACAGTGGAGGGATTAGGTAGCGGTAGAGGAGGAGTTCAGTGGGGGAAGAGGTCAACTTCCATGAGAGCTTGAGTTGTGTGAGAGAAGAAGCCAACTATTATAGTTCATTTATAAAATCAGGTAAAGATTTTATCAGCACTACATAAAAAGTATTGACAAATGTTTGTTTTATCAATGCTAAAATAGATAGCGCTGATAAAACATATCCTTATCAGTGCTGTAAAAGCACTGATAAAGATATAATGTTAATAATTTATTTATATTATTATATATATTTATGAAATTATATATATAATAGATATATATATATATTTATAATTATAATTATAAATAAATAAATATTCATTTATATTTATATATAATAAATATATTTATAAAAGTATATATATTTACAAATATTATAAATAAATATTTATTTATTTAAATTATAAATTTATAATAAATATATTTCTTATATTTATAATTATATATAATAAATATATATAATAAATATATTTATTATAAATAATTAAAAATATTTATTTATTTATATTTATAACTATAAATATATATATATTTATTTAAATGATTATAAAATTATAATAACTGTATTTATTATATTTATGATTTTATAAATATATATAATTAATCTATTAAATACATATTTATAAGATTATAAGTATAATAAATATATTTATTATAATTTTATAATTATTTAAATAAATATATATTTATAATTATAACTATAAATAAATAAATAAGTATATATTTAATTAATTATAAAATTATAAGAAATGTATTTATTCAAATAATAATATTATAGATATATATAATTAATATATTTATTATAATTTTATAATTAATTAAATATATCTATATTTCGTTATAATTATAATTACAACTATTTTTATTTGTTTATAAATATTTTTATATATTTATAAATATATATATTTAATTATATATATTTGTAAAATTATAATTATAATAGATATATTTATTATAATTTTATAATTATATATATATATAATTATAAGTATAAGTAAATATTTATTTATTTATAATTAATGAATTATAATAAATATATATTTATTTATAGTTATAATGACATACACACACACACTTAGTGGTTTTCATACCCACTGGGCCTTTAGGCCATGTAATGAATAAATAAGGCATGATGGATGAGCTATCCCTTGGGGGGGCTATGACATGTTTTTTCGGTCTGTGTGTGTGGTGTGTGTGTGTTTAATGTAATTGTACCCCCAAGTACCAAATATATATGTGTATATATATATATTTAATTAAAAATTATAATGAATATATATTTATTTATAGTTATAATTATATATAATTATATATTTATCTATAATTATAATTATATATATATATTTAAATAATTATAAAATTATAACAAATATATTTATTATATTTATAATTTTATAAATATATATAATTAATATATTTGTTATAATTTTATAATTATTTAAATATATCTATACTTTTTTAGAATTATAATTATAACTATTTGTATTTATTTATAAATATTTGTATATATTTATAAATATATTTATTTAGTTATATATATTTATAACTCGCAGTTTGGGGCTTTCCATTGTGGTAAAGGCTCAGTGTAACCCTATATCAAACTCGGGTTCAAATTTGGGTGTGCGAATTTCTGTTGTCAGGCGATGATGCAGGCATGACCCCATCAGGCGGTGATGTAGGCATGATGCAGTCAAACGATGACGCAAACATGTTGTAGGTAGACAGTGATGCAGGTAGACGGTGTGTGTGCGTGTTCAATGCAATTGTACCTCCAAACACCTAATATATATATATATACACACACACCTTTATAAGTATAATAAATATATTTATTATAATTTTACAATTATTTACAGACATATATATATATATAATTATAACTATAAATAAATATTTTTATAAATATTTTTATATATATATTAATATATATATATTTGTAAAATTATAATTATGTATCTATTGTAATTTTATATTTATTTAAATATATATATATATGTTTAGTTATAATTATATTTATAGATTAATATATTTAAAATGTATTTATATATAATAATAAAAATTATAAATATAAATATAATAAATATATATATTATTTAAATATATTTACTGTAATTTTATAAGTTTTTTTGAGAACACAGTAGATTCATGGGTATAATATGAAGGAATCATATATCTAGTAAAGTATAGATAATAAAAAAGAGTCATCACATATGGACAACATTTAAGGGTGTAGTGTATAAATGAACAATCATGATGAATACATAACCTATGCGCATTAAATATACCCATGAATCAATATATTTATTGACCAAATTTATTGAAAAATACATTTATTTAAATATATATATATATATATTTAAATTTATAATTATACATATATATATTTAGAAAGAATTTATATATAATTATCAATATTTAATTATAAATATAATTAGGAATATATAATTATGAATATAATTATGAATATATAATTATAAATATATAATTATAAAAATAATAAATATAATTATTATTTAATGAAATTTATTATAATATTATGATTATATATATGTATATATTTATTTAATTACAATCTTATAAATACTTTTTTTAAAACGTTATATATATATTCGAATTATTAAAAAATAAATATTAATTATAAGCATGTGTTTTTATTTTATGTATATAAATAAACATTATTTTTGAATATAAATGTAAAAATTTTATATAAATTAATAATATTGTTTTATTAAAAAGTTTTATTAATGCTAATAATAGCGCTGATAAATCTTCCCTTTATTGGCGCTAAAAAAGCACCGAAAAAGGGTATACCTTTATCAACGCTTTTTTTAGCGCTGATAAAGGTTAGATTTATCAGTGCTTTTAGGTAGCGCTAATAAAGGCCCCGCTTTTATCAGCACATTTTTCTTAGCATTGATAAAAGTCGGCACTTCCCTTATGCCGATCTGTGGTAGTAAAGAACTCACACAACATATAGTGTCTCCAATAACATAGGGCATGAACAACTTCTTCTAGCTCAAGGTCATGCGTTGAGTAATTTCTCTCATGAGGCCTCAACTACCAAGATCAATATGTAATGACTCTATCCTGCTACATTAGAATTTCTCCTAGGCTGGTGTCTTATGCATCACAAAATATGGTATAGCCTTTTCTAGGACCTGGCATAGTTAGTATTAGTGCTAATACAAGCCCCCATTTCCTCTCTTGAAAGTATTTCTCAAAATCTTATAACCACATGAACATAACACCATTCTCTGTAAGAGAAGTAACAGGTGAAGAAAGGCATAAAAATTCCTATATAAAATTTCATTAATAACCATCCATCTCCAAGAAAATCCATATATCAAACACATTCTCAGGATGCTCCCAGGAAACTATAACACAAACCTTCTCTCTGTCAATAAAGAATCTTAATTCTGAGATAGCATGACCCAAGAAGGGAACTTTTCAGATCCAGAAGTGAAACTTTGCAAGATTGACATAAAGATTATGCTCTCTCAGTGTACCCAGAACGATCTTAAGGTGTTTTTCATGGTTGCTACGAGTGTGGGAATACACCAAGATGTCATCCAAAAATACTATTACAAAGGAATCCAGATAGGGGTAAAGCATCCTATTCATCAGAGCCCTAAAAATGGTGCACACATTTGTAAGACTGAAAGACATAGAAGGGTACTCATATATCCCATACCTACTATGAAAAGCTGTATGGGGTATGTCTGATGGCCTGACTTTCACCTGATGATAGCCCGATCTCAGTTCAATCTTAGAGAATACCCTAGCTCCTCGAAGATGGTCAAAGATATCATCTATTCTTGGTAGTGGATACCAGTTCTTAAACATAAGATGGTTCAACAATCTATAATCCATGCATAGACAAAGGGTTATATCCTCCTTCTTGGTGAAAAGCTTGGGAAAACCCCAAGAGAAAGTTCTCAGCTATACAACTGGCCTCCAATCCCTCTTACTATTACTTGATCTCCTAAAGCTCAGTAGGTGCCATATTATATAAAGGAATGGACATTAAGGCTACTCCTAGAACAATTTTGATCATAAACTCTACCTTTCTTAGGAGGTAAGCGAGAAATGTTTTAAAAAAATGTCCCTAAAACGATCTAGTACAAGATGGAATTCAACCTGAAGTAAACCCTGATCCTCTATGAAGATATTAGAAATTTGGGTGGTCACTCCACCTTGCCCATGATGCTCTGGTCCATCTCTACTAGCTTGTACATCCCACTCACCCTTGTGTAGATAACTGTTGCCCTATGATGTTGTAAACAACACCCTTCAGCGATAACAGTCTATAATGGCATGATACAGAACTAACCAATCCATCCTAAGAATGACATTAAAGCCTTTAATCTCGAAAACAAAGAGCTCCCACAAGAAATGGTAACTACCTACCTAAAGGGAATAGTCCCTACATTGGAATATTCCATATAACCATACTCCCAATGGTGTATCCAGGTCATTGCACCACAATAATACTGTATTCCCATCTCAAGGCTTTCCACGATAGATACAGAGATGAAGGAGTGTGAAGAACCTGTATCAAATAAAGAAGATACTATAATAGAGACTGATATAATAGTACCTCGTACTGTAGATGGTCATGAAACCTAATCCTTAGGTATCAGCTGTAAAGAATGCTACTAACCCGATCCATTAACCTATGCAACAACTAGACTACCATGATCAAAACGTTTCTACCGGCGCTTCTGGTGGTCAGGGTCTGGCTACCAAAACTACAACATCATCATCAGCTAGTTGCTACTCCAACTCCCTGACTGACGCAACATAAAAGAACCTACCCCTGAAGTTGGAGTTGGTGTGAATCCTCTTCTACTAGAAGCTAAAGGAAAGGTCTAACAAAATCTCTGAAGATTTCAAAAATAGCTACAATCCTGAAACTCGTGAGGGCCTCTATCACACTAAGGCTTCAAGTGGCCCTGTCGTCTACACCAGTGACACACCATAGACCTTCCTAAACAGGTACTCTGGCTGCCACTATTATGATGAGAAACCTCAAGGGAACTTTTCCTGTCATTGGAAAAACTACTGGCTTGATGCATCACTGTTCCTCTATGCCTGGTACTATCAAAATTCCTCAGGTTGCACTCAATGATAAGATCCTAATTTACTCTTTTAGAAAAGGTAAGTAGGAAAAATAAATTCACCTGAGTATGGATGGAATACTGAAACCCATCCTCAAAGTGTTTAGCTCGTGTAAGCCCATCACCTACTAGAAGCAGTGAGAAGCACTGTTACTCAGTGAAATGTGATGAATACTCCATAACTAACATATAATCCTACTTAAAATGCATGAACTCTCTGTAATTTCGTACAATGCTATATACATTTAATATGACACCATGAATACAAATAAAATTCTCATGGTATATACAAAAAAACACATTTATATACATTTCAAACAATTTTTTATATAATTAAATTTACAATTATCCAAAAAATGTTTAAAAACATTAATGTTCCATCTTTTGATGTCTGTGACCCCCTCTAAAAATGTATGGCCATGTTATCAGTTTCCTAACAAAATCATCTCAATCGGAGAAAAATATTCCTCCCATATAAGAAAAAAATATTATATTAGTAATACTATAAATAAATAAATTAAACCTTAACATAAAATAATACATTAATAAAATGTCAATATTTAATAAAAAAGAAACATTTTGAGTTATACCAGTCACATCTTGCATAAAATGGATGTTTGGTTGATTCTTACACATCACAAATGACTCATGGATCATTGTCCTAAAATATCAAAACAATCTGAATCCGTTTTCATGGTTTTCAGTATGTCCGTTGTTATTTTTAATAAAATTAATGTCAATTTTAATTAAAAAGTCACACTTGGAGTCATACTTGTCACACCATGTGTCGAATTGAGGTGTGTTTGACTCCAACACATCACAAATGAATCATGGATCATTTTACTAAAGTATCAAAATAATCCAAATGTGTTTTCTCATTTTTCTTTATTCTAGTTGTGTTGTTTTACTAATATGTAATTTCGAACTGGAAACATGCATTTTGAGTCATATTGGTCACGTCATGCATTAGTTTGATGTGATACTACTTCATACACATCAAAAATGAATTTTGAATCACTTTACTAAATTATCAAGACAATCGGAGCACGTTTTCTTTCTTTTCAGTGAGTGACATGTTTTGAACTAAAATGCCAATTTTTAACTGATAACAGACACTTTTAGTCATACCGGTCATACCATATATTGGATTGAGGTATTATAGATTCCTATATGTCACAAATGACTCATGGATCATTTTCCTGAAATATCAAAATAATCCAAATGCATTTTCTTAGTTTTCAATATGTCACTTCTTCTTTTTACTAAAATTAATGTCATTTTTAAATAAAAAGACACACTTGGAGTCATATCAGCCACATCATGCGTCTTATTGAGGTGCAGTTAACTCCTACACATCAAAAATGACTTATGGATTGTTTTCCAAAAGTATTAAAATAACCCTAATGAATTTTATTGGTTTTCAGTATGCCTATTGTTTTTTTAATAAAATGACATTTCAATCTGGAAACACTCATTTTGAGTCATATAAGTCGCATCGTGCATCGGATTGATGTGAAACTACTTCATGCACATCACAAATTACATATAAATCACTTTTCTAAATTATTAAGTGAATCGGAATGCGTTTTCTTGGTTTTCAATGAGTGACATGTTTTGAACTAAAATATCATTTTAAACTGATAATGAACACTTTTAGCCATACCGATCACATCGTGCATCAGATTGAGGTTATGTTTATTATTACACATTAAAAATTAATCATGGATCATTTTCTTAAAGTATCAAAATAATCCGAATGCATTTTCTTGGTTTTCAGTATGCTACTTGTTCTTTTTACTTAAATTAATGTCGATTTTAAATAAAAATACACACTTAGAGTCATATCGGTCACACTATGCATCGTATTGAGGTTACGTTTACTTCTACACACACAAAATGGCTCATGGATCATTTTTCTAAAGTATCAAAAACAATTCGAATATTCATTCTATATTTTCAGTATGTTAGTTGTGTTTTTTTACTAAAATGTCATTTCAAACTGGAAACATGCATTTTGAGTCATACTGATCGCATTGTGCATCATTTTTATGTGTTACTGCTTCATACATGTCACAAATGACTTATGAATTGTTTTTCTAAATTATCAAGACAATCAGGAGTGTGTTTTATTTTTTTTAGTGAGTGACATGTTTTGAACTAAAATATCAATTTTAAACTGATAACGGATACTTTTAGTCATACTGACCACACCATGCATTAGATTGAGGTGGGGATGACTTCTAAATGTCAAAAATGACCCATGGATAATTTTCCTAAAATATTAAACAATCCAAATGAGTTTTATCAGTTTTCAGTATGTCAATTGTTCTTTTTTACTTAAATTAATGTCAATTTTAAATAAAAAGACACATTTGGAATCATACCGGTCACACATTGGACTATATTGAGGTGAGGATGACTTATATATACCACAAATGACTTATATGTCGTTGTCCTAAAGTATCACAATAATTGGAATTCTTTTGATTGGTTTTCAGTATGCCAGTTGTGTTTTATTACTAAAATGTCATTTCAAATTGGAAATGTGCATTTTGAGTCATACAAGATTCATAATTCATTGGTTTGTTATGATAATGCTTCATAAATTTTTATTAATGGATGTACTAAATTATCAAGATAATCAGAGTTTGTTTTCCTGGTTTTCAGTGAGCGGCATATTTTGAACTAAACTATCAATTTTAAACTAATTATAGACAATTTTAGTCATAACAGTCACACCGTGTGTCATATTTAGGTGAGACTGATTCCTACACATCAAAAATGACTCATGTATCATTGTATTAAAGTATCAAAATAATATGAATTCCTTTTCTCAATTTTTAGTATATCATTTGTCCTTTTTATGTAAATTAATGTCAATTTTAAATAAAAAGACACACTTGGAGTCATACAATTCACATTGTGTGTCGTATTGAGGTGAATTTGACTCTTACACATCACAAATGACTCATATATAATTGAACTAAATTATCAAAACTATTTGAATGCGTTTTATCAGTTTTAAATATGCCACTTGTTCTTTTTAATAAAATTAATGTTAATTTTAAATAAAAATAGACACTATGAGTTATATCAGACATATTGTTCATTATATTGACATGAGGCTGATTCATACACATCAAAAATAACTTATAGATCACTTTACTAAATTATCAAAACATTCCGAATGTGTTTTCATAGTTTTGAGTATGTTAGTTATCTTTTTTACTAAAATTAATGTTAATTTAAAATTAAAAGAACATAGATTATTTAAATGCAGTAGAGAACATATAATATTATGAGAAAATACATAGTATATTAAAAAAACTTTACCTTCTCATTGAATTCTGATTTTCAACCTCTATGTCCTATCTCTCATGATCATGAGCATCTTCGAACAACCACCCCAACTAGAATAAAGGAATCCACATGTATAATAAAAAAATTCTTATGTGAGTAATACTAAAAAACTAAATTAAATATAAATATGAAACAATCCTCTACTTATATGGAATTCACATCTTCATGTTATTTGTGTATATTTTTCCATTAGGTATGATGCCCATTCATTTCTAATCAAATCATTATCGTTATGTTAATACGAGTCTTTTTGATAGTCATAGTAGTACTGAAAAAGTATAAATACACAAAGGATTAATAAATTTTTTAAATGAAATAGTTACTATCTTCGAAAATAAATCTTCAGGGATTCTTGTTTTTTGATAGAATATGATCTCTCTCATAAATGTACAAACATAATAACCACAATATTTTCCATTTATTTTTTTCACACACTATAGAAACCCTGAGGTGAATATTTAATTTGTTTTGATATGTGTTTAGTTAGTGAAATCTTATTATATATACCCTAATACTTGTCCAGTTGTAGACCTCTTTCCTTGTTTTTCATGATATTGATGCACTACCCTATCATAATAGGATCCTCATTAAAAAATAATCTAAATTATATAACTTGATGTTTAGTTCTAAAACAATGGATGTATTTTTTTACAAATTTACTAATGCCATCACGTGTGTTCATTTTGTTGGATATTCGTGCATTGAATCTAGAAAATAAAGCTTTGGAGTATCCAAATTAACTGTAATGAGCATCCAATGGTGCCTAAAAACACAAAAAGGTATAAGTAATGAAGGAAATGAAAATATATTTGATATTATTAAATTTTAGAGTCTTACTCTTGTATCATTGGTATTAAGATGATTATATCATCTAAAAGTTTTATTTCAAATGATTTGACCAAACCTGCCACCATTTTATCCTTTTTTTGGATTCTATTTTTGGTTGTTCTGTTGAGAAGATGTGATCACTAATGAGTCCAATTTTTTTCATGGGGAAATCTCTTCAATTGTTTTTGATATACATGCCTACCAAAATATGAAATGCATTTTGTCATAATTAACATAGTATATTAGCTTTTGGAAAATCAAATCATGAAAACATATCTCACGTATACATTTACAACTGATCCACATAGCCAATCATAGTCGAGGATTTCACTTACATTCTCAACACCAATGAAGTCTTGAACTTCCTATCCATACATATTTTCATTAAAATCAACTATGTGATTACAACCATTTTTTTAACTTTGTATCCACATGAACCTTTAATGATAGTAAATGCGGATATAGAATAGGTGGGGTAAAGGTGGTTTTGTTATATATTTTCATTTGGTTGGTTGATCCTTTATATGATTTTGAGTTGATCTTTCATTTCACCACCATCCCTTTGTCTGTCTATAATAAAATTCATTAGTTCAGACCTTTATTCATTAATTGTTAAAGGTTTATCTTGAAACATAAATTGGAAATGAATACCTATTTGTCGACATGGTTTTTTAAAAGATGTGATGACCATGCAATGAATGTCCCAAAAACTTATTTGACCTTATGAATATCTTTCTCATCAATTGGAACATGTATATCAGTGCTCGGATCATGGGATATGATAATTAACACTCTCACATGACCTGTTGTAAGTGGTTTGTTATGTAGCATTTCATTTTGGATATTGAGCACTATAACCCTCGCTACAAGGTGATGAGTGGGTGTTGATAGATGTAAATCACAATCATTATCACCCTATAGAGTATCAGTATAATAAAGTTATTGGTGTCTATAAGATTGAAATTTCATAGATATAATTATTAAAACGTTGATTACCTTGGAAAAGATTGTTTTTTAGGGGAATGACTCACGTCAAAGATAGTGGGGGTGAAGAGGGATCTTCACATGATGGTTGTCATGAGTAATTTCTTCTATTTTCATCACCCCTATAAAAGATGCTAACAAATCTCTATACCATTGGAATTGTTCTTAAAGGGTTTCTATTCTTTCTCTCATCTATTTCATTTATTCACTTTGATTATCCTCGTGTTTTTTCTCAAAATATGTTTGGGGTATCACCCCAAATTGCGCACCACTGACATGGTCATACTATTCTGGCCGCTTCAAGGCCACCAATAGTAGGTGTTCTTTCGGTATAGGTGTTCCTGATTCCTGTGACTAAGTTAGTTAGAAAATATTGGAAAATAAGTAATCATTGTTATATAATAGAGATTTAAAGTTTTTTTATTATGTCATACTTACACATGTTTCCCACACTTTTTTGTGTTTTCATCTATTAGTATCTCAACTTTATTTACACGTGCCTCCTTCCATATAACATGATGTGGGATGAAAGTGAATTTGTATTTGGAGTCACCAATATGCATATAAATAGAGGAACATAATTATATTGTTTTTTATATAAAATAAAAGTATTACAGTAGATTTAAAATATGAACTAATTATTTTTCAAGTGAAGTGTACCCCATATTTGATTTATGATACGGGTATATTGGTTTTACATTCCTTTTCTTATTTACAACACTCAGTTTCTATTTCATAAATAAAATAATGTAAATGAATGTGATGAATCCATGTATCGTTAAACAACCTATTACTATTCACAGTGTACCTAAAGAGACACATATGTATGACATCCAGTAAATGCATCCCACACTTTGGTTTATCAGGTGTGAATAGATAAGAGGTGGGTGAAAGTTTATTTTCTCTTTAGTATCTTTAAGATAATGTCTTAATAGAATTGTGAAAAAGCCTTGAGCCTCTGTGAATCCTTCCAGAAAGTATTAATACATATTTCTTGTGGGAGTCATCTACTATAAATGCACTCTACAAGGGATGATTAAGAGTAAGTAAATGCTTCGTTATTTTATTTTTTTAGTAAGATTAAGAAATGATATCATAATGTTACTGTAATATCTTCCCACATCAGTGTCTTAATCTCAACCACAACATGGTGAAACAAATATACATAAATCAGTATGCGTTGACGTGTGAAGATTTCTGTCACGGACTGTCCTCAGGGCCCGTGTAGTGACTACCCCAAGCACGCCATTCATAGGCCAGGGGCTGGCGACTAGCACCAAAGACATAAATCTCGATAAAAGGGAAGGCATTGCCTTTATGATAGTAAAAAAACACAACAGAGTACACAAGATTAAGTAAGCACAAAATAATACTGAACACAAAGTAAGTGCTGAAAGGTAAATGGGCCTGAATACAAACCCAACTGAAAAGTACGGTACAATTGAAAGTCTAGTAAAATAGCAGTAAAATAATGTAGAAACCACCGAGTCGTCCTCTGGGAATCCCACATGATGGGTGGGTACAGATAGTCACCTCAATACCTCAGGTACGTCTGTCCGCACCGTGTACATCCCACCAAGTGGTTCGCCTCCGGGTACTGTGCAGCTCCACAAGCCTCAACCACGATCAGTGTTGTCCGTCGTCTGCAACCAACACAGCATAGTGCGGGCATTGCCCGTGTAGGGGTGAGTATAACGATACTCAGTAGGGATCCCGAGACCCCCGAAGGTCTCCCAAAATCAATGAAGGATAAACCTCAATGGAAAGATAAAATCACAAAGTATCAACCAAATCTACTTAGGTATGTGACCATACATATACCTTAGTCATCAATCTCAGTTCGGCTCCAACTCCCGAGCCCAAGAAAAACCCGGTCGACACGGGAATGATGTCAATCACACCGATGGTAGTGATTGAATGTCAAGACTCAGCTCACACAGGTATACATTCTTTCGTAAGGAGATAAAGATGATCAGATGTAGTCACTGATTAATCTAAGCTGGAGGACCCATGTAGGATTCCAGTCCAGCTATGTTGTTGGACCAACGTATGATACTAGACCAGCCACTCTATCGGACCCACATAGGATCTAGAACTGAATTCAAACTATCTGACCCACGCAGGATACAAGAACAGTAGTCATCACCGTCGAACCCGTGGAGGATTTCTAGTACGGTAGTCGTCATCATGGAACCCATGGAGGATTCCAGTACGGTAGTCGTTGTAGTCGCAGCTAGCTCTAGGGTTCCCGCACACAGCACGCTCAATTATAGGAGGGTCCGCTCCTCGAGCCAAGGGGGTCGATACATCAACTATCATGAAGCCAGAGTTGATGTATCCTGATGTTCTGTCTCTTCAAAAGGAATCCAATGCGATAGACGACGCGTTAATCAGACACCTGGTCTGAGAGATATTAGCATTTTTGCTCCAGGGGACCGGTTGGAAATACACTCGTTCCAACCCCAGCCATTTTCCAAAGTTGTCCAGAACTCACATAGAGTATCGTAAAATGACCGCCACGTCATGAGGGTCCCAGTGCCACAGACGGTGCATCGATTGGACGCGCGGTCTTCGAGATATTCACCCTTATGTGAAAAAGGGCCCGACCCATTAAGCCCAGTGGGATGGCGGGTCGGGTCAACTCAGTTTTGGCGGGTCCGACCCAACAAGGGGGTTGGACCGGCCAAATGAAATGCACGGCCCAGTCTGGCAGGGTGCGGCCCGAAGGGGCCGAGTAGTCCGAGGTGGGGGGCACGTCCCCCCGGCTACCCGAACCGGCAATGCAAAGCGGCGCCATCCTCCCTAACCGGCCGGCTGAAGCCTGCCGGACTTCTTGGCGCAAGCGGCCTACATGGGCGGGCCACGGTTCATCTGGTGCGGCACTCTCTTGGCGTCACGACACTCCCCTACACGGCTGGCCGACGGGCTAGCTGGTTCTTCCACCAAAGCGGCCCGCGGAACGCGGGCCGCAGTCTTCTGCAGTGTATCACCGTGGGGCATCGTGGTTCCTCCCTTCAGCCCAGCCCGCTATGGTCGGCCGGTTCTTCCTCAATCGAGCGGCCTGCGATTGCGGTCTACGGTTCTTCCACACACGGCCGGTGTACGACCACGGCTTCTCCCATCATCGCCTCTTCCAAGGCACCTCAATCGAAAACTAGGAGACTACAGAGGGTTGTCGGGTCGTGTGCATTCTGCCCGCGCCCTCCGCGTTAAGCGGTAGCAATTGGACAAGGATAAACAAGGTTTCACGAAGAACAAAGAACCATTTTATTCAAATAAAATTGAAGAAATCCACCCTACCTTGGAAATGATTCGTGGTAGTCATTCATCTTGGATGACGGTGTCGATTTCATCGTCGTCAGAGTGCACTTGAAGAAGAAGTGGTGTCTCCTCTCTTGTCGCAGAGAAAAGAAATGAAGGTCTGTCGTCATTCTTCAAGCAATTGGCATTCTTCATCTAAGAGAGTGTCGTTCTTTGTTGAAGTTGTTCTTCGTCGAAGAGTGTGGTGTTCTTTCTTTGAGAGGAGACCACCCTTCTCTATTTCTCCAGAGCTCCCACCAAATTCCAACACAATAAGTGCCGCCATAAAATAATAGCTAAGATATTATTTTATTCACACAAGTAATTCAAAATTCAAACAACTTAATTTAATTAATTGAAGAGTTAGAATTCATTGATTAACATGTGTTGGAAAACATTAAATAGGGAGAGAGGGAGAGTAAGATTTCTTATAATTAAGGGGTTTATCGCAATAAAGGAAGGGAAATTAATTGGGGAGTTTGATGAGAGTTATGGGAGATGAAAGGTTTTGGCTCATGTGGGACCCACCTCTCAAATATCCACACATGGGATTTTAGGTGTGTGTGGACCCCACCAACAACTTCCCATGGAAGGAAATAACTTCTATAGATATATAAAATTGTTCTAAACAATTTTATTTAACTTCTTAATTAAACCCCAATTTTTATCTTTCAACCCGCATAAAACGCAACTGCGATAAAGGTCCCCTTAAGCAATTACCGACACTGTGAGTTCATCAGTGCCCTCAGATTTCAATTCTGAGCATCGATTCAAAAGAAATAAAAACCCGCACGTACCTTTATTGAACATACCCGAAAAAAAACTTCGGAAATTGATCCTGGGCACACTGGGCCTTGGAATCATGTGACGTCAGAAGCCACAGACTCCTAAAATTCCAAAGAATTAGGAAACAATTGTTCCTTGAAAATTTCAGGTCTTTACATTACTCCCACCTTTGGGATTTATGTCCTCGTAAAGCATCAACATGCATTAGGAAAACAAATTGGGATACTAAGCTAGCATCTGTGCCTCCTGCTCCCAAGTGCTCTCCTAGAGGTTCCCGTGCTGCCAGTGAACACACACTAGAGTAATTGACCATCCTTGTAGGACCCGCTCATGTTGATCCTCAATCTCCACCGAGACCTCCACAAATGTCTCATCGTCATCGATTTCCATCTCCCCGTGATCTATGATGGGTGTCGGGTCATGCACATATCTCCTCAACTGAGATACATGAAAGACGTCATGCACCCGGTGCAATTGAGGTTGAAGGGCGAAGCGGTAAGCCACCTCGGCTACCCTACTGAGAACCTGGAATGGTCCGATGAAATGCGGAGATAACTTGCCGCCCCGACCAAATCTTCGTTGGCCCCGTTGAGGTGAGACCCATAAGAAGATGTGGTCTCCATCCTCAAACTCCAGTGGTCTCCACCTCATATTAGTATAGGACTTCTGTCTGCTCGGTGCATTCTTCATCTGTTCCTCGATGATCTGTACCTTCTCCGTTGTAGCCTGAACCATCTCTGGTCCTACATGTGATGACTCCCCAGGGTCATTCCAACACAGAGGTGATCTTCATGGTCAGCCGTACAGTTCCTCCTATGGTTCCATCCCGATGGTGAAGTGGTAACTATTATTGTACGAAAACTCCACCAAGGGTAGGTGATCCTCCCATATGTGACCAAAGTCAAGGACACAAGCACTGAGCATGTCCTCACGTGTTTGTATGGTCCTATCAGTCTGTCCATCTGTCTGAGGATGGAAGGCAGTGCTCAGACGTAGCTGCGTCCCAAAGGCCTCCTACAGCCCCTTCCAAAGCCGGGATGTAAAGTGAGCATCTCGATCAGACACACTAGTCGATGGAAAATCGTGAAGCCGTACGATCTCCTGAACGTAGGGGTGTCTCAATCTCTCTATTGATCCCTGCTCTCTGATTAGTAAGAAGTGGGATGACATGGTGAGTTGGTCTACGATCACCCAAATAGAGTCGTGTCCCCTGGATGTACGTGGACGCCCCATCACGAAATCCATGGATATCCCATCCCACTTCCACTCCGGGACCTCTAAGGGTTGTACCAAGCATTCTGGTACGTGGTGCTCTGCTTTAATTTGCTGACGAGTGATGAATCATGAAACGAACTCTACTACAACCTTCTTTATGACCAGCAACCAGTGCTGCCGTCTGAGGTCCTGGGACAACCTATCCACTCCTGGATGTACTGCTTGAGGAAAAGTGTGAAACTCCCTCATCACTTCCTCCTGCAGTGTAACCGGTACCATAGTACGTCCCCTGAAGAGGATGATGTGCTCCCATATTTTAGAAAATCCATCAGGCGACTGCCCCTTGTATATCTGAGCACACCACGTCTCACAGTCAAGGTCCCCATGTTGTGCCTCTATGACTCACTGAAGGAGTGGAGGAGTGACTCTGAGAGACTGTAGAAAAGCTTCTCCATCTCTATCCACAAATGATATCTGCAACATGGATAGCTGCTCCATCCCCTCTCCAAGTAGCTAAATACATGATCTCCTGCAAAGAACATCATACACAACATTCCCCTTTCCAGGAGTATAGACTATCTCAAAGTCATAGTACTGGAGGAACTTGAGCCATCGTTGCTGTCTCAGGTTGAGGTCCTTCTATGAGAAGATGTACCTGAGACTCTGGTGGTCATAGTAGACTATAAAGCGCTCGCCCATCAGATAGTGGCGCCACATCTTCAAGGCAAAGAACACTGCTTCTAACTCCAGGTCATGGGTAGCATAGTTCTTCTTAAGTTGTCTCAACTACCGTGAACCATATGCGATCACTTCTCAATCCTATATCAGGACACACCCGGGTCTGGTCCTTGATACGTCGATGTAAACTACGTACCCTACACCCTCCTCCGATAGCCTCAAGATGGGCGCACTGGTCAATCTCTGTCTCAGCTCCTAAAATCTCTACTGACATCTATCTGACCACACAAAGGTTTTCCCATTCTTCATAAAAGTTGAAATCAGTGCCATAACTCTAGTGAAGTCTAGCACAAATCTACGATAGTACCCAGCCAGACCCAAAAAACTCCACACCTCTGTCACGCTCCTGGGTGGCTCCCATGAAAGTACTGCCTCGATCTTTGCAGGATCCATTGCAACTCCTACCTCCAAGATGATGTGTCCCAATAACTGTACCCCTCGAATCTAGAACTGGATCTTCAAGAGATTACCATAAAGCTGGTGCTCTCGGAGTGTATCCAGTACAACCCGCAAGTGGTAGGCTTGCTCCTCCTTAGTAGTCGAGTAAATCAGTATGTCGTCGATGAAGACTACGACAAAATGATCAAAGTAAGTCTGGAATATCTTATTCATGAGACTCATGAACACTACTGGAGCATTGGTTATGATGAAAGGAATAACCACGAACTCATAGTGGCTATACCAACACCTGAAGGGCGTCTCCTACACATTCTCGTCTCGAACTCTGAGCTGGTGATAGCCTGACTGGAGGTCTATTTTCGAGAACCATCTTGATCACTTGAGATGATCAAAGAGGTCATTAATCCTAGAGAGTGGGTACTTGTTCTTCATGATCACCTGATTCAGGAAACGGTAGTCGACACATAGTCGTAAGCTTCCATCCGCCTTTTTGGCAAACAAAATCGGAGAAGCCCAGGGTGGAACACTGGTTCAGATGAATCCCTTCCCCTGCAAGTCTTCCAGTTGTACCTGCAGCTCACGAAGCTCAGTGGGAGCCATCTGATATGCTGGAGTAGATATTGGTGCTTTCCCGGAGTACATGTCTATGTGGAATTCTACCTCTCTGTGAGGAGGTAGTCCTGGAACATCGTCAGGAAAAACTTCCACATACTGATCCACCACAACAGGAAAACTCGGACTCCGCACTTCAACAGATCCGAGGATGAGACTAGCCAACTAATGTGTGATCGGCTGCCCTCTCCTCTGCATAAGTCCATCCTGCGCTGCTAAGGCTCCCTTCTCACCGGTGAGGGTGAACCTGCTCCTATCTGTGCGGATACACTGCACTTTGCGCCTAAAGCAGTCAATCTGAGCATGTAATGTAGACAACCAGTCCATACCCAAGATGACGTCGTAAGGCCTCAACGCCTCTACCATAAGATCCTAACCGAAGATATCTCCTCATAGAGTAAGCTCACACTTCCAGAACTAGTGCATAATCATTGAGTCTGCTCCCATAGGAGTCTCTAGAATTAATGATCGAGACAACAGATCCGTCGGAATCTCTAAGCTCCGAACAAGGGCAGCGGCAATAAAAAAATGACTCACTCCTATGTTTATAAGAACTGCATCAAGGGTGTACTAGACACAGATAGTACCTATAATAATCTCAGGGGATCCGTGGTCATAAGACTCTACTGCCTGGAACTGAGCCTGCCTCTTCCCACCATCTCTCTGTGGTTGGGTCACACCTTCTAGTGGTGGTGGTGGTAGAGCCGCAAAACATCATCCACCACCTATTTCTCAGCCAACTCCTCTGCCTCGTCTACCCATGAGTTAGGCTCACCTCGTAAACTGAGGGGTATCTGATGCTGAAACACATTTAAGGCACTAATCCTACAAGTGTCCTCTACCAGTACTTCCGGTCATAACTGCTGATCAACGGGTAGTGATATAGCTGTCACACAACCCCAAGGTACTATCTCAGGCATCGGTCCATGTACCGAATCCTCATCACTAAGTAGACCAACCTCGTGGTCATGCACGAAAATGACTAGTAGCTAAGATCACCATAGGCTCAACTGGCGTCTCAACTAAGAGGAAAACTCATGAAATCGCCTCCATCGAGTCCTCTACTGCCTGGGAATCTGTGTCGCCCTGAAACCTCAGAGGCCTCTGCCGCTAGATCTCATACTACGCGCTCAATCGACGTGCATCGTCCACCAGTGTGGCTGGTGTTATCTTCTGCGCAACGGGTGGTGGTGCTGCTGGTACACCACCCGAAGGTGCCAACCTAGAAAGAGGGCCCTGCACCAGAGCCTCGTCGCTCGGTGGGCCGTCATCGGGTACTCTCTCAGAAAACCAACTAACTATCTGTGTGGAGGAATCCTGAACTGATGTGACATCGTCAAAAGACTATACCTGGTCAGCTGACCTGGTTGAGTTGACTTAAAGAAAAAATTTAAAGACACACACGCAATCAGTGTTTTTGTGCACTGAGTTGGAAATCAGAGGTCAGGGTCATGGTGTATGGATACATTGGCTGCCGCACCAACACTTGACTCCCAGGACTGAAAACCACACTCAATACACTTAACACTATTGATTCACAGAAAGGAAAGATCAATGTCCTGAGTTCTGCGGTAGAACTGACACCTCTAATACCAATTTGTCATGACCCGTCCTCAGGGCCCGTGTCGTTACTACCCCAAGCCCGCCTTCCATAGGCTAGGGGCTGGCAACTAGCACTAAAGGCGAAAATATCGATAAAAGGGAAGACATTTCCTTTATGAGAGTAAACAAACACAACATTGTACACAAGATGAAGTAAGAACAAAGTAATACTGAACACAAAATAAGTGCTGAATGGTAAATGGGATAGAATACAAACCCAACTGAAAAGTACAGTACAACTGAAAGTCTAGTACAATAGCAGTAAAGTAAAGCAGCAACCACCGAATCATCCTCTGGGAATCCCACCTGAAGGGTGGGTACTGATAGTATCCTCAGTAACTCGGGTCCATCCATCCGCTCTGTGTATGTCCTGCCAAGTGGTCCACCTCCGGGTACCATCCAGCTCTACAAGCCTCAACCACGATCAGGGATGTCCTTCGTCTGCAACCAAAACAACGTAGTGCAAGCATTTCGTATGTAGGGGTGAGTATAACGATACTCAATCGGGACCTCGAGACCCCTAAGGGTCTCCCAGAATCCATGAAGGATAAACCACAAAGGAAAGATACAATCATGAAGTATCAACCTACTCTACTTAGTTATATGACCATACATATACCTAATTCATCAATCTCAGTTCGGATCCAACTCCCGAGCCCAAGAACAACCCGGTACACACAGGAAAGAAGTCAATCACACCGATGGTAATGATTGAAAGTCAAGACTCAGCTCACACAAGTATACATTCTTTCGTAAAGAGATAAAAATGGTCATATGTAGTCACTGATTCATCTAAGCTGGCAGACCCACGTAGGATACTAGTCCAGCTAAGATGTCAGACCCACGTAGGATACTAGACCAGCCACTCTATTGGACCCATGTTGGATATTAGAACAGAAGTCAAACTGTCTAACCCACGTATGATACAAGAATAGTACCGTCAAACCCGCGGAGTATTTCCAATATGTTAGTCATCGTCACTGAACCCATGGAGGATTCCTGTAAGAAAGTCGTTGCAGTCACAGCCAGCTCTAGGGTTCTCGCACACAACACGCTCGATTCCGGGAGGGTCCACTCCTCGGGCCAAGGGGGTCGATACATCAACTGTCACGATGTCCAGAGTTAATGTATCCTGAAGTTTCATCTCGTCAAATGGAATCCAACGTGATAGACGACGCATCAATAAAACGTCCAGTCTGAGAGTTATTAGCGTTTTTTATCCGGGGGCGTTGTTGGAAACACGCTCATTCCAAACCTGGCCATTTTCCTAAGTTTTCTAGAACTGACACAGAGTATTACAAAAGGACCGCCACTTCATGAGGGTCCCAGTGTCATAGATGGCGCGTCGATCAGATGCACGATATTATAGATATTCACCTTTAAGTGAAAAAGTGTCCGGCCCGTTAAGCCCAGTGGGCTGGCAGGTTGGGTAAACTCAGTTTTTGGTAGGTCTGACCCAGCAGGGGGGTCGGACCGGCCCGATGAAATGTGCGGCCCGACCCGGTGTAGCGCAACCCGGCCTAGCGCGGCCCCACGGCTGCTCGAACCGGCGGCGCCGCCCTCCCTAACCGGTCGGCCAAAGCCGGCCGGCCTTCTCGGTGCAAGCGGCCCGCACGGGCAGGCCGTGATTCGTTCAGCGCAGCACCCTCCTTGCACCGCGGCTCTCCTCCGCCCGGCCGGCCGATGGGCCGGCCGGTTCTTCCACTGAAGAGGCCCGTGGAATCCGGGCCGCGGTCTTCCGCAGTGCGCCGCCGCAGTTCCTCCCTTCGGCCCGACCCGCTATAGCTGGTCGGTTCTTCCTCGGTCGAGCGACCCACGGTTGTGGGCCACAGTTATTCTGCACATAGCTAGTGTATGGCAACGGCTTCTCCCGTCATCACCGATTCTAAGGCACCTCAATCACAAACAAGGAGACTACGGATGGTTGTTGGGCCATGTGCGTTCGGCCCGCGCCCTCCGTGTTAAGTGGTAGAAATTGTCCAAGGATAAACGAGGTTTCATGAAGAACGGAGAAAAATTTTATTCATATAAAATTGAAGCAATCCACCCTACCTTGGAAATGATTCTTGGTAGCCATGTGTTGTGGATGACGGTGTCGATTCCTTCATCATCGGAGTGCAGCCGAAGAAGAAGTAGTGTCTCCTCTCTTGTCGCGGAGAAAAGAAAATAAGGCATGTTTTCATTCTTCATGGAATTGGCGTTCTTCGTCGAAGAGGGTGTCGTTCTTCATCAAAGACGTTCTTCATCGAAGAGGGTGGTGTTATTTCTTTGAGAGGATAACACCCTTCCTTATTTCTCCAGAGCTCCCACCAAATTCCAACACAACAAGTGCCACCATAAAATAATAGCTAAGCTATTATTTTATTCACACAAGTAATTCAAAATTCAAACAACTTAATTTAATGAATTGAAGATTTAGAATTCATTGATTAATATGTGTTGGAGAACATTAAAGAGGGTGAGAGGGAGAGGAAGAGTTCTCATAATTAATGGGGGTTCTCGCAATAAAGGAAGGTGAATTAATTGGGGTGTTTAAAGAGAGTTATGGGAGATGAAAGGTGGGGGCTCATGTAGGCCCCGCCTCTCAAATATCCACACATGGGAAGTTAGGTGGGTTTGGGCCCCACCAATAACCTCCCGTGGGAGGAAATAACTTCCATAGATATATAAAATTGTTCTAAACAATTTTATTTAACTTTTTAATTAAACACCAATTTTTTACTTTCAACCCGCATAAAACACAACTACTGTAAAGGTCCCCTTAAGAAATTACCGGCGCTGCAAGTTCATCTGTGCTTTCAGATTTCAATTCTGAGCACTGGTTCAAAAGATAGAAAAACCCGCACGTATGTTTTCTAAACGTACCCAAACAAAACTTCGGAAATTTATTCCAGGCACACCGGGCCTTTGAATCAAGTGTCTTCAGAATCCACAGACTTCTAAAATGCCAAATAATTAATAAAAAAATCCCTTGAAAATTCCAGGTCCTTACAATTACAATTTAACTACTGAACATGACCTTTTGGTGTTTAAAATGTTCACCCCATGTATTCCAACCGACCTCATATTTGATGCCTTTGATTTTCATTATAACGATTTTTTCTAACACCGTCAAACTATGGAACTCCTATTTTTTTCTACGTCACTGGTACTTCATTTCCTACATTTCCTCATATTCAACATCGTCAATATGTTCCCCTAGAGTGATAGCACTATCATGTGTAGATAGTCCTTGTACCTCTTCACTGGGAGTAGCAACATGTTGAGAAACCTGTTGTTCCTCAGGATTCGGAGCACTGGCACATGTAGCAGGTTGTTGTTCCTCTATACCACAGTAATAATAGGTTTAGAGACCTTTTGTTCCTTGTTATTCGGAGCACCAACACCTATAGAAGTCATTATCTGCAAAAGTGTTTTAACATTTAATTTAGAGTACATAAATACAGTAGTGGACAGATACTAACATGAGGTAAAATGATGTATATTACAAAAAAATACAACCAGATTATTGAACACTCTTTTTTTAAAAGATGAAGTGATTTTAACCCTCTATCGACTATCTAAATCCCTTCATTGTGGTCTCATATGACATACAAAACACTATCTACATTGGTACCACTTTGAAGTTAATGCGACATCCAAATGAATGGGTTAACCTCAGTTGAATTTTCATCTGACCCTTTAGTAGTTTTGTTTGATAACATAACAATTGATCTCTTTTGGTATGCAGGATCTAGAACATAAAATTCATGTATTTCATGTGATTTTATTATAAACAATTCATCTTTATAACATTCCTTAATGAAATCAACTTTCACGAATCTCAATTCATCTATTATAACACCACTCATTTTATCAACCCATTTGCATTGAAAAATCAGCACTGGGAATATTGAATAATTAAACTCCCATATTTCTTTGATGATGCCAAATTATGGCATATTCACATAAATTGGATTTATATCGTTAGAACAAAAAACATTCATAGCTTCATTAACAAGTGTAACTCCACTATTTATCGTGGTACTATCTTCATTGTGTTCATTTTTATAGAATGCATAACCATTAATTACATAGCCATTGTAATATAATATATACAATCTTGGTCCTCCATCTAGCCATCTATGTCTTTTTGAAATTGAATCTATATTTTCATCTGAATCCTTAAAAGTATGGGCCTGAAACCATATTATAAACTATTGATTTTGTGTATTTGATATCCATATTTCAGTCCTTGATGGATTCAAATTCCTAATAATTTCATTGTGGGATTCAAGATATGGTGAAACCTCTAAACTATTATGGAAAACGTAAATGTGGGTCTACTCTTGATCTGTATTATGATTTCTGACAACATCTCTTCCAGAAATTCCATCACCTGCAAGCCACTAGTGTGACAAGATTTTGATAGACTAATTCATTCCATACCAGATAGGTATTTAGTACAAAATTCAATGGATTCCTCAAAAATATGTCGCTCTGGAATACAACCCTTTGGCCGACTTTGATTTTTGATATACCCTTTCAAAATCTTCATATATCATTCAATGGGGGTACATCCATCTATAGTATAAAATACCACATTTTAAAATATCTCTCACCAAGTGAACTATCAAATGAACCATCATATCAAATAATATTGGTAAGAATAAAATTTCCAATTCACATAATATGAAAATAATTTCTCTTTCTATATTCAGAAATTTCAATAGGTCTATAACTTTAATGCATATAGTTTTAAAGAAGAAACATAGATTGGTTAATGTATGATAGAAATTCATTGGTAAAATGCAATTTAAAGAAATATAAGTTAGATATTTCATCAAAAAATGGAAGTTATGTGATTTAATACCCTTTAACATTAAATATTCCATTGAAATGAGGTTCTGGATATTCTATGAATACCCCTTTGGAACCATTACATCATTCAGGAAGTTACAAAACTGATATCTGTCCTCTATGGAAAGAGTACAAGCTGATAGAGGAAGAAATGTTCTTTTTCACCCTTCACTGGCACCAACTCTTCTCCAAATCTATTTTTTCCCATTTTACAAAAGACACTTAAAGGATGAGCGGAAAACCATACATTTTAAAAAAACGGTGCATTCAATTCAAATTACAACTTTCAAAAAACATCATCACCAGCTCGATTCCCCTGATTCTCGAGTCAAGCGCCTACCTCAAGTCACACACCTACCGCATCAAACATCCTTTCCTTTAATCTACCCATTATGGTGATGATGGAGAGACCCACCAAAATCATCATCACCATCATCGCCATCTTCACTGCAATGTCACAGAGTTTTGCATTATCATTCTCACCATCATTGACATTGGTTTGGTCCAGTTCCACTGTCATTGTCATAGTCCAAACACCACACCAGTCCACTAGAGAACGTTTTAGTTCATCGAGGTGTCATGAATAAAATCTGAATCAATCCACAATTTCACCTCCATTAGCACGTCTTCATCCAAACCTCATCGCCGACTTCACATCAAAACATCACCAATGTCTTCATCCTCCATGCCTTGTCAATGCCAAATCTTCTCATATCCCCTGGCCAAATATGTCCTACCTAGCCTTAATTCCATCCTTTTCTTTACTGGGTGCATTTAGAAATGTGTTGATGACACTATCACATACATTTTTTTACAACATGAAGAACATCAAGAACATTTATAATGTACAGAAAACTCTAGTATGGTAATTAAAAAAACTAATATCTTCTTCCAATCGATTTTCATAAGCTTTTTCAAAAATGGTTTAGCAAAAGAAGTGTCCACATACTTACTTTCTAAAATAGTTGATCACCTGTTAGTGAAGGCAGTGTTGTACATTCTTCTGAACTTCCATCAAATGATGTCATCCAAGATAAATACTTATGCCATCGGGGTAGAAATCTACGATGTCCTAGAAACAATGTTTTTTTATGAATGTATCAACCAAACTGACTGTGTACCTTATTCAAAAATGGGACACCCTTGAATTCCTTTAATTCTATATCCTGGAAAATTTCCATAATCAGTAAATTCATTTATCATCCTATAAATCATGGCTCTTAAAGTGAAATCTTCATTTCTGTAAGCTTAATACAACGTTACACCTAAATCACAAAATAATTATGAATCCCTGATCAATGGGTCCAAATAATCCTCAATATCATTATCTGGTGGTTTTGGTATTGATATAATCGTAGAAAACAAGATGTATTTTCATTTTATACATGACCATATTAGAAGGTTTCAATTTACCAACATATCTGGCCATGTACTGTGGGTGATTATTTGAAAACCAAAAGGATTCACTCCATCTGTATATATCGTGAGATAAAGGTTTCTCAGCTCATTTTCAAATTTAGGATACTCATGATCAATTTTCTTCCACTGAGAATAGTGTGTCGGGTGACATAGTGTCTCTTATTTATTTCTTTCACTATAGCATTAATAGTTATTTGCAGTGGTTTTTAGTGGTGGATTTTTAAAAATAGCTGCTAAAACTTTTTTTTTCAGCCCCGACACTCCCCCCCCGGTAACCCCCAAAACACTCAATGCCTCGCCGCTTCGCCCATAGTTGCCTCACAGCCTCACCACCTCAAAGCCACATCGCGCCTCACCGCCTCACCACCTCGTCATGCCTTTCCACCCTGCTGACTCACTGCCTCATCGTGCCTCGCCGCCTCGCCGTACCTCGCTGCCTCACCGCCTCACCCATTTCAGAGGAAGTTTATCAAATTGGTTATGAAAATTACCATATTTGTTCTTAGTTAGTATTTTACTAGTTCACACTTGTTACTTCCCATGATAAAGCTATATCTTTTTTTGGATATATTTTAGTGAACCATGAATTACTCCTCATCCAATAAATTATAACTAGTATAATTGGAATTTAGAGTAGCATGAAGAGAATGTATCCTTATAACATGATTTATGTTTGTCTTGATATTTTTATACCTGTTTGTATTCCATAATATAATATTCCTTATTTATTCATGTTTTATGTTGTGATCATGTGTGACATGGAATTTTGTTTTATTGATATTATAGTTAATGTATCATATTCAAGCATATTTACCTTTTGTTTTGTTGATATTTAAATTCATTATAATAGAATTATTTCTTAAGCATGACTATTACAATGATATTTTGATCTTGTTTTTACATTTTTATACCAAGATTGTTTATTAGTATAAATAATAATTCCACCTTGACTATGGATATTATTTTGATAAATAATGAGTATGTTAGAAGGGGTATTTTTCTATTGTATAACGTGTGTGTTGGTATGTATTATATGGATATTGACGAATGAGATGTGATCAAAATGAATTGAATTTTATATACCCCTTTCACCCATCCTAAATTCATGTGATGATAATTACTTGATTCTTGTATACATCTTCCTCTTTAAAAAATACAAGGATTTTCCCATGACTCAACCATGTGAAGTATTTATATGATCTTAGTTTGATGGGAATGGCATCCCGGATTCCTTAACCTGATGCCTCATATCCATGTCTAGGATCAAAGAAATTATGTTAGGTATAGACCCTCCCATTATAGGGATTTATAGTTTATAATTGATTCTATTTTATGAAATTTTTCATTATCGTATGCTTCAATGTTTTTATTGATAACCATTTGTAAAGTCATATATATATATACATATGTTTATATTGATATAAGGAACATATGTAAGTATATTATATATAATTTAGAATCCATGTGGTCTATTACTGGGTACTATATTCTCACACCCAACATATACACTTTGGGGGGACATGAAATTTCATGGTCTATGTTTCGGGTACCTATAGGTACAAGTACATGTTCAGATGAATTTTTTTTATAAGAATGGTTGATTTTTTATGACTCATGTTCCATTCAGTGTTGTAAATGGAGACATGAGATTTATTTTTTCATTTAGTCATAGGTTTCAAGGATCATTTTATACTATTGACCTTTATATGATTTGTAAATATTTATCATATTGAATTTTCTCTATTTGGATCATGTTAGTTTTCTTGTATTTTAGTTTATTAATAAAATTGGGAAAACCAAATCCCACTGGTCTTCTTAGAACCCCAATGTTATTCTCTAGCCTTTAGTGATCGAGAGGTGAAATTGAGGTCATGTAGTGATTTATCCTAGTACTATTTAGCTATCTCGGTCACCATCACTACACCATATGTATTTTCTTTCTTACATAAGATCTTGAATCATGGTGGTGGGTTTTTCTACTTGTACCTTTATCTCTTATATACCTTGGTTTAAGATCGTTACCTCTTACTCCATATCAACCATTTATAGTAATTAATTATGTTTTTTATAATTTAAATTGTTGATATAATGGAATTAAATATAGATAGTCCCATTTGTGGTTATTTCCCCATCCAGAAAAGATTATCAAATTGATCCTTCTAAATTAGTTTGTATGTAAGATTATGCTGAATACTGTAAGTTTCTAGATTAATTTTTTGAGACTTTATAACAGACTGGATGTGAGCGACGAGTTTTATATTTTCTTATATCTTTTACAATGAAAATGTTTTTAGTATTCTCCCGTAGATGTATGGAATTATCCGAACCACATAAATATTTATTTTCTATTTGGTTTTATTTTGTGTGAAGTGTGTTAATAGGGTTTTTTGTAGTAATTTGGCGAGATCACTTCCTAGTTCCAGTGCATTGACTTAGTGGAGCCAATTATCAGAAAAACCTCTATTCAATAGGATTATGGAGATTTCAACTGTACATGATGAGGTTCATCATACAAATTTATATCCATTTTACATAACAAATTTTATAGAGCATTCCACTCATTTCATATGATGTGTTGTTTAGATCATTCAATTTTATTAGATGTTCTATTCCTCTATCTGAATATTTCTACCTGATAACCAGCATGGGCTATTGGGAAAAAGTGTCTTTAAGGATTTTTTTATCTAATCCTTGAATTTTTACAAACCTTTAACATATTTATATATTTTTTCAACTGGTATATATGAATCTCTTTCCCTATTTATTAATAGTTATGTGTTTTAATTTTTTTAATATTGTGTACAAATATTGTGATATACATAGATAAAAGCTGGATCACATTATCGAGGAACACAACTCAGTATGTTAAGGGTTTGGAAGAGTTTTTAGATTTTGAAATTTCCAATTGATCCGTTGAAGGGAGAATAATATGTCCATGTAAAAAATGCAAATTTAGAATATGGTTGAAGAGACATGACGTTTATGAACATTTAATATTGAATCTATTCCCTATTCAATATTTGTGTTGGATTTGGCACAGAGAAATGAACGTTACATAATGGTTGAGCACTGATGTCAATCAACAGAATGAGATCCCAACTTCGTCGACAATGGGAAATGAAATTTAAAACCTTATAAATGATGAATTTTGAACTAGAAGACACCACCATAAACATAAAAACATATTATAACAATTATATGAGGGTTCTACAAATAGCAACGTTGAAAGTGATGTTTTTGAGACATTAGGAAAACTATATGAAGATTGTAACATATTAGTGGATCTTCCTATTGATTATGTGAAGACTAATGTACAAGAAAACTTCACTGAGGAAAATAAGTTTCATGATTTAGTTGACAATGGAAATCAAGAGTTTTATAGTGGATGTTTGAAATATTCAAAACTCTCTTTTTGGATGAAGTTGTACTATATCAAATTTCTATGTGGAATTAAAAATAAGGAAATGTCCATGATATTGGAATTTTTGTGTGATGGATTTACTAAATCAAACATCCCTATGTATTTTTACGATATGAAAAAAACTATTAACAAACCTGGTTTGAATTATACAAAAATACATGTGTGTCCCAATGTTTGTATGCTTTATTGGTGAGAGGATTCAAGTAGAGAGGATTTAAAAAAATGTTTTCCTTCTAGATGGAATTCAATGGGTTATGTTGGAAGTCAGAATCAACATACAACCATGAGGAAGAAGAAAAGGAACACACCTGCAAAGGTTTTGCATTACATTCCTTTAATTCCTTGATTGAAAAGATTATTCATGTCAGAGAAACCCACCAAACATAGGATGTGGAATTCTGTAGATAATAAAAATGATGGGTTAATGCAACATCCATGAGATTCAAAATCTTGGAATAAATTTTATTCATTACATATAGATTTCTCAGATGATCCTAGGAATGTTTTATTGGGATTGGTTGCTGATGGAATCAGCCCATTTGGGACATGGAGTACAAGTTATAGAATTTGGATAGTTGTTTTGATCCCTCACAATATTCCTCTATGGATGTGTATGAAACAAAAGTATTTTTTTCATTTTGATGATTATTCCTAAAAAAATACCTGGAAATGATATTGATTTATACTTTTTTCCTTTAATTGAAGAATTACAGGAGTTATGGAGAAACAGTGTTCATACATTTGATGCTTCTTTTAAAACAATGTTCAAAATGCATGATACTTTAATGCGGACCATTAATGACTTACCTAGTCTTGGGAATTTATCTGGTTGGAATACATACATGGTTCTAGATTTTCCTATTTGTAACATTGATTTTGAGCCTAAAAAGATACCTCATAGTGGAAAATAGTGCTTCTTGTGCCATGGAATATTTCTCAATGCATCTCATAGATTTCTGGTGAGCAGATCAAAATTTAATGGTTTTATTGATCGTAGACCACCTCCAAAGTTGTTGATTGGTTCTGAAATATTGACACAACATGAAAAAGATGAAATAGAATTTAGGAAGGTTTATCATTTGAATGATAGCGGGAAACGACTTCGAAGTGCATTGTTAAGTGAAATCAGAACACAACAATGGAAGAAAAAAATTATATTCTTCAATATTTTTATTGGGAATTTAATTTGTGGCGTCCTATCTTGATTTGGTACATATTGAGAAGAATTTTTGTGACAATTTGATATTCACATTGCTTAATGATCATGGAATGTATAAGGATCATCTCAATTCTAGAAAAGGATTACAAGAAATGAACATAAAACATGATCTCTATCCATATGAGAATGAAAAGTATGCTTCAGAAATTTTTGCAATGAAAAACAGGGATAAAGATACATTCCTTTGAATTTTAAAGCATGTGAAATTATTTGATGGGTATTCAAGTAAAATCATGAGTTGTGTTGACTAAAAGAATCATATGTTACATGGATTGAAAAGTCACAATTCACATTTTTTGTTATAACAGTTACTACCATTGGCATTTCGTACATCATTAAATGAAAAAGTTACTACTATTGTACTCCAATTTTTCACATTTTCAGGAAACTATGCAAGAAATATCTACATCCATTTGATCTTGACAACAATCAAGAGAGGTTTTTATTGAAACTTTGTGCGATGGAGATGATCTTTCCTCCGTCATTTTTTTCTGTCATGATGCATTTAACTATGAATTTGGTTGATGAAGCTAAATTAGGAGGCCCCATTCATTATCGATGGATGTATCCAATTGAGAGGTACTATATTTATATGTTTTTATAAATTCATAATTATGTTTTTTCTATTTCATAGATATATTAGGCATTTGAAATCATATGTGGGAAATAAATCTCAACAAAAAGGCTCTATTGTTAAAGGCTATTTGGAAGAAGAGTGTCTCACCTTTTTTTATATATAGCCGGATGATATTGAGACAAGATTTAATTGATTTGGGCATGTTGAAGATGCATCGAATCACTCTAAAATACATGGGAATCATAAATATTTTCTGCTATTGGACGATCTGTTGAGAGGACCTCAAATTTTACACTGACAAAAATGAAATTATTACAGGAACAAAGATATGTGATGCTGAATAGTAAAATTGTAGATCTATTTATTGAAGATTTTATTATACAAACAAAGAGATTAATGAGATTTCGAACATGAAATTAGAAAGATATAATGAAATATGTTAATAAAGATCTTGTAAATTGGTTTTCACAATGTCTAAGTTCATAAATATTGAAATAAATACAAATATTCGGTTGAAACATATATTTTATAATTATAATAAAGTATATTACATTATTTAGATCATGAATACTAATAATCGAGCAGAGTTATCAGAATATTTTATGTTTCTTGCTCGAGGTTCTCTAAAACATGTTATAAAGTTTGACGCTTACAAAGTGAATGGATTTAGATTTCGTATAGTCGATCGAGAAGAGGGTTTGGAAATAAATAATAGTGGTATATTTACATTTTATGAAGTGGGATACTATGGAAAGATGACTGATACTGTTGAATTAAACTACCATGGTCATTTTTTAGTTGTTTTATTCAAATGAAATTGGGACGATATTATTAGAGGTGTTAAAATATATTCCTTGTAATTTACTTCTGTGAACTTCTATGGCTTGATGGATGTTGGTGATTGTGAACTACATGATCCATGTATCTTATCATCGCAAGAAAAATGGTATATTATGTGAATGGTGTTGTGGATGAAGGGTGGAGTGTAGTTTCTCACATAAAACAAAGAGATTTGTATGATGTGGGTGATGTAGAAGAAGATTTGACCTCTAATATTGAATCTCGTCAACAAAAATAATTATAACTATTTTTCCACCATAATATTGAAAATAATTGTCTAGAAAGGATGAATAAAGTGGATTAAGTAATGGAGTAGGAATCCAACGAGATTGATGGATAAAATGATTTTATGTACAATTATTCATTCATTTAGCAACCACTTATTTATTCTGTTCAATCATTCATTATCATTGTTATGTATATTTGGTTTGTTAGTGTTGTACATATGTGGTATTTTATTTTTCTTTATAATTTTTGTGACATATATGTTTTTAACTTAATTTTATTTGATTAAATGATAGGAATTCTAAGGAGGAAACGATATACTATTTTATCGACCACTATGAGAGATGATGATCCATCTGTCTCCCTCCCTACAACATTTGAGCAACCATATGCCTACCCCCTGCATCATCTCTCACAGCCTCTGTGAGCGGCCCTTCAGCATCCCAGTCATCACCTCCTACTTCAGGAGCCTCAACAGTGGGGGAGAAGTGCACCACTTCTAGTTATTTGGTAGGATACTGGAGGGTGAATGCTATAGGTACAAATTTTAATATGAATAAATTTATTGCATTTTTTTATACGAACTGTTTGTTCATTAAAGATGGAAATAATGAAAATGTAGAGAAATATATAAAAAGTTCAGATATATGGAATCTGAATGGAGAGAATATAGTTTTACCATTTCATTCATATGTGGTCCCTACGGATGACACTGCAAGATTACATGGCCAGATTTTAGGGCAGCTGGCCACGGAGCCTGTTTCCCTTCCTATTTCATATGATTATTGGATACATATGCCTGCTAGTTTGAAAAATGAATGTTTTGATTCCCAAATAAAGGTAATTTTAATACATTATGATGTAATTGAATGTCATGTTATTCATATTTTCAAAATGAATTTTTATGTACAGATGTTTTTCCACTTTACACTTGCTATTGTGATAACATGAAAGTGGACATTGAAAACTCTTGAAAAAAATGGAAGGAATTTAAATGGATATTGTGGGGTGATGTCGATGATACTTCATTGACCCCCCAACAAATGTATGGAAAGCTCCCCAATGGGGTACCTAAAGAGAAGTGGAATGTTTTTGTTGACATAAATCGTGATGAGAAGTGGATGGTATTTAAATATATATTACTATAATAATATCATTTTACATTTATACATTTATACAAATAGAAGATGAAATTGAATACATTAATATTAAATTTTATTTTATTTATTTTAATATATTATAATAAATAATTCATGATTTTGGGATAAGTAGTTCATCCCTCACACTCTGGGGTCAAAGAGTTTTTCTAGAAGTAAATCTGCTCTGGTAATCTTTTCATTAGTCTAAATATTTATAAAACAATTCAATTTGTTTAATATATTAAATTTTTGATTTATGTTTTTTTTAATACAGTCACAGTGTTTAGGTCACGAAGCATTCTGAACATAAGTGTGGTTGAATGTTCACCAAAAATCTGATGGAAGTTTTGTTAATGAGCCTAGCAAAGAAGTTGGGGTATGAACACATTTTTCATTATAATAACTTATTATCAGTTGTTATTATGTTAATATATATTTCTTCTAATATGACTTATATTTGATTTATAGGTAAAAATTAATGAACTGTGCGATGTCAATCTTGCGCAGTCATACTCAGTCTCCCAGGATGACCCGGTTGCTAAAGTCCTTGGGATGGAGAATCCTAGTAGAGTGCGTGGGATGGGTTTGGGACCCGTCCCATCTGAGGTCATTGGAAGGCCACTAAGGATTTCAACTGCATATACTTCTGCTTGTAGTCAGTCCATACCCCAAGAGACTCAGAGTTAGATTTTTTCTCTACGAAACACAGTTCATGACTAGGGGGATCAGATATCCGCTTTGCAAAAAGAGTTGATTTATTTATATCAGAAGATGACCATATCAGCCCCCGGTGATATTGTATCAACTGGTGCTGAGCAAGTAGACCAAAAAAATTCAAAATCATTTGGTTTGTAAACTTTTATTGGTTTTAATTTTAAATATTAATATACAACAGTATTTAATCTTCAATATAATGTTCTTTCATGTGGTAGTAGGATGTAGAGATGGATGTTGTAATGGCTCGCCAATTCTCATTGTCTTGAGAGCTCAATGAGTCATTACTAGGCCTTAAGCGACATCCCCAAGGCACCAAAGGCTAGAAATAAATGCCAAAGGGTTTCAAAATACATGGGGGATGATTTACCCTTTAACTAAAAACAACCAAAAAATAGGGAAAACTCGATAAACATCTCCAAGAAACCACTATATGATGCATGATTTAAAACTAAAAAACTCAACCATTAATTTTATAAAAAACCAACCAAAAGTACCACAGTGAAAACCAACACTAAATATTAGAGTAAACAGTGGAAAGACAACTCAAAGACGACAAGACAACAACCCAACTCCATGCTCCACAAGATCCAAGCTCCAACATCATGAACCAACCCAAGTATCACGAAGCAGTGCTCTAAACATGTGACACTTTACCTTTTCCAAAGTCACGGTATATGACATCTGCAAAATCACCAATGTTCCAAAGCAGGGGGAGAGTAATGAAACTCAAAAAGTTTTCCCCGATGGCTTCCCAAACCATGCCTCTAGGATAAAACATGTTAGCACATTTATATAAAACTATTTATATAAAACAATTCCAAAACAGTTCACAATATAGCAAATTCCATGTCAAAGCCATTTTTCCAACTAAACGATTTTTCAACAAAGCAACCAAGAAATGTTTCCAATCAAATTCACATGTCCATTTTGACACATTCATTCCATTCCATAAATCCAGAAAACCAACCATGCATGCAACCTGGACCTCCCTATACTCACGAGTGGTGATCTATCCTTCCACTAAGTCATCACTTAGTGAACTACCTTGACGGGGGTACTTCATGACCTTATCTGTCCCAACCTATTAATGGGGGGACTTCTCACCCTTATCCATCCCAACCTTTTTATGGGGGTACTTCTCACCCTTATCCATCCCAATGCATATGAACACACACCACAACCCATGCAATCCATGTCCAAACCAAGTGTGCTCAAAACCTTTCAATAAATCATCACCCTTTTATTGAAAACCCATTTTTTTCGCAAACCAATTTCCAAATCCAGTAAATCTATATTTTTAAAATCACTATTTTAAAATCAAGAAACCAAAACACTTTGCACAACCATTCTTTCAATTTCCACAATTTCATTAAATACCATAAATCATCACTAAAGAAGACTTATAACATATTTTGCACCACAATTTCACAATAAAAACCAAGAAAATAAATCAATTCTAACTACGACTTCAATTTATAAGAAAGAGGAATCGAGATTGAAGCCACCTACCTCAACAAATTGGGTGAAACCAAGCCACGGATGAAGAAAACTCAAGAAAACCGGGTCAAAACTCCAAAAACACTCCTTAGATCTCTTCTCATAACACAACCAAGACCAAATATTGTCATATTTGGCATCCAAACCTTTAGATCTACCCATTGTAACACCCCAAGATTCTACGGTACGCTTCTCTTTGAATAATGTGATAGCGTGTGTTGTACGCAACACCGAGTTCTAACACACTATAACCAATCAAACTAGCCGTTATGAATAGTAATACATACTTTTCGAAATTATATATATTTTATATTTTAAAATGGACTTCATTTATGGATTTGGAATATCTAATTTATCCTAAGGTGAAATTTTGGTACTTTTCGGATAACTTTCATATTTTGATGAATAGTGAAAATTACTAAATTTTAATTAAAAACAACTTTTTTAATCAATATAATTAATAGTGATAAATTATGAATTTGAGTGGTTTTAAATTATATTTAGAATACATTTTTACCATTTAATATAATTTTGGTCATTGGACATAATTTTACATTTAAACCGAACATAAAAAAGTGTCAATCTTTTGATAGTTATTATCTCTTAAAAACACGCTTTTTGTTTTAACAGCGGGAATTAATTTTAAATTAATTTCTGCCACTTCTATGTTTTGAATTTAGAAAAATTTATTGCATATTTGGAATTAGGATGTCCAAATTGTGTAAATAGGTAACTTTTATTTTTAGACATTTTGAATAATTACTGTGGTAAATATTTTATTTACCATGGTTAAGGGAAAATCTGGTAAATAAGGGTTAAAAAATAATATTATAATAATAATAAATTACCCTAAAACGTGTCCTAGCCTTATTGGTTGATACATGTTCATTAGAAAGATAAAAAGATTTACTACGTAATGATATTTTATTTATAATTTTTAGACATTAAATAATTTATTTTATTTATGACATAATGAAGATGCAGTAATTACTAAAATAGTGAAAAATTAAATTAATTGATATTATAAATACCCAAATAAATATAATATGAAACTTTTAATGAATTAAAATAATTTTCTAGGATAATATGATATATTAGGATTGATTTAATTTACTTTGTTCTAAGTAATCAATCTGTTATGAGTTTCAAAAAAATCAACTATTGAATAGTGTCAAAATTGACATAAAAGAGTTCTTAAAACAAATATTATATTATTAATTGATATTAAATTCCTAAAAATCTAATGTTCGGCCAAGAGACTTATATCATGATAGTTTCATCATTAATGGACCACTTGGGGGTCGCTTGGATGTATATAGTAAGTTTATTAACCATATTATATAAAAATACAAAGAGACATTGTAAAAGTGAAACTAATTAACTTAGAGTTAATACTTAAAGATAAGGTTAATATAAGTACCCAAACCTGTCTAAATTCTATTTGTTGAGTTGTTTTCGACCCCTCCCCACCTTAACCTTTGAATAGTCAACTTTGTAGCCATTGGAAATCGAATATGAATTTATTATAAACTAATATCTCTAGCTTTTCCAAAGGTGCCTCTCACCCCTCTTATAAAAGGGCACTCCTCCTTCTCATTTTTCACACCTTCAAAGCCTTTTGGTTCGGCCAAACTCTGCCCCAATACTCTCCCAACTTCCCTCACTACAACCTAGAGGCCTTATTTTGATCAGAAAGCCAGCCGAAGCTTCCCTTTTGATCAAATCAAAAGGAAGAACCCGAAGAAGAGGTAATGATTTCACCACCATTTTTCCAAGTTCATTACTTCTTCCACTTCTTCTTCCTTTGTTGTTACCATTCTAAAATAATAACTCCAGTATAATATATATACTGTGATGTTATTATAAATATGGTACAACCATATTCAGTATTCTATCCACCCTTTGAATAACATGTCACCATACGTGCGTACGTACGGCTTACCGTCTCCACGTCGTGGTGTAATTGTTATTCAATATAATATTATTTGGATGGGTATAATAATGATGTGTAACTCATGTAAATAATAAATATAACATGTTAATGATTCATTATATATGATATACCATCCTTTTATATATTATTTTAATATCAAAAGAATGATATTGTCGCTCGTGCGTACGTACGGACTACCGTCTCCATGAACGCGATGAGATTCATTCTCCATCGTATCCATTCAAGTATAATTATCATTTGATGATTTAAAAAAATGATGTTTAAGGACTTGATATCATTCTGGATATGAATAATATACAACCTATCCTTTACAAACATGTCTAACGTAACAAAACATATAAAAGAAAACAAGTAAGTTAACACCCGAAACAATGATAATACTAAGATATTATTATCAAATCAATATTAAAAGATCATATATGATATCATATTAATGTATATGATTTTTTTATAATTTAATAACAATTATTTCACCATTATACAAGAGTTTAACCTACCCCAACCAAGGAAAAGTACAAGGTAAGGGGTTTTCATCTCACTCCTTATTCCCGTGAGATTCATGCCATATTGCCACCATCACCTTTTGTGTGGTGTATGTACTGCCCATAATTATATTCGTTGTGTAATACACTATAATTTATGTGTATTTACATATTCATTGTATGATACCTCTTTCATGGGTTGTATGTTTCATAAGTTACCAAATTGTTAAGGGTTATTTCACAATCTCTTCATTTTCCGAGGTTGTTTATATGTAATAATCTACTGGGATCTCTTTATCATCCACATCCATGTTTCTTCAAAATGTATTTCAAAACATTTTTATTATTTACAAGAATATGGGTTAAAGTCATTTATACCCTTGTTTGACTTTTTATAAGATTAATCTTTCCATCGTTTTCAAAACAAGGTCCTTTTTAACCTTTTCGACAGAATTAAGGTAAAATGTTTTTTTAACTTATACGGCGAGTGCGGTTATTTTCTGACGTTATAAAATCTTCAAAGTTTTCCTTACAATCTTATAAGAATATTTTCAAGAAATTTTTTTATTTTATATGCCTCTTAAATGATTTCAAAAATAGAAAGAGATATTTCTCCAAAAAGTGTTTTGATTTCATCTATGTCAACATCCTTTGATGGATTTTACGCTTATTTGAAGTTGATTTATTATGATACAAAACTTCTATATTGTATTGAAGGTTTTGTGATATGTTTGACTGTGGATGTGCTATTTTCATACCATTAATAGTTTATGGTGAAATTATTGACATTTCGTATGCTATTTTTAATACGAATGTTTATGTTATGTTTAAACCTTTTCATATGGGAATGAATTGGACTTAATATGTGACGGGTGGAGCCTGCTATAGCTCTTCGATGCATCGGTAGGTCTAATGAGACAAACTAGTTTCTTGGAAAAAGGCCTTGGAAAAATATTATTTGTAGTCTTGGCACGAGGCCTTGGCTATGTGGTTATGATAGTCTGGCATTATGCATTCCAACATTATGAAAGTGGTTGTTGATATTTCATGTGATTATTCGATTAGTAGAATATCCATGTGAACAAGTAAATGGAATTATTTCATTTTAATTTTTCCATACTATGTTGAAGTTCAAGTTTAAAAGGCTTTTGTTTTAGTTATACATAGCCTTAAATGTTTATTCTTATTTATGAAAGTTTCCGGTATATTGTTATCCTTACTGGGCATTTGAGCTCACCCCTTTTCTATGTTTTATTTTTCCCAGGAAGTGAAGAAGTAAATTATGAATGACCTGCAGGGATATTATGTGGGGATATGAGTGTGGTTTAAGGAGACAATATGTTGTTGTAGTAGTTTTTCATTTTATGATGTAATGTAAGACTTATGAATATATCTTGTGTTTTCAAGGCTACTAAACCAATCAGTCTTTCGAGATTTGATCATTCTTGTGATCATGCCAATGTTATGTAATAATGCACCTACTCTGGGTAACTAGGGTCGGGGCGTTACAGTTGGTATCAGAGGAATTTTAGTACAAACCTTGGAAGCTAGATTTAGATAAACTCTGATTAGAGCACGTAGACCTAAGATGAACTTTGAGGATTAGTATAGAAGAACTTCCTAGAATTTTGGTATTGTAGAGATTTTGTGAGTTTTCCGAGCAATACATCCCTGTCTGGATACGAGCAGGTAGAGGCGGCTCTGGCACAGATGTACCTAGGGGTAAAACCCGAAAACACCGCTTTGAGCTAGACTCGAATGGGAACTGGTGCACGACAACAGGCCTTGCTACACTCTTGGTTACGACACTCCCGGGGGATATGCTTAGGATAACTCTCATTTTCGTTAAAAATCATTAAGAAGGGTTTATGAGTATATAATTCCTCAAAGAAAACATTTTTATGATTATGGATTATATCCATAAATAGTTCAATTTATGTTAAGTGTTTTATAAGAATGGGATAATGTATTTTGATTCATAAACTGATCTAGTTTATGCAATTATTTAGAAATGGCGCCTAGTGAAAGAAATGGAAACCGTATCAATGCACACACTCCATGTAGGGATTTCCCTCCTGCTCAAGATAATTATAGTGGTGCTGGTGATGCAACTGGTGCCGATCAGCTAATCACCATACTGGGACAACTTACTCAGGTTATGAATAATAACCTTACCCGTATGGAGCACCATGACCCACAGCGTGGAGGATCAATGTTAGATCGATTCATGAGGCAACAACCACCAACATTCAATGGGAGTACAAATCCCTTAGTAGCTGAGCAATGGATAAATTCCCTAGAGAAAATATTTCAGGCTTTGGGGAGCAGTGAAAGGGAAAAAGTTATCATGGCAGTTTACCGCCTCACTGGAGATGCTGATCAATGGTGGTCATTAATTCAAAATATGAAGGAAGATGATGAAGTATCAAATATGGAATGGAGGGAGTTCAAAGATCTGTTTTTAGAAAAATACTTTCCTTACGACCATCGAGCAGATATGGAAAGACAATTTCTAAGTCTGAGATCGAAGGAGGATGAGAATGTCACAAAGTATGAGGCTAACTTTACAAGGTTAGAAAGGTATGCTGGTGATTATATAAGTAACCCAAGAAGTAAGATTGATCGTTTCTTTGATGGGTTAAAACCATTTCTCCGTCGAGCATTAGTCTCACAATCCTTTTCGTCATACGAAGACATTGTCTCATGTGCTATCAAGACCGAATAAGAATTCTCTAAGTCTTATGACTTTAAAGCAAAGCAAGAGAAGAAGAGACCTGCTGATCAATCTGGGAATGGAAATAAGGGGAAGAAGGGAAAGGTTGAATATCCATCTTGTGGTAAATGCGGGAAGAAACATCATTGTACTTGCTTGAAGGTAATGGGAGTCTGTTACAAGTGTTGTGAAAAAGGACACCAAGCTCGTGATTGCAAGGGGAAGAAGGAAGATACCAACGTTCAGTGCTACAATTGCAGGGAGATGGGTCATTATGCAAATGCATGTCCTAAGCGTCATGAGAACTTACCTCAGAAAAGGCCAAGGGATCAAGGCCGGGCTTATGCTATCACTACTGCTGAGGTAGAACCTCCGAAAGACGTTGTGGCAGGTAATTTAATGGTTTCCTCAAGTTTAGAAAATACATTATTTGACTCTGGATCATCACATTGTTTCATATCTTCCCAGTATGCTAAGAAAATTAGATATTTCCAATTTGATTTAATATGGGAATTGTCAGTTAAAACTCCTAAGGGAAGTATCATTGCAACAAAGTTTTGTGAGTCAGTCCCCATTAGAGCACATAAATGTTCTTTATCTGCTGATCTCGTCATCATACCTATGATTGAGTTTGATATAATCCTCAGTATGGACTAGATTTCGGACTATGATGTGAATATTTATTGTAAGAAGAAAGAGGTTACGATTCTTGATGATAATGATAAGGAACACCTTATCTTTAGAGCAGAATCGTCACCACCTAATTCTTATTTAGATCCACCCCCAGTAGCTCAACATAATTCAATTATTGGGGAGGAAGAGAATGAAGTAACTGTCAGTGAGGAAAGGAATGTTCAAATAGAGGATGTACCTGTTGTGAAAGAATTTGTAGATGTATTTCCGGAAGATTTACCTGGACATCCTCCAGAACGAGAAGTTGAGTTTTCCATTTATTTGATTCCTGGATCAAGGCCTATATCAAATACCCCTCATAGAATGGCCACTATATAATTAATTGAACTAAAGAAACAACTAGAGGAATTGAGTAATAAGGGATTTATTCGCCCTAGTGTTTCTCCATGGGGAGCCCCTGCTCTTTTTGCTAAAAAGAAAGATGGAACTATGAGGTTATGTATCGACTACAGGGAGATCAATGCTTTAACGATAAAGAACAAGTATCCCCTACCTCGTATTGATGATTTATTTGACAAAGTACATGGAGATCAATACTTTTCAAAGATTGAACTTCGATCTGGATACCATCAGTTGTGTGTGAAGAAAGAAGACATTCCGAAGAAAACATTTCGAACCAGGTACGGGCATTACGAGTTTACCGTAATGCCGTTTGGATTGACTAATGCACCCTCTGTATTCATGGATCTGATGAATAGAGTTTTCAAGGAGTATCTCGATGAATTTGTGGTGGTATTTATTGATGATATCTTGGTATACTCCAAAACCTACGAAGATCATGAAAATCACTTGCGCATTATCTTGAAGACTCTGAGGAGGCATGAATTATATGGGAAGTTTAGCAAGTGTGAATTCTTGCTTCAGGAGATTTCTTTTCTTGGCCATATTGTCTCTAAATATGGAATATCTGTTGATCCTTCTAAGACCAAGGCAATCCAAGAATGGCTAGCACCTACGAGTATAAATGAGGTACGTAGTTTTATTGGTTTGGCAGGTTATTATCGACGTTTCGTCCAGAATTTTGCCCGATTGGATAACCCATTAACGAAGCTCACAGGTAAAGGGGTTAAATTTGTTTCGACAAAAGAGTGTGAAGAATGTTTTGAAGAACTGAAGAGAAGATTATTCAATGCTCCTATATTGACTCTACCATCGGGGAATGATGGGTTCGTTATTTATAGTGATGCATCAAAGAAAGGACTTGGTTGTCTCCTTATGCAGAATGATAGAGTTATTGCCTATGCATCACGACAGTTGAAAATTAATGAACAAAACTATCCTACTCATGATCTCGAGTTAGCAGCTGTGATCATTACTTTGAAGATATGGAGGCACTACCTCTATGGTGAAAAATGTGAGATTTATACTGATCACAAGAGTTTGAAGTATATTTTCTCACAAAAAGAACTCAACATGAGGCAAAGGAGATGGCTTGAATTACTCAAGGATTATGATTGCACGATACACTACCACCCGGGGAAAGCAAACAAGGTGGCAGATGATATGAGTAGAAAAGACCATGGAGTTTTGAACAATATGAGAATTGAAAGGGATCCAATTTTCATGGATCTAGTGAAGATGGACATGGGAATAACCAGGGAAGGTGAAACATCAATACTTTTTTAAATGGTTGCCAAACCATCTTTACTAGAAAGGTTTAAGAGTTCTCAGACCGATGATGAAGAATTTCAAAAGAAGATTAAAGCTGTGAATGATGGGAGATTGAGAGACATTGTGTATGAAGATGGAATTTTGAAATTCAGTAAGAGACTTTGTGTTTTCGATTTACCTGATCTAAAAAGGCAATTGTTGGATGATGCTCATAGTTCAAATTTCTCTATACACCCTGGGAGCATGAAAATGTATAGAGATTTGAAGGAACATTTTTGGTGGGACAACATGAAGAGGGAGATTCCTGATTTTGTGTCAAGATGTATGGTTTGTCAACAAGTGAAAGCTGGAAGGAAACAGCCTGGAGGAGTCATGCAACCTCTTCCCATACCGGAGTGGAAATGGGACAATATTACGATGGACTTTGTCATGGGGCTACCAAAGACTCCTAGAAGGAATGATGAAATATGGTTTATTGTTGATCGTCTTACCAAGTCAGCACATTTTCTTGCTATAAGAGAAGATCTACCCCTGGAATGTCTAGCAAGACTATATATTAATGAAGTTGTGAGACTTCATGGAGTACCCCTATCGATTGTTTCTGATAATGATCCCCGTTTTACGTCAAGATTTTGGAAAAGTCTTCAGAAATCCCTGGATACTGAACTTCATTTGAGCACTGCTTACCACCCTCAGACAGATGGACAATCAGAACGGACTATTAAGACCTTAGAAGACATGTTGAGATCTTGCTCACTTGACATTCAGGGTATGTGGGATTAATATTTACCACTGGTAGAATTTTCCTATAACAATAGCTTCCATTCGAGTATTCAGATGGCACCATATGAAGCATTATACAGAAAGAGATGTCGTACACCAACCTGTTGGGATGACGTTGGTGAAAGAAAACTTGTAGGCCCAGAACTGGTGGAGGAAACAGTGGAAAAGGTGAAGGTAATCCAAAATCACATCAAAGCAGCTCAAAGTAGGCAGAAGAGCTATGCTGATAATCGAAGTAAGGATTTGGAATTTCAAGTCGGTGATCATGTTTTCCTAAAGGTATCTCCATGGAAGGGAGTCATACGTTTTGGTAAGAAAGGTAAATTGAGTCCCAGGTACATCGGACCCTTCGAAGTTCTAGAACAAATTGGGGTTGTAGCTTACCGATTGACAATGCCGCCAAGTCTCTCCAAAGTTCACGATGTGTTCTACGTATCTCTATTGAGGAAATACATGCCTGACCCAATGCATGTACTCACCTATGAGGAATTAGAACTGGAACCCGATCTGTCTTATTGTGAAGAGCCTGTCAGGATTCTTGATACAAGAGAACAAGTACTGAGAAACCGGACGACGCGCCTGGTAAAAGTTTTGTGGAGAAACCATAAGATGGAAGAGGCAACGTGGGAACCCGAGAAACTTATGATGAAGAACCACCCGAGTCTTTTCATGCGGTATTATTCTAGAAATTTCAAGGACGAAATTATTTGAAGGAGGGGAGAATGTAACACCCCAAGCTTCTACGGTACGCTTCTCTTTGAATAATGTGATAGCGTGTGTTGTACGCAACACCGAGTTCTAACACAACATAACCAATCAAACTAGCCGTTATGAATAGTAATACCTACTTTTCGAAATTATATATATATTATATTTTAAAATGGACTTCATTTCTGGATTCGAAATATCTAATTTAGCCTAAGGTGAAATTTTGGTACTTTTCGGATAACTTTCATATTTTGATGAATAGTGAAAATTACTAAATTTTAATTAAAAACAACTTTTTTAATCAAAATAATTAATAGTGATAAATTATGAATTTGAGTGGTTTTAAATTATATTTAGAATAAATTTTTACCATTTAATATAATGTTGGTCATTGGACATAATTTTACAATTAAACCGAACATAAACAAGTGTCAATCTTTTGATAGTTATTATCTCTTAAAAACACGCTTTTTGTTTTGACAGCGGGAATTGATTTTAAATTAATTTCTGCCACTTCTGTGTTTTGAATTTAGAAAAATGGATTCCATATTTGGAATCAGGATGTCCAAATTGTGTAAATAGGTAACTTTTATTTTTAGACATTTTGAATAATTACTGTGGTAAATATTTTATTTACCATGGTTAAGGGAAAATCTGGTAAATAAGGGTTAACAAATAATATTATAATAATACTAAAATACCTTAAAACGTGTCCTAGCCTTATCGGTTGATACATGTTCGACCATAGGCATCTTTGGGTCGATTTGGGGACCCCATGGTGCCACTTGTAGGTGATAGGGACACTTTATTTAAATTAAGTTAAAATGAATACAAAAATGACACAAGCATATATCTTTTAGAAAAAAAATTATTACATAGGGTTATATATGTTGGATTTTAGATTATAAATACTAATTAAAAAGATATAAAGATTTCCTACATAATGATATTTTATTTAAAATTTTTAGACATTAAATAATCTATTTTATTTATGACACAATGATGATGCAGTAATTACTAAAACAGTGAAAAATTAAATTAATTGATATTATAAATACCCAAATAAATATAATATGAAACTTTTAATGAATTAAACTAATTTTCTAGGATAATATGATATATTAGGATTGATTTAATTTACTTTTTTCTAAGTAATAAATCTGTTATGAGTTTCAAAAAAATCAACTATTGAATAGTGTCAAAATTGACATAAAAGAGTTCTTAAAACAAATATTATATTATTAATTGATATTAAATTACTAAAAATCTAATGTTCGGCCAAGAGACTTATATCATGATAGTTTCATCATTAATTGACCACTTGGGGGTCGCTTTGTTGTATATAGTAAGTTTATTAACCATATTATATAAAAATACAAAGAGACATTGTAAAAGTGAAACTAATTAACTTAGAGTTAATACTTAAAGATAAGGTTAATATAAGTACCAAAACCTATCTAAATTCTATTGGTTGAGTTGTGTTCGACCCATCCCCACCTTAACCTTTTAATAGTCAACTTTTGAGCCACTGGAAACCGAATATGAATTTATTATAAACTAATATCTCTAGCTCTTCCAAAGGTGCCCCTCACCCCTCTTATAAAAGGGCCCTCCTCCTTCTCATTTCTTCACACATTCAAAGCCTTTTGGTTCGGCCAAACTCTGCCCAAATACTCTCCCAACTTCCCTCACTACAACCTAGAGGCGTTATGTTTATCATAAAGCCAACCTAAGCAGCCCTTTTGATCAAATCAAAAGGAAGAACCCGAAGAAGAGGTAATGATTTCACCACCCTTTTTCCAAGTTCATTACTTCTTCCACATCTTCTTCCTTTGTTGTTACCATTCTAAAATAATAACTACAGTATCATATATATAATGTGATGTTATTATAAATATGGTACAACCATATTCAGTATTCTATCCACCCTTTGAATAACATGTCACCATACGTGCGTACGTACGGCTTACCGTCTCCACGTCGTGGTGTAATTGTTATTCAATATAATATTATTTGGATGGGTATAATAATGATGTGTAACTCATGTAAATAATAAATATAACATGTTAATGATTCAGTATATATGATATACCATCCTTTTATATATTATTTTAATATCAAAAGAATGATATTGTCGCTCGTGCGTACGTACGGACTACCGTCTCCACGAACACGATGAGATTCATTCTCCATCGTATCCATTCAAGTATGATTATCATTTGATGATTTAAAAAAATGATTTTTAAGGACTTGATATCATTCTGGATATGAATAATATACAACCTATCCTTTAAAAACATGTCTTACGTAACAAAACATATAAAATAAAACAAGTAAGTTAACACCCGAAACAATGATAATACTAAGATATTATTATCAAATAAATATTAAAAGATCATATATGATATCATATTAATGTATATGATTCTTGTATAATTTAATAACAATTATTTCACCATTATACAGGAGGTTAACCTACCCCAACCAAGGAAAAGTACAAGGTAAGGGGTTTTCATCTCACTCCTTATTCCCGTGAGATTCATGCCATATTGCCACCATCACCTTTTGTGTGGTGTATGTACTGCCCATAATTATATTCGTTGTGTAATACACTCTAATTTATTTGTATTTACATATTCATTTAATGATACCTCTTTCATGGGTTGTATGTTTCATAAGTTACCAAATTGGTAAGGGTTATTTCACAATCTCTTCATTATCCGAGGTTGTTTATATGTAATAATCTACTGGGATCTCTTTATCATCCACATCCATGTTTCTTCAAAATGTATTTCAAAACATTTTTATTATTTACAAGAATATGGGTTAAAGTCATTTATACCCTTGTTTGACTTTTTATATGATGAATCATTCCGTCATTTTCAAAACAAGGTCCTTTTTAACCTTTTCGACAAAATTAAGGTAAGAATGTTTTTTTTAACTTATACGACGAGTGCGGTTATTTTATGCTGTTATAAAATCATAAAAGTTTTCCTTAAAATCTTATAAGAATATTTTCAAGAAAATGTTTTATTTTATATGGCTCTTAAATGATTTCAAAAATAGAAAGAGATATTTCTCCAAAAAGTGTTTTGATTTCATCTATGTCAACATCCTTTGATGGATTTTACGCTTATTTGAAGTTGATTTATTATGATACAAAACTTCTATATTGTATTGAAGGTTTTGTGATATGTTTGACTGTGGATGTGCTATTTTTATACCATTCATAGTTTATGGTGAAATTATTTACATTTCGTATGCTATTTTTAAAACGAATGTTTATGTTATGTTTAAACCTTTTCATATGGGAATGCATTGGACTTAATATGTGATGGGTGGAGCCCGCTATAGCTCCTCGATGCATCGGTAGGTCTCATGAGACAAACTAGTGTCTTGGCACAAGGCCTTGGCAAAATCTTATTTGTAGTCTTGGCACGAGGCCTTGGCTATGTGGTTATGATAGTCTGGAATTATGCATTCCAACATTATGAAAGTGGTTATTGATATTGCATGTGATTATTCTATTAGTAGAATATCCATGTGAACAAGTAAATGGCATTATTTCATTTTACTTTTTCCATACTATGTTGAAGTTCAAGTTTAAAAGACTTTTGTTTTAGTTATACATAGCCTTAAATGTTTATTCTTATTTATGAAAGTTTTCGGTATATTGTTTTCCTTACTGGGCATTTGAGCTCACCCCTTTTCTGTGTTTTATTTTTCCCAGGAATTGAAGAAGTAAATTATGAATGACCTGCAAGGATATTATGTGGGGATATGAGTGTGGTTTATAGAGACAATATGTTGTTGTAGTAGTTTTTCATTTTATGATGTAATGTAAGACTTATGAATATATCTTGTGTTTCCAAGGCTACTAAACCAATCGGTCTTTCGAGATTTGATCATTCTTGTGATCATGCAAATGTTATGTAATAATGCACCGACTCTGGGTAACTAGGGTCGGGGAGTTACACCCATAATGGGCATATATATAAGAAAACGAGAGAAGAGGATAAGTAGATCTAAGTAGATCTAAGAAACCGATCAAGAACGATCACATACCTTAACAATCCGGCTTCGATTCACCAAGGGAAGCCTTCGGATACCCTCCGGAATGCTTGGGAGAAGTCTTCCAACCTTCAAGGGAGAGTAATCCCGAGTTAGGGCTGCTTAGGAGGTTTAAACAAGGCAATTAAAGGCAAAACGAGTTAGATCCACAATTTTAGGATCTAACTTTAAGTGACCTCACGGTTAGTCTGCACGGTTTGACAAACCATGCGCTAACTATGCGTTAGCTTCTACCTCGGCCATCCTTCATGCACGGCCTCATCACATAGTTTCCCTTAACCATGTGCTTACCATGCGGATGCCACTGCCTCCCCAGTCAGACACACAGGGTTTGGCCGCACGGTTTGACAAACCGTGCACCGCCCATGCGCCTTCCCCTTTACTTCAAACATCACTCCATGATCTCCCGATTCTCCCATATGTCACCCATAACTTTTAAAAACAATAAAAGAATCAAGTAAGGGTTACATACCAAAAACTGGGGGTACTACATTCTCCCCACCATTGGCCTTTCCGTCCTCTGAATGTAGAAAACCATTGCTTGACTGAAAGAGTTCTGGCCACTGCTCCTTCATTTCTTTCTCATTTTCCCATGTCTCTTCCTGAATCTAACCATGCTGCTATAAAACATGCACTAGACCGATGCTTTTCCCATGCAAGACTTTCTCTTTCCTATCCACTATCCATACCAGGATATGTATCAACGAACCATCCGGTTCTAGGTCAACATGATCCCATCTGATCACATGGTTAGGATCGGGTTGAAACTTCTTTAATTGAGATACATGGAACACATTATGCACTGCACTGAACTATGGTAGTAATGCCAACTGATACGCCACTGCACCAACCCATTCCAGTATCTCAAAAGGGACTATATATTGAAGAGATAACTTTCCCTACTTCCCAAAACAACGTTGTCCAAGTCTTGGAGAGATCCTTAAGAAGACATGATCACTCACTACAAATGAAAACGGTCTTGGCGATGATCCGCATATGATTTCTGACGACTCTGAGCCATCTCCATCCTCTATCTAATCAACTGAATCATCTCCGTTGTTTCTTGGACAAGGCTTGGCCCAACTAGTGAAGTCTCACCTGTTTGCACCCAACAAAGTGGAGAACGACAAGGACGCCCATACAATGCTTCAAACGGATCCATTTGTATCGAGGCTTGATAACTGTTATTGTATAAGAACTCCACTAAGGGTATATACTCCTCCCACGAGCCACCAAAATACATTAAACAAGCCCACAACATGTCTTTTAACATCTGTATCATCCTCTCGGATTTCCCATCCGTCTGAGGATGATACGCTGTGCTCATAGTCAACTGAGTCCCAAGGGTTTGTTGTAAGGATTTCTAGAAACGAGATGTGAACCTCAGATCTCTATCTGAGACAACATACACTGGTACACCATGTCTCTTTACCACTTCCTAGATATATATTTTTGAAACATCTTCCCCCGTATGGGTTTCACGAATTGGGATGAAATGGGCCGACTTGGTTAGGCGATCCACTATCACCCAAATGGAATCATGTTTCTGGACTGTTCTTGGAAGACCTGTAACAAAATCCATTACTATCTACACCCATTTCCATACTGGGATAGGTAAAGACTATAACATACCAGCTGGTATCTGATTCCCTGCTTTAACCTGCTAACAAGTTAAGCATCATTAGAAGAATTCGACCACCTTCCTTTTCATGCCGCTCCACCAAAACTGCGCCTTTAGCGCCTTATACATCTTTTGTGTACCCGGATGTACAACCCATCTTGAATGGTGCTAAGAATTAAGGAGTGGTTCCTAAAAAACTATAGGTACAACCATCTGATCTCTGGAACACAAAATTGAACCCACTTCTAGTTTCCAGCCATCAATGGTCTCCCTACCATTGAGTTTTGAACTCATTATCAGACATTCTGCAGCAGATGTTTGTGCCTCTTTGACCACTTTTACCAGTTTAGGAACAAGCATAGCAGAAACAAAAACTGCAATATCACCTCGATTTTCACATTCTACATGCATGTCCGCTAAGACCGACATCAACTGCCATTCATATGAAGCTTATTTCGCCAACTGAGCATATGAATTTCTACTTAATGCATCGGCCACCGAATTTCCCTTACATGGTGTATACATCAAGACAAAATCGAACATTTGAAGGTACTATGTCCATATCCTTTGCCTCAGATTGAAATCTTGTTGTGAGAAAATGTGTTTCGGGATTTTGTGATCTGTAAACACAGTGAACTTATCACCAAAGAGATAATCATGCCAAGTCTTCAAGGCATGGACAACTGCAGCTAACTCCAAATCGTGTGTTGGGTAATTATTCTCATTCACCCTCAACTACCTTGAACCATAAGCAACAACATGGTCTCCTTGCATGAGAACACAACCCAACCCTATTATTGAAGTGTCACAATATGCCACATACCCCTGTCCTAATTCCGAAAAAATCAAGATGGGTGCTAATGTAAGGAGAAATTTCAACTCTTGAAAAGATCTCTGACATTCCTCAGTCTATTGAAATGTGTTGTTTTTCTTTGTCAATGATGTCATAGGATAAGCTAGTAATGATAAGTCACGCACAAAGCATCGGTAATAACCAGTTAGACCAAGAAAACTTTATATTTCAAAGACATTATTCGATGGTTTCCAAGAAGGAACATCTTCTATCCTTTCTGGATCCACTGAAACAACTTTCTCAGAAACAACATGGCCCAGATTACATACTTCTTGTATCCAGAAATCACACTTTGACAATTTGGAATACAACTGATGGTCCCTCAATATTTCCAATAATATATCCAAGTGTTTCTCAGGCTCAGCCCTTGTTCTTGAATACACCAATATGTCACCCAAAAACACCACAACAAAAAATCTAGATATGGCTGAAATATCCAACTCATCAAGGCCATGAAGACCGATGGTGCATTCCTAAGACCAAAAGGCATGACTATGTATTCGTAGTGGAGATATCTGCTTCTGAAGGATGTCTTTGGAATATCCTCCTTCCGAACTCACAACTGGTGATATCCTGACCGTAAGTCAATTTTAGATAACCAATGAGCTCCCATCAATTGATCAAACAGGTCATAAATTCATGGAAGTGGATATCTATTCTTTATCATAACTTCGTTAAGTTTATGATAATCCACACATACCCTCAATGTTCCATTTAGTTTCTTTACAAACAAAACTAGCGCTGCCCAGGGAGACACTCTTGGCCGAATGAAACCCTTGCTTTCCAGCTCCTCTAACTGCACTTTCAATTCCTTTAACTTCTTTGGTTCCATCCTATAAGATGGAAGTGAGATAGGACTAGTTCCCGGAAGGAGATAAATCGTAAACTCCACTTCTCTCACAAGTGGTAATACTGAGAAGTTTCAGGAAAAACATCAGGAAATTGTTCCACAACAGCTGGAAATATATTTTTCATGATCTCTTCCAATGATTCCAAAGTCAACACTTCCAATTGGTAAGAAATTGTTCCCACCATTGGCGCCAACAAGATCTTTGCACCTTTCTGTACTATCCATTCTCCCTTAAAGAGAAGGTCGATGTTGTCCTCAGTCGTGAAACTAACTGTTCTCCTATAATAGTCGATGTGAGCCTTAATCATTGTCAACCAATCCAAACCTAGGATTATATCATAGAAATACATCTCTAGCACAGAGAAATCCCATTTCAACTCAACTCCATCAACAGTTATAGCACATGATCTACACACGAAGGCTTGACATTCTCTTTAACCAAGAAGAGTTTGCAGTTTCAGGAAAGAAGGCATCATTTCCAGTTTTAAACATAGAAAGTCAACAGCACGAGAAGCAATGAAGGGATGTGATGCACTGGTATCAAACAATACTTGCACAAAGTTAGAATTCAAAAGAATCGTACCTCTTACTGTTGATGGTCCAGCATGATCATCGACAATCATCTGCTCCACTCCATACAATTGCTTCATTTATACACTATTCTCCTTATTGCCTTGATGAGGTTTCCCTAGTTGAGGAGTCGTGGTATTTTGAGAATCACCATGGCTAACTCTGTTATTCTAACAAGACTGGATCTTCTGTCCTTATCCTGTTGAAGCATACGATGCTTGCGACCCATGGGAAGTGTCACGTGCACCCAACCTCGGAGTATTTCAACAATAGCGCTGTAGATTCCCCATCTTCTTGCAATTGTGACATTGTCTAGGTTGCACCGTACACTCTCTCTTCATGTGATCAGTCGAGCCACATTGAAAACCCCTGGCTTTTATCATGGGTCGTGGAGGAAGATTCACCGATCCAGCCATCTAATTCTGATTCGCACTCCCACATTGGAAGTAGGTGTCCCTATTTTTCTTGTTCCCAGCATTATAGTTCCCACCTGTTCCCATGGGTATCATCATAATTCCTCCTCCCATAACTCCCAAGATGTCTCTTTCAGCTACCATTTTTTTTACCATTTCTATATAATCCGTAATATAGAGCACAACTATCTTCGAGCGAATATCCTATCGCAACCCTGAATAAAAGAAGCGTGCCTTTAGCGATGCACTTGCAGAAACTTCCGGTGAAAAGTGCACTAAATTCATGAATTTAGCTGCATATTCCATGACAGAGAGATTCTCTTGCTTCAAGATGAAAAAGTTTTTCGTCCTCTGGATCTTGAACGTGTGAGGATAGAATTGTTTATTGAACAATTCCTCAAATTCCTCCCAGCCTAGGCCTTGATCCACCTTAGCCTGCACCACTAGTTCCCACCACCGTCGTGCAAGATCCTCCAGCATATACGTCACCAACTTTACTTTTAGTTCTACTGGTGTGCTGATGAAATCGAATATATGATTCATCCTGCTTATCCACACCTCTGCCTTCTTGGGTTTAGCATTACCCCAAAAGATGGGTGGATTATACTTCTAGAACTGGACGGAATGGTCTACATGCCTTGACTCATCCCTCTGATTCCCTGTTTCCACAGCCTGGAACGCTTGAATGATACTCTAAACTAGCTCTTGGTTCACACATTGTTCAGGTGCAACCACATTCTCCGCAGCTTCCTCGGGTTGGTTTCTACGATGCCTAACGGGTTCCATTTTCTACACAAACAACGCACGCCATTAGTCTCACTTCCTATAAACTGAAGGCTTATCATTTCAATTTCTATCACATCAACTATCACATCATTGTTTTCCATCCATCAAACTTTTCCACATGTTCAACCATTTTTTAAATCATGCCACATACTTTTTGAAAATCCACCCGTTTTCAAAATATACTAAATATCCATTTTTCAAAATCATTCATTTAAAAATCAATTTCTGCATTTTTCAAAAAAATTCACCTTTCCGAAAATCATAAATCATTCTTCGCAATGAGATATGCCATCCTAGTGTAAATTCATTACTATAGTGCATTTTATGCTCATCTCATTGGCTAAACCCATGGGAATGATATTTGAAACATTATAGAAGTGTATCCAAAACACTTATGTACCCAACACCCTGGTAACATGAAGTTAAGCATAAACGGGTTAGCTATGTCCTTTTATGCTATACATTTCAAGTTATAAAAATTCTACTCCTGTCTAAGATGATCAGTCAAGGAATAGACAAGAAGTAATTTCAACTCCAGGACCAAGAACATCGATGACAACATGTTAGGCAAGGACTGAACAAGATGATACCATTTGTAATGACTTGTCGATTCACATTGGCTTGAGAGATCAACGAGTAATTACTAGGCCTTAAGCGACATACTCAAGGAACCAAAGGCTGGAAATAAATTCCGAAGGGTTTTAAAATACATGGGAGATGATTTAACCTTTAACTGAAAACAAAAAAAATAGAGAAAACTCGATAAACATCTCCATGAAACCACTATATAATGCATGATTCAAAACCAAAACAACTCAACCATTAATTTTATCAAAAACCAACCAAAAGTACCATAGTGAAAACCAACAGTAAACATCAGAGTAAACAACAGAATGACAACTCAAAGATGACAAGACAACAACCCAACTCCATTCTCTACAAGCTCCAAGCTCCAACATCAAAAACCAGACCAAGTATCACGAAGCAGCGCTCTAAACATGTGACACTTTACCTTTGCCAATGTCCCGGTATATGACATATGCAAAAGCACCAACGTGCCAAAGCAGGGGGTGAGTAATGAAACTCATTAGGTTTTCCCCGATGACTTCCCAACCCATGCCTCTAGGATAAAACTTGTTGGAACATTTATATAAAAAAATTTATATAAAACAATTCCAAAACATTTCACAATATAGAAAATTCCATGTTAAAGACATTTTTTCAAGAAAAACATTTTCCAACAAAGCAACCAAGAAAATTTTCCAATTAAATTCACATTTCCATTTTGGAACATTCATTACATTCTACAAATCCACACAACCAACAATGCATGAAACCTTAACCTCCCTATAATCGCGAGTGGGGAGTTATCCTTCTACTAAGTCACCACTTAGTGAACTACCTTGATGGGGGTACTTCACGACCTTATCCACCCCAACTTATTGATGGGGGGACTTCTCACCCTTATCCATCCCAATGCATATGAACACACACCACAACCCATGCAATCCATGCCCAAACCAACTGTGTTCAAAACCATTCAATAAATCATCACCCTTTTATTGAAAATCCATTTTTCCCACAAACCATTTTCCAGATCCAGCAAATCCATATTTTTAAAATCACTATTTTAAAATCAAGAAACCAAAACTCTTTGAACAACCATTCTTTCAATTTCCACAATTTCATCAAAACCCATAAATCATCACAAAAGAAGATTTATAACATGTTTTTCACCACAATTTCACAATCAAAACCAAGAAAATAAATCAATTCGAACTAATCCTTCAAGTTCTAAGAAAGAGAAATCAACAGTGAAGCCACCTACCTTAACAAATTGGGCCAAACCAATCCATGAACAAAGAATGCTCAAGAACACCGGTTCAAAACTCCAAAAACACTCCATAGATCTCTTCTCCTAACACAACCAAGACCAAATCTTGTCATACTTTGTAATCAAAATCCTTAGATCTACCCATACTGGTCATAGATCTAAGAAAACGAGAGAAGAGGAGAAGTAGATCTAAGTAGATCTAAGAAACCAATCAAGAACGATCACATACCTTAAGAATCCAGCTTCGATTCCCCAAGGGAAGCCTTCAGATCGCCTCCGGAATGCTTGGGAGAAGTCTTACAACATCCAAGGGAGTGTAATCCCAAGTTAGGGCCACATAGAAGGTTTAAACAAGGCAATTAAAGGAAAAAAGAGTTAGATCCACAAATTTAGGATCTAACATTAAGTGAACACACGGTTATTCCGCATGGTTTGAAAAACCGTGCGCTAACCATGCATTAGCTTCTTCCTCATCTATCCATCACGCACGACCTCATCTCATGGTTTCCCTTAACTGTTCGCCGATAGTGCATATGCCACTTCCTCCCCAGTCAGACACGCACGGTTTGGCAACACGGTTTGAAAAACCGTGCACCGCCCGTGCGCCTTCCCATGTGCTTCAAACTTCAATCCATGATCTCATGATTCTCCCATACGTCACCCATAACTTATAAAACCAAGAAAAGCATCAAGTAAGGGTTACATACCCGAAACCAGGGGTACTAAAGATGTGAAGAGGCTGACGAGCATTGTTTATCATCAGACCAAGATTAGTTTTTTTGTTTATATGTTGGACACATATGTTAACAATCAGTTTGTATATGTATCATGCGTGGCACATAGTTGCCACCAAAAATTTTCATGACCTAACATTTTATTGATTTATTGTGTCTCCTTTTATGTATTTTATTGATTTCTGATGTTTCCTTTTATGTCTAGATTTCTTGAGTGTGGTATGCACCATATATGTCGTTTATTTTGTCATGAATCATGTTTTATGATTCATTTTTCCTAAATTTATTAAGATTTTTACCCAAGGATAAACGATCAAAAAAATATCCTATAGTAACAGGAATCAATCTATTCATAGTTCTTGGAAATGTTCCTCTATAAAAATTTGTCTCCTGTATAGGAGGATAAAGATGAGATGTATGGGAACCATTATGTGAGACAGAAATAAACAAATTGATGTGAATGAGTAAAGTTCTCACCTTTAGGGTATAACAGGTGTAATTATAATTTTCACCAAGGCCTATTATAGGAGATCCCAACATCATTACATATATTGAAACATCATGAATCAACCCACATATAGTTTTTATATAATAACCGTATGAATATTAGGCTCTTTCCTTGGGTAAGAGTTATTTTTTTTCATAACATAGGTTTATGGATAAAGAACCACATACTAAGGATCCTTATGTATATTTGGATAATATGTAGAGGAAGACAGGTCTTACTAGGTAGACTGCTCTAATAAGTTTCAAGTATTACAATATGGACAATGCATCACATAGATTAACATCATGTGAAAATGACTAAAATAATATATAGTTTAAGATCATATGAAAATACCTTATTATATGTGGTTTAATGTAGTTTAAACTTATTTTTTAAATGAAATGAACTTGTCTTGATGCCAACCTTAGGGATGGAAAACCAAAGTGAATGAAGAAACCCAGTCACTAAGTTAAAGTGGGGAATTTGATATCAGTTTTTTGGTTGGGGTTGAGATAGGAGATCTAGGAATCACATTGTATCCCATGAAAATAGGAATCAATACACACATTGTTCTTATAATTTTGGGGAAAATATGATCACCTTGACTTTGAATTGAGAAATAATTGGGAAACCAAAATAAATAGAATGAGTGTAATGGTAAATACCCTTTATGAACTCCCCTTTGTACATTATCAAGTCTTAGGGATGTTTAGGAAGAGTTTTGTGGTGATTTTGAGGTTTGAGGTGGTGTTTTAGCCTTTTGAAGGCCACCACAGCTTGTCCAATGACTTGTCTAGATATGAAGGAGGTAGTTTTATGTTGGGCATGCTCTTGTGTAAAATGGGATATATAACCATGACATGGGGATGACATGGTGTTATGCATGTTGTCCTAGTGGTTTTCCTATGAACCATGAGAATCTTGAAATTCCTTTAGTTGGGCATGGAATATCGGAGGACTACTAGTCCAAAATAGAAAACCCAAGCTCACCACATTGTAGACTTGGGAATGCTGAGGGTAAAATGGTTGGGAAATGGGAACTAAGTCATGTATTCTATACATGGAAGAATATAGAAGAACCACTATAGATTAGACCACTCCATGTTCTACGATTTTTGGGAGGCCAAAGTCCATTTCAAAATGAAAAAAAAGATAAAATGATAATGAGTGTTCTAGATCACACTTTAACCAAACCAACCACATGAGTTTTGGATATTAACCACGTTTTGGTAGAGTCCAGTGTGATTCACATATAAGTAGAAGTTTTATTACATCCTTTTTTTGAATTTTATACTTTCCCTTAATTCTTAATTGATCCTTACACATCCTCCCCTTCCCTAGTCACCTCCCATGGTGTTCCAAACCACTTGGTTCATATTGGATCATTTAGATTTAAGTTATTTGATTCATGGTATCCCTCTCTTTCCCCATTACACCTTTATTATATTTCTATTATCTTCAAGAGTTCATTATGGTGGAAATTCTTCTCTTTTTGGGTGGTTTTTGATGGAGTCTTATTATTTATTGGATTCAATAATGATTCACTTGAGACCAGGGGTGGTTTATCCTTAGTTCTTGTTCATTTATCCTTGAAGATTCGGTCAAGATTGGGGATTATTCCTCTCCCATTCTTTATATGTACATTTGGGTGGTTTTTACTTATTCTTGTTATTTATTCTTATATGGACACACTTACTTGGTTTTCCAATTATGACTAATTTTGAGATAGTGTGTGGTTTGGGTTTTTATAAAACTTTCTATGTAGTTTGTATAACCTCACCACATATGAAAATGAATAATAATAAATATCTAACTATTAAATTGGTTTCATATACAATATTGGATTTCTGTGTGAATACCCTTCATAATAATTTTGTAATTATGATAAAAATCCTTATTGAAACAAAATTATGCATGGTGGTGGTGATGTGGGGTGGTGGTGATGCAAGGTGGTTGTGATGTGTTGTGGTTATTATGTGTTATATGTTATATCTATTGGATTGTTTTTTTTCAGGGCATTGGTAATGGGACTGTTGTATCAGCTACATTTTTTTTGTAAATCTGTCTTTAGAAATGGTTTTAACCACCGAAAAATAAATATAATATATTTGGAAGTGGTTTTAACTGCCACTACAATTACGGTATTTTGTTATCTGTAATGGTTAAAACCGCCGCTATGGACAATAATTTAGTGGTGGTTAAACCCGTCACTAAACAGTTTTAGTATTCCTTTATTATAACTCGGTGGTTTTAATGGTTTTAGTGGTGGTTTTCCCTGGCGAAACCGATATTTTTTTAGTGGTGGTTTTAACCGCCGCTAAACAACATTCATATTCTTTTATTATATCACTACAGTTTTAATGGTTTTAGTGGCAGTTTCCCCCCTGGAAAAACTGGTTTTTTTTCACGGTGGCTATAACCACTGCAAAAAACCAGTTTCGCACGGGGGATACTCCTGTTAAATTCACTCACTACAACGATTACAATAAACTTCCGCTAAATATAGGAAACATCCACCTATTGTATGTCGACACACACTTTAGCGGAGGTTTCCAAAAAACACCGCAGAACCATATGGCAGCGGTTTAAAATGCCGCCATTTCCACAAAAAAATGCTGGGAAATAGTCTTTTTCCAGTAGTGTTGTATCTATTTTCGACCTCAATTTCCCTGGAGTCTCCTCATTTCCATATAGGTAAATAAATATTGGAATGACTAGAAAGTACCATACAATATTTATAGGACCAGATTCATCTTTCTTATATTGATAAGCACCACACATTGGGAATTCGGTAAGTGATTTGTTGTCCTTGTGAAATAGTATACAATCACTAGGGTAGACATGTATTCTTTCAAATATCATACCCATCGAGCGTAGAATTTTTTTGGTGTCTTATTTTTATCTTGGGAGCTCATTATGTTCTGGGATCATGTCATTCAAGAGAGAAACTAATTCTGTAAAACTGGAATCACTCCATCTATTGACTGTTTTCAAATTATACAACTTCAGTACGGCTAAGAATGATGTATATTTAGTGAAACCAACATAAAATAACATTTTTTCACAACTCTTTAACTTCTCAAACAATTTTAGGTAATCAAGAAGTTCATCTTAAACTCTCCTTGTCATTTTCTCAATACAATCTTCATCATAATTCACATCTATAATCACATCCTTGATATAGTCTTGTTTATTGTCCACACTTATAATCATATCAGATTATCCATAAAATTCAGTGATATCCCAGCAACTAGCTACATTCGCTTTTCCCCCATGTTTATAACAAAATTTATAATTTCGATCTATTCAAGGACAGATCAAGTGTTCTTCTAACTCATCTGGAATAATTAGTCCTGAATAACAACAACATATACATGTACAAAGGATTTGAGAAGGGTCATCTGCATGATCTTTTGAAAACTCGAGGAACTTTTTCACTCTACCACTACTGAAAATTTGACTATTTGCAACGGGGTCATATCGCAAAAACCCTTTTTCATTGGGGGCCAGTTGCAAAAACTCTTTTACAATGGGGGCCTGTCAAAAAAAATATTAGTTGTGATGGGAATCGATCCCATCACAAAAAAATGTCCGATTAAATATATTATATATACAATAACCTTTTGTGATGGGCCCATCACAAATACTTTTGGCGATGAGATACCATCCCATCACAAATAACTTATATGTTATAAACCTTTTACGATGGGCCCGCCATAGAAAATGTTATTACAACGGTAAAAAAACCATCGCAAAAAACATTCAAAAAATATATATAATTTATTTTCGATGGGACCCCCATTTCAAAAGGCCCAATCACAAATACTTAATAAAATAAAAAAGTTTTAATATTATTAAAATGATACAAAAATAAAAAATATTAAAATTCTCAATATTCGTAAAATATATATAAAAAATCATAAAATATTATTTTTTATTAGTAAAATAAAAAAATTAAAAAATATAATACTAATAATAAATATTAAAATATTAAAATATTAAAAATACTAAAAAAATTATGCAATATTCACACCAATATAAAAGACAAAAACTATAAATTGTTCATATTAAAAAAATGTTCAATTCAAATTTTTTTAACAGAATAAAAAAAATACTTGGTGGGATAGTCTTCTAGAAGAGCTGAAGGAGTTGGAGAAGATGTTGGAGGAAACTCCAGCCCTAAACTACGAGTCAGAGGACGCATGTACTCCATCTGCTCGTTCTACTACTATTTCCATTGACGTATGTCCTACTTGTGCTGCTAACACATCTCTTCCTACTGCTTCTAAAAACTCTCTATAAACTCAGTTTGAGCTCGTAACTGCTAATTATTGATAATTATTTTTAATTATTACTAATTATTGCTAATTATTTCTAATTATAGCTAATTATTACTAATTATTACTAATTATTACTATTTATTACTATTTATTAGTATTTATTACTATTTATTAGTATTTATTACTATTTATTTCAACTTATTACTATTAATTTTTTTATAAGTATTTATTACTATTTAATGAGTATTTATAAGTATTTTTGACTATTTATGTCTATTTATTTCTATTTATTAGTATTTATTACTAATTATTACTAATTATTACTAATTATTACTATTTTTTTACTATTTATAAGTAATTATTACTAATTATTACTAATTATTAGTAATTATTACTAATTATTACTAATTATTACTAATTATTACTAATTATTACTAATTATTACTAATTATTACTATTTATTAGTATTTATTAGTATTTATTACTATTATTACTAATTATTACTAATTATTTCTAATTATTGCTAATTATTACTAATTATTAGTATTTATTTCTATTTATCAGTATTTATTTCTTTTTATTAGTATTTATTTCTATTTATTTCTATTTATTAGTATTTATTACTAATTATTACTAATTATTAATAATTATTACTAATTATTACTATTATTACTAATTTATACTAATTATTAGTATTTATTACTATTTATTATTATTTATTACTATTTATAACTATTTATATTATTAGTATTTATTAGTATTTATTTTTATTTATTATTATTTATTATTAATTATTACTAATTATTACTATTTATTCCTAATTATTACTATTAATTCTTAATTATCACTAATTATTGCTAATTATTTTCAATTATTACTAATTATTACTAATTATTACTAATTAATACTAATTATTTCTAGTTATTACTAATTATTACTAATTATTACTATTTATTACTATTTATTAATATTTATTAATAATTATTACTATTTATTACTAAATATTATTAATTATTCATATATATTACTAATTATTACTAATTATAACTATTTATTAGTATTTATTGCTGTTTATTACTATTTATTACTATTGATTACTATTTATTAGTATTTATTACTATTTATTTGTATTTATTAGTATTTATTATTATTTATTAGTATTTATTACTATTTATTACTATTTATTATTATTTATTACTATTTATTAGTAATTATTTCTATTTATTTCTATTTATTACTATTTATTAGTATTTATTAGTATTTATTAATATTTATTAGTATTTATTAGTATTTATTATTATTTATTACTATTTATTAGTATTTATTACTATTTATTACTTTTTATTAGAATTTATTAATATTTATTACTTTTTATTAGTATTTATTAGTATTTATTAGTATTTATTACTATTTATTAATATTTATTTCTATTTATTACTATTTATTACTAATTATTACTAATTATTACTAATTATTGTTGTTTATTACTAATTATTACTAATTATTACTAATTATTACCATTTATTACTATTTATTACTATTTATTATTATTTATTATTAGTTATTAGTATTTATTTGTATTCATTTGTATTTGTTACTATTTATTAATATTTATTACTATTTATTAGTATTTATTACAATTTATTACTATTTATTAATATTTATTAGTATTTATTTGTATTTGTTATTGTTTATTAGTATTTATTAGTATTTATTACTATTTATTAGTATTTATTACTATTTATTTGTATTTATTACTATTTATTAGTATTTATTACTATTTATCAGTATTTATTTCTATTTATTAGAATCTATTTCTATTTATTACAATTTATTTCTATTTATTGCTATTTATTACTTTTTAATTTTATTTATTAGTATTTATTACTATTTATTGCTATTTATTAGTATTTATAAGTATTCATTACTATTTATTGGTGTTTATTAATATTTATTAGTAATTATTACGATTTATTACTATTTATTACTATTTATTACTATTTATTTATATTTATTACTATTAATTAAAATTTTATTACTAATTATTAGTATTTATTTCTTTTTGTTAGTATTTATTAGTATTTATTACTATTTTTACTATTTATATGTATTTATTACTATTTTTTAGTATTTCTTACTAATTATTACTAATTAATACTATTTATTACTAATTGTCAATATTTATCACTATTATTTTCTAATTATTACTAGTTAGTGTTAATTACTATTAATTACTACAAAATACAGCTACTAATTTATAATTACCCCTAATTATTTATATACATTACTAATTATCGTTAATAGTGACTAATTAGTACTAATTAATAAGAATTAATAATGATAATTTAATTTTATTATTACAAATAAATACTGATGACAAAACATTTTAAATCTAACTTAATTACAAATAATCAACAATAATTAAAATTAATATAAAGAAAGGAAATAAATACTAAATTAAATAAAACATAAATACGTTTAACGTGATCTCTTATAATTGTTGGCTGCTTCACAACTTCTTCGTTAAAAAATACTAACTCTAAAAAAATTTAACTCTAAAATTAGAGTTTAAAGAAGAAGAGTAATAAGAAATTCAGGCAGAGTGAAGAAAAAATGGAGAGGGGGGTACATATAGGCTAGATTAGTTGCGATGAGACTTTTTTGCGACGGTATTCCCATCGTAAATACCTTCAGCTGCATTAATTAATGTCGGCGGTTAAAAAGATTATTTGGGACGGGGCTGTCGCAAAAGGTGACCTGCCACATGCCTTTTGCAACGGGACAACATCTCGTCGCAAATATGTTTTTACCGCCGCCGATTATTTGTGATGGAACCCGTCACAATTAACCTTCAGAGGTCGAACTAGTTGTGACGGGGGATTCCCCCGTCACAACAAGGTCTTACCGCCTCCTGATTTTTTCCACGGGCGGTGCCAACCCATCGCAAATACTCTTTTACGCGGTTTGGCGCGTTATGCTCACCAAACTGCGCATAACAATTTGCAAAGGGGAGCCTATTCCCATTGCAAATAATTGACTATTTGAGACAGGTTGACCATCCCGTTGCAAATAATCTTTTCAACGGACTATTTGCGATGAGATTTATTCCCGTCGCAAATAACCAGTCAAAAATAACGGTTTTTCCCATAGTGTGTTTTCATACTCTTTTGTCAGATTACTGACATCCATCCATTCTTTATTCATAACTATCCTATTTGATTCAATAATATTAATATTTAACAAAATAAATACACAAAATGTTGATATAAAAATTATCCAAGGATTAAAAGTGGCTTTAAATATATATCGCAAGGGTTAAATCACCACTATAAAAATAAAACAACATTTTTAACACTTTCAAATCATCCAAACTCTTGGTTTGAAATCCAATTAACATAAGAATAATTTTTAAAACATCAAGACAGTGATTACCACCGATTCCTCTTTGTTAGTAGTGCTCTAAAGTGATTTTTTGTATCATTCAAAGATCAAATCCAAAAAAACCCATTTAATGGATTATCCATTTTGAAATAGAGTTCTAGCTCTACTAAACAATTGAGATCTTAAAAAAACTAATTAAAAACCTTTCGACTCTCCTTCTCAAGATTCACCATTAATATTTTAACTAAAACAACTTCATAAATGATATTATGTCTTATAAACACCATGATGTAAATCAGACATTGTCACGACCCGTCCCCCGGGGCCCGTGCCGTGACTACCCCAAGCCCACCTTCCATAGGCCAGGGGCTGGAGACTAGCACCGAATGGTGTAATCCCTAAAACTGGGAAGACATTGTCTTTATAACCTGTAACCACACGCAACGAAGCACACAACAAGATACGAACACAAGTAAACAGAATAGTAAACATAGTGAGTACAGTACGAAAAAGGGGCCAGAATACAAACCCAACTGGAAAGTACAAGAAATTGATAGTACAAGTAAACTGGATCAAAAAGGAAGACGGTTGTTGGGTCATCCTCCGAGGTTCCTACCTAAAGGGTAGGTACATATTGCCTCCTCAGAACTCCATGTTCGTCCGTCTCCTCCGTGTACTGACTCGTTGTAAGGTCCTCCTCCGGCCACCATCCAGTCCTGGTACCCTCAGTCTCGATCAACACTGTCCTACATCTGCACCAAACAAAACAAGGTGCAGGAATAACCCATGTAGGGTGAGTATAACGATACTTAGTAGAGACTCTAAGACCCTTAAGGTCTCACAAAATCCACAAAGGATAAACCTCAAAGCATGAAGTCAACTGTCAACCCTACTTAGGTATATGCCCCGACATATACTTAAGTTATCAAGTATACCCAGCTCCATCATGAGGAAACACATGGTCCAACCCAAAAGCCCAAATCTCAACTGTTCCACAAAGAAAGGAAAACCACAAAGGCAAGTACCACCCAAGTACGCCACACAGAAGAATACCACCAAGGTGTTACCACAAAGGAAAGTACCACACAGGTATGAACTCAGCTCACACCAGGTATAACTTAAGTATAGTAGTAGAGATGATTAGATGTAACTACTGAATCATCTTACTCTGTAAAGAAGTTGACCCACACAGGATCGCAATGAGCTAACCGACACAGGATCACTAGGTGCTGACCCACACAGGATCGCTAGGAGCTGACCCACATAGGATCTCTAGGTGCTTACCCACACAGGATCTCTAGGAGCTGACCCACAAAGGATCGCTAGGTGATGACCCACAAAGGATCTCTAGGAAATGACCCATATATGATCTCTAGGTGCTCAACCACATAGGATCGAAAGGTGCTGACCCACATAAGATCATTAGGTGCTGACCCACACAGGATCGCATGGTGTTGACCCACACAGGATCTCTCTAAGTGCTGACCCACACAGGATCGCTTCACATTTTTCAGGTCACAACCAGCTACTGGGTTTCCACAGTATGCTCACTCGTCTCTGGGAGTATCCACTCCACAAGATACTGGATGATACTCCAACTACCACGAATTCCAATGAAGAAGTATCTCAATGGTCCGCCACGTCCTAAGGGTCTCAACCCAACAGACGAAGCCTCATTCGGACGTCCGGTCTGTGAGTTATTAGCCTTTTAGTCTCGAGGGCCTGGTTGGATTCGCGTTCGATCCAACCCAACCATTCCCCAACTTTATCCAAATCTCCAATTTCATATACCAAAAGGACCGTCTCGCTCCAAGGTTTCCATCACCACTGACGGTTCATCAAACGGAAATCCGGTGCCAATGTTATGGCCCATGTAATGTATAGGGTCGTATCTGGTCCGGGTCCGGTGCGAATCGGTCGGACTGACCCGACCTGGGTCGACCCACCCGACCCACAGGGTCTAGACTGACAGGCCATGAGTTCCGCGAGGCCGTGGGGTGTCGTGAGGCCGCAGGGAGGCTCGACCGCGGGGGTGCCTCTAGGGCGCGATGTTGCGGGGTGGATCGGCCGGAGAAGCTCAGCTGCGGGGGTGTTGTGAGGATGTGGGGCCACAGGGTGACTCTACTGGAGAGGCATGGTCGAGGCGGCTCGGCTGGTAAGGCAGAGGTTGCGGAGCGGCTCGGCCGGGGTGGCTCGGCCGGGAGGGCGGAGGCCGCGGACGGGCCGCGTGAGCGTGGGGCGACACGATGAGGCCGCGGGGCGGCGATGGCCGCAGACAGCATAGCGGCGTGGGGCGCTGGGCTGCGCCGTGAGGCCGCAGGGCGGCCATGGATGCAGACGGAGGAGCGCCGCGGGGTGAGAGGCCACAGGGCGGCGGGGTGCTGTGCCTTCATTGGCGGTTCTCGAGATCCACTAGTGTGAACCGTCGACACCTTTCACCATCACCAAAGTCACCTTCTTTCATCGCGAAAAGATACACCATTCAAGAAGAACTATGGAGGGGTCAGACCATGTTAATTTGGCCCGCACCCTCCATGTTAGAGCATTAGCAATAGGTGCAACAAGAATAAGAATATCATGAACGGGTAAAGAAAATAATTCAAACACCCTCCCTACAACCCTCATCAACCACTATTCCCATTCTCGCAAAATAATTAGAAGGGGAGATCATGGGAAGTGATAATCAAATAAAAGTAAACCCATACCTCATTCGTTTAATTCGTGGAAGATTTCCCACGGGGAAGGAGACACTGTTTTTGGGAAATAGACGGACGTTGGTGACATCAACATTTCCTCAAACGTCAGTTCGTTGACGTTAAAGACGTTCCTCGTCAACGAATGTCTCGTGGAAGAAGTTGGAGTCGAAGTCGGAGTTCTTCATTGGCCTTCTTCGTTAGAGAGCTTTCTCCAAGGCCTCCTTCCTCCCAATTCCCACAAAAATGCCAAGTAACCAACATAATAGATTATGTTGTCTATTTAGTTCATTGGCATAAATTCAAAAAGGCTTAATTTTTTAACTAGTTTGGCATAATAAATATTGGAGGAGTTGAAGAGGCTCCCCAACATTTAATAGGAAGTTTGAGGGTTTCTGCCATTAAAGGGGAGTTCAATGGGGTTTATACTCAGGTGGTCCCCACAACCAAAACCTCTCAAGGGAGGTTTAGATCAGGTGGTCCCCACCTTTGAATCATCCACATGGGAGTTTCAAAATAAAAAAAATGTTATACAAATGTTATATTATTTTATTCTTTCACGAAAAACCCAAAAAATTAACTTTCACCCTCGAACAACTGCCGTCGAGGTGAAAGTCTCCTTAAGAAAATACCAACACTACGATTTCCACGGTGTCCTCGGATTTCAATTCGAAGAACTGTTTTAAAAGTTATAAAAACCCACTCATACATTTACTAAACGTACCCAAAAAAAGTTCAGGAATTCACTTTGGGCACTCCGAGCATCGGAATCACTCACGGTAAATTTTCACGGACTCATAAAATTATCATTTAATAAAAAAAATATGGAAATTATGGGTCTTTACATTGTCCCCACCTTTGAAATTTACATCCCCGTAAGCCACAACTGAAACTAAGGGAACATGTGGGGGTACTGATCATGCATCTGAGCCTCCCGATCCCATGTGCTCTCTTGGTAGTTCCCGTGCTGCCAGCGAACGCGCACCAGAGGTATCAACCGTCCATGAAGGACCCGATTCTGTAGATCCTCAATCTCAACTAAAACCTCCGTAAAATTCACCACATCATCGATGTCCATATCACCGTGGTCGATGAAGTGGTAAGGGTTGTGCACGTATCTCCTCAGCTGGGATACATGGAAAAGTCGTACACCTGGTGCAACTGAGGTAGAAGAGCTAAGTGGTATGCCACCTCACCAACTCTGCTGTGGACCTGAAAAGGTCCGATGAATCTCAGAGATAATTTTCCACCTTGGAAAAATCTCTACAGACCTCATCAGGGTGAGACACATAGAAATATAAGGTTTCCATCCTCAAAATCCAGAGGTCTCTATCTCATGTCGGCATAAGACTTCTTCCTGCTATGTTCAGTCTTCATCCACTCCTGGATGATCTACACCTTCTCTGTGGTAGCCCGTACCATTTATGGTCCCACAAGTGGTGACTCCCCTATCCCAGTCCAACACAAAGGTGATCGGAAAGGTCCCCCATACATGTCTCAAAAGGATTCATCCCAATGGTGGAGTGATAACTGTTTTTGTATGAAAACTCCACCAACGACAATTGACCCTCCCAACTATGACTGAAATCGAGGACACAAGCACGTAGCATGTCCTCAATGTTCTGAATGGTCCGCTCAGTCTAACCATCCATCTGAGGATGGAATGTGGTTCTCAAATGAAGCTATGTCTTGAACGCCTCATGCAACCCTTTCTGTAGCCAGGAAGTAAAACATGCGTCACAATTAGAGACAATCTTCAAGGGTACTCCATGTAGCCGCATAATATTCTACACATAGAGGTGTCCCAAGATCACTACTAACCCATGTTCTCTGATCAGTAGGAAGTGGGCCAACATGGTGAGTTGATTAATGATCACCCAGATAGAATCATGTCCCCTGGATGTACATGTAATTCTTGTCTCGAAGTCCATGGATATCCCATCCCACTTCCACTCTGGGACCTCTAAAGGCTGAACCAATCCTGCTTGTACCTGATGCTCTGCCTTCACTTGCTAACAAGTGCGGAATCGAGAGACAAACTCTGCTATTTATTTCTTCATTCCCGACCACCAGTGTTGTCGTCGATGATCCCGGTACATCTTCTCCACTCTTGGATGCACCGCTAGAGGGGATGTGTGGAAATCCATCAACACTTCCTCCCAAAGTGACACTAGTACCATGGTACGTCCTCTGAAGAGAATGATGTGATCCCCACCTTCCTAAAATCCATCAGGTGCCTGTCCTATGGATATATGAGCACGTCATGCCTCACAATCAGTGTCCCCACGCTGCACCTCCTCAACTCGCTGAAGAATTGGGGGAGTGACTGTAGGAGACTGAATAAAATCTGCTCCATCTATATCCATAAAGGATATCTGCAAAGTGGCTAGTTGCTCCATCGCCTCACCTAGCAGCTTTATACCAGACCTCCTGATGATTGAATCTTCTACAACGATCCCCTTGTTAGGAGTATAGACTATATAGAAGTCATAGTCATAAAAGAACTAAATCCAACGTCACTGTCTCAGCTTCAGGTACTTATGAGAGAAGATATACCTGAGACTCTTGTGATCTGAGAAGACTATAAAACATTCACCAATCAGATAGTGATGCCACATCTTCTAGGTGGCGACCACTACTGCTAACTCCAGATCATGGGTAGTATAGTTCTGCTCATGCTGTCTCAATTGTTGAGAACCATTGGTGATCACTGCTCACTCCTGCATCAGGAAACATCTGAGTCTGATCCCTAATGCATCATAATAAACCAGGTACCCTATGAACTCCTCTTGAAGCCTTAAGATGTGAGCACTAGTCAGCCGCTACCTCAGCTTCTGGAAACTCCACTAGCATATCTCCGACCACACGGAGGGTTTCCCCTTCTTAGTCAATGCAGATAGAGGTGATGAAACTCTATAGAAATCTAGTACAAATCTCTGGTAGTATCTGAACAATCCCGGGAAAATCTATACCCCCATCACACTCTCGGGTGGCTCCCAAGAAAGTACCACCTCGATCGTCACTAGATCTACTGCAACACCAGCCTCCGATTTGACATGTCCTAGAAAGTGAACATCTCAGATCCAGAACTGGAACTTTGAGAGCTTACCATAAAGCTGGTGCTCTCGGAGTGTGTCCGTAACTACCTGCAAATGATAGGCATGCTCCTCCTCAGTATCCTAGTAGATCAGAATGTTTTTAATGAAGACTACAACAAAGAGATCAAGGTAATGCTGAAATATCATGTTTATGAGTCCCATGAACACTGTTAGAGCATTGGTTACTCCGAAAGGCATAACCAAGAACTCGTAGTGGCTGTACCGTCATCTGAAAGTCGTATTCTACACATCCTCATCTCGTACTCTGAGCTGGTGATAGCCTGATCTGAGGTATATCTTCTAGGACAACCGTGCTTCCTTCAGCTGATCAAAGAGGTTGTCAATCCTCGGAAGTGGGTACTTGTTCTTCACGGTCACTTGGTTTAGGCGCTGATAGTCAACACAAAGTCTCAAGCTCCCATCTGCCTTCGTGGTGAACATAATCGAGGCTACCGAAGGGGAAAAACTGGGCTAAATGATTATCTTCCCCTGCAAGTCCTATAGCTATACCCGCAGCTCATGAATCTCTGTGGGATCCATCTGATACGCTGGTGTAGATATCAGTGTCATCCAAGGGTACAAGTCAATGTAAAATTCCACCTCTCAGTGAAGAGGTAGACCCAGAACATCATCAGGGATGACATCCGCGTACTGGTCCACCACTACAGGATAACTCATACTATCCACATCAACCGCTCCGAGGGTAAGGCTAGCCAACTGATGAGTGATCGATTGCACTCTCCTCCGGGTAAGTCCATCATGTGCGTCAAAGGCCCCCTTCTTTCTGGTGAAGGTAAACCTTGTCCCATCTGTGCGGAAACACCACACTTTGTGCCTAATATAGTCAATCTGAGTAAGGACTGTAGATAACCAGTCCATACCCAAGATGATGTCATAAGGCATCCATGCCCCTACTGGGAGATCCCAAGCGAAGCTCTCGCCTCCTAGAGTATGCTCACACTGCCGGTACCAGTGCACAATCATCTAATCCGCTCCCTTAGAAGTCTCTAGCCGTAAGGATCGAGCCAATGGCTCCATCGGAATATACGAGCTCCGAACGAGGGAAGTGGTAATAAAAAAATGAATGACACTTGTGTCTATAAGAACTGCAACTAAGGTAGAGTAGAAATATATCATACCTCATATCATCTCTAGATTTCCGTGATCATAGGCATCAGCTACCTGGAGCTGAGCTGGCCCCGGTCCACCTGCTCCCTGCGGTCGGGGTGGACCTCATGGTGGGGGTGGTGGTAACATCTCGAATCTTCGCCCACCATTAGATACATGACCATATCCTCGTCCACGTCTACCTTCTTCCTAAAGACCTACTTGGCCGAATAACTTTCTCTGCCTGGGTAGTCCTTCGACTGTCTGCTGATCATCCGTATAGCGGGTCGGACAGTCAAGAGCCATGTGACCTTTCCCATCACATGCATAACACTACCCACTCCTGGTATGACTGGATCCGCCTTGGGTGTCCCGCACAACCGACCCTAAGTCATGCAGTCATCCACCTGTAGGTATGGTCCTCTTAGACCTCTGCATCATCTATCTACTACCATCTACAGAAGTCTCCACTACGTGACGACTGGTGGTGGGTCTCGCTGCTAGTGTCTGCTCACCAAGAAAAATCTCCACTAAGAGTGATCTCTCTAACACCCCTACCTATGTCTGGATGCTATGAGAAATCATCGAAGCCCTGATATCTCGCCTCATCCACTGCTCGAAGGTCCATGCCCTAAAAAATGGGTCCCAAACCATATCTATGGAGTAGCATGAGAGGTCAATGAACCTCACTGAGTAATGAGCCACAGTCATGCTGCAGATGAAGTATCTCTTGAATGCGCACTGCACAAAGAGTCACTATGACAAACTCTACCTGAAACAGTCTCTCAATGTCTGACCGTAGAATCATCACCTCGTTGTGAACATGGAGCATCATGATCCACAATTTTCCAATTGCTACCTATTGAAGGCTGGAAGAAAGGATCACCATGAGATTGGCTGGGGTCCCTACCAGTTGGAAGACTCTCACTACAGCCTCCAACCAATCCTTACTTGCCTTTGGGTCTGTCTCTCCCCTGATCATGGGTGGCCTCTGGCCCTAGAACTCATGCAATGCGCTCAGGCGGTGTGCACCATATTCTACTAGGGGTGATGGCATCGGTGTCTCAACGGGTAATGGTACTACTAGTTCCTCTACTGGTGCTTCTACTTGAAGAGGGCCCTGCATCGAGGTCTTATCGCTCGGTGGGCTATCAGTGCATACAACTCTCAGAACCTTAGCTGGCTATTTGCGTGGAGGCATCCTGAAATGAAATAGGTGTTCCACGGTTAATAACTTATACTTACTGAGCTGAATCAAAAAGATAACAATGAAAATTCTTGAAAACACACACGCAATCAGTGTTTTTATGCACTAAGATGGAAATCAGAAGTCAGGGTCCTAGTGTATGGATACGATGGCCACTGTACCAACACTTGATTCCCTAAACTGATAAACACACTGATGGGGTGAGGTAGTGGGGCTGCTCGGCCAGAGCGGCTCAACCGCGGGGTTTCCGCGAGGGTGCGGGGCCACATGACTTATTGGCCAGAGTGGCTAATCTGTGGGGGTGTCACGATGGCACGGGGCTGCGGGGTGGCATGCCTGACGCGGCTCGGCCGGGGGGTGGGAGGCCACAGAGCAGCTTAGCCGGGGTGGCTTGTCCAGGAGGGTGGAGGCCGCAGAGTATCTCGGTCGAAGTAGCTCATCTGGGAGGGTGGAGGCCATATAGGTGCCGCGAGGGAACAAGGTGGCGCGGTGAGGCCGCAAGGATTTGATGGCCACAGATGGCAGAGCACCGTGGGGCGTAGAGTCCGAGGTGCGGCAGAGCATTGTGCCTTCATTGGTGGTTCTCGAGTTCCACCGGTGCCAACCGCCAGCACCAGTCACCGTCACCAAAGTCACCTTCTTTCATCGTGAAAGATACACCATTCAAGAAGATTGATGGAGGGGTCGGGCCATGTTTGTTTGGCTCACACCCTCCACATTAGAGCGGTAGCAAGCGGCTCAAAAAGAACAATAATATCAAAAAGTTGGTAAAATATATATTTCAAACACCCTCCCTACACCACTTGTCAATAACTATTCCAAATCCCATTAAAGAATTATAAGGGGAGAACATGAGAAGTGATAATCATATAGAAGTAAACCCCTACCTCATTCATTTGATTTGTGGATGATTTCCCACGGGGAAGGAGACGATGTCGTTGGGAAATAGATGAACATTGGTAATGTTGGCATTTCCTCGAACATCCATTCATTGATGTTGAAGACATTCCTCATCAACAAATTCCCCGTGGATGAAGTCGGAGTCGAAGTAGTCCTTCTTCATTGGCGTTCATCGTTGGAGAGATTTCTCCCAAGGCTCCTTCCTCCCAATTACCCCAAAAATGCAAAGTATCCAAGATAATAGATTATGTTGTCTATTTAGTTCATTCGCATAAATTCAAAAAGGCTTAATTAATTAACTAGGTTGGCATAATAAATGTTGTAGGAGTTGAGGAGTCTCCCACAAATTTAATAGGAAGTTTGAGGGTTTCTCCCATTATAGGGGAGTTCAAGGGGGTTTATACTCGGGTGGTCCCCACAACCATAACCTCTCAAGGGAGTTTTAGTTCAGGTGGTCCCCTCCTGTGAATCATCCACATGGGAGTTTCAAAATAAAATAAAATAAAATGTTACAAAAATTTTATTTTATTTTATTCTTTCACAAAAAAACCCAAAAAATTAACTTTCACCCTCGACCAACAACCATTGAGGTGAAAGTCTCCTTAAGCGAATACTGGCACTTTGATTTCAACGGTGTCCTCAAATTTCAATTCCATGCACTGTTTCAAAAGTTAGAAAAACCCACTTTCACTTTTACTAAACATACACGAAAGAAAGTTCAGAAATTCACATCGGGCACTCCAGGCCATGGAATCACGCGTCGTCAATTTTCACGGACTCGTAAAATTGCCATTTAATAAAAAAAATTATATCAAAATTCCTGGTCTTTACATTCTCCCCACCATAGGTCTTTACATCCCCGTAATCCACAACTCATACTAAAGGAACAAGTGGGGGTGTTGAGCATGCATCTGAGCCTCCAACTCCCATGTTCTCTCTTGGGGGTTCCCATGCTGCCAGCAAAGGCACACACGGGGTATCGACCGTCCATGAAGCACCCGATCTTGTCGATCATCAATCTCAACTAAAACCTCCATAAAAGTCTCCCCATCATTGATGTCCATCTCTCCATGGTCGATTATGTAGGAAGGGTCGTGCTCGTATCTCCTCAGCTGGGATACGTGGAAGACGTCATGTACCCGGTGCAACTGGGGTGGAATAGCTATGCTGTATGCCACCTCACAAACTCTATTGTGGACCAGAAAAGGTCTGATGAATCTCGGAGATAACTTTCTACCTCAGAAAAATCTCCACAGACCTCATCGGGGTGAGACCCATATAAAGACGTGGTTTCCATCTTCAAACTCCAGAGGTCTCCTTCTCTTGTCGGCATAAGACTTCTGCCTGCTCTGTGGAGTATTCATCTTCTCCTAGATGATCTGCACCTTCTCTATGGTAGCCCGTACCATCTATGGTCCCACGATTGCTGACTCCTCGGGGTTAGTCCAACAAAAATGTGATCTTCACGGTCCCTCGTACATGCCTCGATTATTTTCATCCCAATGGTGGAGTGATAACTATTTTTGTATGAAAACTCCACCAGCGGCAAGTGATACTCCCAGTTGCGACCAAAATCGAGGATACAAGCACAAAGCTTGTCCTCGAGGGTTTGAATAGTCCACTCATTCTGACCATCTATCTGAGGATTGAAGGTGGTGCTCAAATGAAGTTGTGTCCCAAAATCCTCCTACAACCCCTTCCATAGTCGGGAAGTAAAACGTGCATCATGATTGGAGACAATTATCGAGGGTACTACATGTAGCTGCATAATATTCTACCCATAGAGGCGTCCCAAGACATCTACTTACCCCTGTTCTCTGATTAGTGGGAAGTGGGATGACTTGGTGAGTTGATTGATTACCACCTAGATAGAATCATGTCCCCTAGATGTATGTGTAAGTCATGTCACGAAGTCCATCGATATCACATCCCACTTCCACTCAGGGAACTCTAAAGGCTGAACCAGACCTGCTCATACCTGATGCTCTTCCATCACTTGCTAATAAGGGAGCCATCAAAAGACAAACTCTGCTACTGATTTCTTCATTCCCAGCCACCAGTGCTGTCTTCAGAGATCCTGGTCCATCTTCGCCACTCCTGGATGTACCGCTAGAGGGGATGTGTGGAAATCCCTCAACACTTCCTCCGGAAGTGACACTAATACCATGGTACGTACTCTGAAGAGGATGACGTGATCCCCACATTCAGAAAATCCATCAGGTGCCTGTCCTGTGGATATATGAGCACGTCGTGTCTCGCAGTCATCATCCACATGCTGCGCCTCCCTGACTCATTGAATAATTGGGGAAGTGACTGTAAGAGAATTAATAAAAGCTACTCTATCTCTATCCACAAAGGATATTTTCAAAGTGGCCAGTTCCTCCATGCCCTCACCTAGTAGATGTATACCAATCCTCCTGCTGCGTGCATGTTTCCCTCGGAATTCAGGGATGACCTCCTGGATGGGAGATTCAAACATTCCGATCGGTTTCTAGCGGGTTTGTTCGTAGAACCAGAAACATCCAATGATTTCACATCCATTTTGGCCTACTTTCCAAAGGTAGGCGCTCATTAGCATGTGGACTGATGAGGCTTAGGAATTTTCATTGGTCGAGAGGATGGGAGGTCAGACTCATCACACCTTTTTGAGGGGAATTATTGTCTATTCCGGGACTCTCTTTATAGATTTAAGTTATGCTCGTGAATCCTTATTACATTACCATGTATAAAATGAGATTTTCCTTTAGTTTTGAAAATCAATGATTAAATATGTAAGAAATTTAGAGAATCTTTTATATGTATTTGAGGTTCTTCATAAATAGAGAATCATATATATCTATTTAGAGATTCTTGGTCAATGGTAACCTTCAAAACATTCATATAAAAGTCTCTTGGTCATTATGATGACCAGGCCGGTTTTAAAGCCACTCAGTGGGGTACTTGAAGTTTATTGTCATTCAGAAGGACATGAATTATTTCAAAGTTAGGATCGAACCCATAGATGGGCTACCTACGTATCCTTTGTTTTGTAAAAGGAATCATAACCCACGTAGTTCAAATAAGGGTATGATGTTTATGATTGATGGCTCAAAGTAGGATGTCACAATTACATTTACACTCTAAGCTCACGTGAGTCATTCTCGGTGTGAGAAACAAGAGGTATTTGTAAAAATTAGACAATTGTGCCATGAAAGATGCAATCATAAGAAATGGTTTGGGGCTTATGTATGTATGACTACCCAGATGAATGAAGTTTAGGATTTACTTTATGGAGAAAATCCAGGAACAGGGTCCATAAAGGTATATGTGCTTTATGGAGATTTGAACACTCTAACTTGGGACTTTATTCTTGAAAAGGAAACCCAATTTAGGAGAGGATTGATAATTGGGTTTTACTCCTAAGAAGGAATCCCATATTAAATTTACATTAAGACTGGTTAAGGAGAATTTAAGGGACTTGGGGCTTCCTCCTGAAAAGGAAGCCTAATATTTATGACTGGGACTTATTCCTAAAAAGGAATCCCATGTTAAGGATTAAGGTTTGGGGCTTACTCCTGAGGAGGATGCCCATATTTGAGATTGGGGCTTACTCCTGAGGAGGATGCCCATATTAAGGGACTTGGGACTTACTCCAAAGAAGGATGCCCAAAATTAAGGGACTTGGGGCTTACTCCTAAGAAGGATACCCAAAATTATGGGACTTGGGGCTTACTCCTGAAAAGGATGCCCATATTAGAGGACTTGGGGCTTACCCCTAAGAAGGATGCCCAAAATTTATGACTGGGACTTATTCCTGAAAAGGTGACCCATGTTAAGGATTTCTCTCATCTTAAAGGATGAGGTTGAATGAATGAACTCTCCATATTTAGTGACAAAAAGATATTTAAATCACTAGGTTTTGAGAGATATTCCACCGAATTCCTTTCAGATAAGGAAGTCAAATCAAGAAATCATGCCATAAATGGCTTTAAAGAGTGTCTTGAAGACTGAATCATGAAAAGGAAAGGTGTAATGGCTTAAGAGGGGTGAAATGGGCAAGAAAGGCACCCAAAAAGGATCGGGCGTGTAGGTACTGAGGCGTCGCGCAAGTATTGGTCACGCAGGTATACCTGAGCGACATGTGATGAACTTGCGCGATGGTCAACCAGCATTGAAATACATGAGAGACTCTTTATTAAAGCCTTTAGAATTCTCTTGAGGTTCTTCCAGAAAAGGGACGCGCATGTTATATCGAAGGAATAAGGCAGCGCGCAAGTGGGACCACTTCCCTTAAGGGTTGGCCACTCAGGCGCGCAAGTGTTGATGTGTTTCAATACTTAGGCCTTCCTCCCTCTCATTGGACCTTCCGTTCTAGGTAATAAATTACCTTAGAAATGATCCGGAAGCTTTGAGAAGAGACTTGGGAATCAGGAGCTTCAATCCGAGTTTCTGGAAAAAGATCCTCTCGAATGGGGGGCCCACAGGGTCTATTTATATGCAGGAGAAGACCCCGGGCGGTTATCGGGCGGTTATCAATTAGGTCGCGCAAGTCACTTGCGCGCCACGGTGCGTCGCGCAAGTCCACTTGCGCGACCATGAGGAAACTTGCGCGGCCTATGGGCAATGTTTTCCCTGTTCATCCCTTTGTCGATTTTTGATGTTTTCTTCAAAGGTTGAATCACTTTCTGCTCATATATTCCCCTTTTCCGATCTTTAGATTCTGTGACGAATGGAGCGTCAACAAAAGTGCCCCCTCAGAGTTGGATCCAGAGAGAAATGAGGATTTGACTCTGAGGAAATCGAATACATCCAAAGGAAAAGGGGGGTGCGCAAGTCTTGATGGAGCAGAGGGCGGCGCGCAAGTGCGCATCACGCTGGGATACGGCCCTCTGTCGTGCAGGGTCCGGCGCGTAGGGTCCCGACCATGTCTATAAATAGAGGGCCTCACTTCCGTACAGGCATCTAAATTTCCGGACTTCATACCTTCGAGCTCTCGCCGCGCAGGTCACCTTATCCACGCAGGTTGCTCTGTTTTCTAGTGTTTTTCCTTGATGTCTCGCTACTGTAAAGGCATTTGTACTTGCGCGGTTTATACTTGCGTGTCAAAAACTAGCTCGGCACACGAATACTTGCGCGCCATTTTTTAGACATGCGCGCCTTTATGCCTTAGCCATTTTTTCCGAATTCTTTCACAAATTTTTTGAAAAATAAACCCATTTAAGAGTTTAATTTATTCAACTTTTGGGAAGATTCAATGGCTACTAATGGAATTAAAATTTCTGATGAACTGGCTAGCAAGCGGATTGATGACATGATGAACATCATTGGCCATGATTACTATGATATCTGCAACAACACTCTCTCAGATTTGGCTAAGCACTTGAAGAAATATCATCTTAATTTCCCACAGAGCATCTACCTGCCTCTATATGGTCATGGTCACCTGCAAGGAGTCAACGTTCCAGATGCAAAGAACTATACACCTGAAATACAGCTGCGCTGCTACTCTTTTATTTCGGTTATGCTGTGCATTAAGAGCAACAAAAATGGTGTGAACTTTCAAATTCTTCCTCCATGTCATTTCTTTGCAGATATGAAAATGGCAAACCCATGGGCTGAAATGTTTTCCACTACCGGTTGGTGGAGAGAAGACAAACATGGTATTAGAGCAATATCTGAAAAGAGTACTCTCTCCAAATGGCTCTTTACTTCCAATGCTCCATTCTCAAATCCATGTATCCATCTTCCAAGTCTCTTGGACAGAAACAGAGTCACTGTTTGATCAGCAGAAAATTTTCTCAAACCGCACTCAAGAACATCCTTTTAGAATTGTTCCAAGAAGAGCTGGTATCACTGCATCTCTTATTGTATCCAGTTGAATGAATTAATTCCAGGTGGTTGCTGATGAAGCTCGGGATGCCGTAAATCAAATGAAGTGTTATGTTGAAAGCCTCTTGTAATTCTTGAAAAAGAGAAGAGACTCCAGTCTATGGATGTCCTTCTGACTCTTGTGTATCAATGAAAAACACTTTCATCTTCAATCATTTGTACCTGCATTCTTTCACTATCTGCTTTAAATTTACTTAAGCCAATGGGCTTAGTAAGCATAGTTTGATCTTTACTAGGATTATTACAAATAAACCTACAAACTTTGAACCTTTTAATTGCTCAATATTACCTAAATCATACAAAATGTATGTTTAGTGAGCTGGAACTTGACTTTTATTCAGAGTTCCTTTGTCTTTTGTGGGCAGTTTAAAGTCATGCATGCCGGACATAAAGGGGCTAATGTTTATGGTCGAAATAGCTTTGACCAAAATGGATTAAAATTGATTCAATTCCTTGACAATTTATCCAAAAACATATTACCATACTCAAGTATGAGGGAAAATATGTAAGCTATGACTTAAGAATTTTTGAATATGAGGAATTATATGAAAAAGAGCTAAAAGGAATTAGAAGAAGTAGTTTCCAAGAATGAAGTTACTATTATTTGACAAAAACCCGTTAGGGGGTCGAATTATGCAGGGCCACCTAAGGGCATTGGCTGCATGGTCAAATAAATAGCATCTTTGGGCTGATAAGTCTGTTATGTGGACTGTTTATGCAAGGCCACCTATGGGCATGTGCTGCATAGTCAGGAAAAAGAACTCTCAGAAATTTACGTTCCTAGTGCTAAAAGCCAGTGAAAGTTTATGGAGATTCAAAATTTCTAAAGTATAGTGTTTGTTGTATGGAAAGAGGTACTTGAATATGGAGAAGATATTTACGAACAAGAATATCGGAGAATTGAATTAATATCACTCCTACGAAGGTCTAACCCAAACGTAGGGAAAGAGAATATGGAGAGTATAAACCATAGACTTGAATACTTTCAGATCATGAAAAAGGACATGGGACAAATATGTTAAGGATGGCTATTTTTTGCAGATCCCTACATACCGTCATTTATGAAAAATAAGGACAAAAGAGGCATTATTCCCAAGAATGAAGTTACTGTTATCCAACAAACCCATTAGGGGGTTGAATTATGCAGGGCCACCTAAGGGCATTGGCTGCATGGTCAAATAAATAGCATCTTTCGGATGACAAGTCTGTTATGTAGACTGTTTATGCAAGGCCACCTATGGGCATGTGCTACATAGTCAGACAAAAGAATTCTCAGAAGTTTGACATTTTGGTGACTAGAAGTCACGAAAAATGGTTATGAAGATCTGAAAATATTTAAGGTTAGGATTATAACACATAAAGATGGGTATTGTCCAATGTATATAGAGATACATAGGTCAATGATAACCATAATCATGTTGTGGCTGGGTCCTGAATTGAAAATTTGGACTTCACTACGTATCTCATAAGAATGAGAACCAAGCCATACGTAGTTCTTGAAATGCAGTTTAACGTCGTGCAGGAAGAAAGTATGAGAGATCTTAGTTTAGGGTCATAGAATTCGGACCATAATTATGAATACACAGTGTGTGTTTTCATGAGGACTTCTCATCCAAGGGACTGAAAGTGAAATTTGGGGTTAGGCCCAAAAGACTTGGGACTGGATTCGAGGGACACTCGAATGTTCCTACGTATCCCATAAGGATGGGAATCAAGTTCACATAGTTCTAGAAATACCCTTTGTACAAATCTGGTTCGTACATGTGAAGGGTGAAAGGGGACTTTAGTCCAATGATGGTTTAACCCGAGACAAAAAGTTTAGGCATTACCATGTATTCACGTAGTCTTTTGAAATGAAACATGATTGAAGAATCAATGTCAATAATAGTTCTCTCTCAAATGAGGAAATCAAAGAGTATTGTAGTTTATTGTCGTACCAGACAAAAGTGTTGCATAGTTTAACGTCATATAACAAGGAAGAAAGTGAATCAATGTAAAGATATTGATTCTAGGGGCGGTTTCACGAATTAACATCATATGAGATGGTGGTGAACCGATGTGAAGAGACTATTTTTGGGATTGAACCATGGGAGGTTGCCTACATACCCAGCCTGGAGGGCAAGGATCAAAGTCCATGTAGTTCAATTAAAGAATGAATTAATGATCAATTTGTTCTTGGGGACAATGATCTATATAAAATGTTGTTGGGACTTATACATGGTTAGCGGCCCAAAAAGAGTGTTACGGTTGAGGTTTTCTCTAAGCTCACGTGAGTCATACTCGGTGTGAGAAACAAGAGATAACAACAACCTTAACAATGCATAGTTTAATGTCATGTAGGACATATAAAGGGACTATGCAGTTTAAAGTCTTGCAGTTAGGACTTTTGGTGCTGCGCAGTTTAGTGTCATGTAGAAGGGACAAAATACCGTTTAATGTCATGTAGGACGTATTATGAATTTTCTGTACAGTTTAGCGTCATGTAGTTAGGACGATGGGAACAATAGAGTTTAACGTCATGTTGGACGAAAGGGGGGAACTGTGTAGTTTAATGTCATGCAGTGAGGACAAAAGAGTGCACCATTTTAACATCATGTTGGACACATTGGGGATTTTTTCCACAGTTTAACGTCATGTTGGACGAAAGTGCGAATAGTTTAAGGTCATATGCATGGACCGTGGATGGTGGAGTTTAATGTCATGCTGGACGGTGGTGTAGTTTAAGGTCATACAGGACCTTTGATGATTATGTAGTTTAACGTCTTTCCGGACGTAAGGGACATTTATACAGTTTAGCGTCATGTAGTTAGGACGTCACAGTTTAACGCCTTGCTGGACATAAGGGACTTGCAAATAGTTTAGGGTCATATGCTTAGACCGTTGCTGTATAGTTTAACGTTATATAGCAGGGACGAACTGGTGCCGCATAGTTTAATGTCATGTTGCAGGGACATACTGGTGACACAGTTTAACGTCATGTTGGACGTATGTGCAAATAGTTTAGGGTTATATGCTTAGACCGTTGATGTATAGTTTAACGTCATATTGCAAGGACAAACTGGTGCCGCACAGTTTAGTGTCATGTTGCAGGGACATACTGGTGACACAGTTTAACGTTATGTTGGACGTATGTGCAAATAGTTTAGGGTCATATGCTTAGACCTTTGTTGTATAGTTTAACATCATATAGAAAGGACGAACTGGTTCCGCACAGTTTAGTGTCATGTTGTAGGGACATTGAGGTGAATGATTTGTATTTTATACAAAATATTTCTTCAAAAATCTGGCATTAGTTGGAGTAGTAATGAGTTCTCCATCCATCGAGATTAATGAATAAGCTCCATTGCAGTAGACCCTATGTATTGAATAAGGTACATCCCATTTTGGCTCAAGCTTGGGAGGTTTCTTTCCTGGTATCATTGGAGTTCTGAGAACTAATACCAATTCTCCCTGAATGAATGAGTGAAGAAGAACTTTTTTGTTAAAAGCTCGTGCTATTCAATTTTGATAGATTTCCAAGTGGTGCAAAGTGCACAATCTTTTCTCATGTAACCATTCCAATTCATTCAATCGCTTTGGGGATTGCTCATCTGTAGATAACTGATCACAAATGGCTACCCTGAGTGAGAGAAATTGGACTTCAATTGGCAAGACTGCTTCTGTTCCATATACCAACGAATCTAGAGTTGATCGTGTTGCATTGTGGGTGGTAGTCCGATAAGCCCATAAAGCATGAAAAAGTTTTTCAGGCCATGACCTCTTATCTTTATCCACCATCTTTTGCAATATATTTCAAAGTGTCTTGTTAAAGGCTTATATTTTGCCATTGGCTTCTGCATGATACTGAGATGAATGGTTGGATTTAATGTTGTATTCTTGATACAATTTCTTCACCTGAGAAGAACAGAAGTTGGTGTCGTTGTCCGTCAATATGGTATGAGGGACACCAAATCTAGTAATGATGTTATACTTGATGAAGCTAACAATGAATTTAGAACTAACTTCTTTGAGAGGTACTACCTCTGCCCATTTGGAAAAGAAATCAGTAGCAGTAAGAATGTACTTAAATTGCTTGGCCGTAGCTGAAGGGTAAGGTCCCACCACATCCATTCCCCATGTGGCAAATGGCCATGAGTATTTAGGTGTATGAAGCAACTCTAGAGGTTGATGAATGAAGTTGGCATGTACTTGACATGAATGACACTTCTTTGTGAAATCAACACAATCTTGTATCATTGAAGGCCAAAAGTATCCAAGCCTTCGAATTTGATCAGACAATCTATGTCCAGACTGGTGGGCACCACCGACTCCTGCATGCACTTCTTTCATGATAGCCATTGTCTCTTCACCATAAATGCATCTGAAGATAACTCCATCAAAACCACGTTTGTAGAGAATTTTCTCTAGGTGGTTTGGGCCATCATAAAGAGTAAAATTGACCACACGTCGTTGGATTTGTTCTTTCTCGGCTCTATCAGGTGGAAGTGTTCCATTTTGAAGGTATTCCCTGATAGGTGACATCCATCGTATAGTATGACCATACGGTTCAGGAATGGGACTAATTTCATTAATTTCCTCTATTCTGGCTTGAACATAAGGTGAAATTGCACGACGGTGGGCAATACTGATGGTTGTCTCGTCCCGATTTGGACCTGCTAGAGCTGTGGCTATATTAGCCCGTGCATCTTCTTGAGAATTTTGTGATCTTTGGACATAATAAAATTTCGGTTCTGAAGGTAATTCCATCATTAAATTTCTGGCGTAATCATACAAAGGGATTAACTCTTCTTTTCTGTTAGCATAATCCCCATTGACTTGTTTGATTACCAAGTCTGAATCACCTTTCACCTTTAAGTGATTCACTTGTGCTTGAAGTGCTAACTCCAAGCCTGTGATAAGAGCTTGGTATTCGGCTTCATTATTGGTACCACCTTCCCACAATAAAAAGGAATAAGGTAATAATGCCTTATCTGGAGAAATGAGTAAAATTCCTAAACCAACTTTTTTGAATTTAGGATTTTCCATTTTCTTCCCTGTTGGACTTCTGGAAGCACCATCAAAATACATTTCCCATGTTTGAGGACTCTCTTGAATAGAGAAAACTTCCTCATCAAGGAGTTCAATATCTGAAGATGTGTCTTCCACTAAAGGATGTTCAGACACGAAATCAGCCAGAGCTTGGCCCTTTATTGCCTTTTGAGATACATACTGAATGTCGAACTGCTGCAAAATAACTTCCCACCTTGCTAGACGTCCTGTAAGCATTGGACGACTAAGGATGAATTTGAGCAGTTTATTGCGAGATACCAGTTGGATCTCATGATGTTACAGGTAGTGTCTCAGTTTCTAAACTGCGAAGATTAATGCTAGGCAGCACTTCTCAATACTTGAATACCGGGTTTCTGCTTCAAGCATAGTTCTACTGAGATAGTAGAGGCTATTTTCATTCCCAGCATCATTCTTTTGAGCGAGAAAGGCACCCAATGATCGCTCTAGAGCTGTCACATAGAGGATAAGTGGTCTTCCTTCAACAGGTGGCATGAGTACTGATGGAATCAAGAGGTATTTCTTGATAACATCAAACGCTTCTTGACATTCATCAGTCCACTGGTAAGTGACTCCTTTTTTCAATAATTTGGTAAAGGGTAAACTTTTGCCTGCCAAATTGGCGATGAAACGACGAATATAGTCTAAGTGTCCTTGAAGTCCTCTTAATTCTTTCAAATTCTGAGGAGGTGACATACCAAGGATTGACTTGGTCTTCTCAGGATCGACTTCAATACCACGATGGCGTACAACAAAGTCGAGGAATTTTCCTGAGGTTACCCCAAAATCACATTTTAAGGGGTTTATCTTTAAATTATGTTGTCGAAGCATGTGGAATATGACTTCCAAATCAGCCAAGTGATTAGAACATTATTTGGATTTAACCACCAAATAGTCTACATAGCATTCAAAAAACATCCCTAAAAAAGGTTTGAAGATACGATGCATGGCGCGTTGATATGTTTCACCTACATTCTTTAAACCAAAGGGCATCACCCGGTAACAAAACACACCTTGAGGGGCTCTGAAGGCTGTAGATTCCTCATCTTCTGGGGCCATTCAGATCTGATTATATCCAGAATATCCATCCATGAAGGAAAGTAATTCATAACCAGTCGTCGCATCAATTAAGAGTTCTGTAATCAGAACTGGGAAATCATCTTTAGGAAAATACCAATTAAGATCTCTGAAATCGATGAAAACCCTAATTTGTCCGTTCTTCTTCTTTACAGGGACAATATTAGCCAACCACTTGGGATATTGAACTCCTCTGACGAAGTTATCTTTGATCAGCTTATCCACTTCAGCTTCAATTTTGGAAGCATATGTTGGGTGTGTTCTTCTCGCGGCTTGCTTAAATCCTCGATGTTCTTTTGGTAAACCCAAATGATGAGTAGAAATATCAGGATCAAGCCCAGGAATTTCTGTATAGTTCCAAGCCAATATATCTTTATTTTGCTTTAGAAAAGAAATATACATCTCTTGTTCATCAAGGGTCATGGCCGCACTAATTAAAGTGGGGCGTGGATCTTTCTCTGTACCCAGATTTATTTCTCTGAGTTCATCCACAGTGGTAGAGATACCCTCTTCAAATGCTGGAGGAGCATCTCAAAGATCTTCCTCTTCCTCTTCATCATGTGCTATTTATTCCATTTCTATTTGCATAGTAGATGAAAAAATGAAATTTTCATGATCATAAGAGATTTCAAAATTTGCACATTTTGAAGAAGACGCTTCCATTTCCGACCCTATTGATGATAAAGGGCCTTCTTTGGGAAATAAAGAGGAGATGATGGATTGAGAATTGACATCATTATTCACCTCTGATGTTGCTATAACTTCTACTGGCCTGATTGGCGAAGTATAGACCTGTTGGATCTCAGCAGATGAAATGAAGATGTCACCACTTGTGCTTTCATCACTGTTTCGTAGGTTACCAATTTCTCCCATGTTGTCTGGATCAACTTCCGTAAATGACATTATGGATCTTTCCATAAGAGTATTTTGATTTGGGCCTATTTTGTCAATTTTACTGATAGGTAACACATAATCTGTACTCACATGTGTAAATGTATTTATTGGAATTTTCTCCAAACCATATGGAGCATTAACTTTCGTAATTTCCTTCATTGTAGATTTTTCTCTTCCCTTCATGTGATAAAATTCTGCCTCAATGTATTGAGACTCACATGTCTTGAACGAGGCCTTCTCACCATAAAATGTTCCAACTTGACCATTGAAACAGTATTTGAGACATTGATGGTATGATGAAGGGATAGCTGCATGCTGATGTAGCCAGGGTCTTCCAAGCAAGATGTTGAAAGCCGAGTCTTGATCAACAATCATGAAATCCGAATTGGATACAAGATCTCCAAACTGAGTTCTGAGTGTAACATCGCCCAGTGGTTCTTGTTCATTTTTATCATATCCTTTTAACATCATGGTAGAAGGAGATAAATCAGATTCCGTGAGGCCCAACCGACAAAGTGTACGAATGGGCATGGGGTTGACTCCTGAACCATTGTCAATGAAATCCCTTCAGATATCCACACCATTAACATTTCCAGATAAGTAAAAAGGTTTTATGTGCCCATGCACAACATCATCTTCATCTTTTTCAATAAAAGATATCACTGCATGGAATTCTGCAGGATTATTCTCTATGTGATAGACTTCAGCTGCAGCAATTTCGGCTTCAAATTCCTGAGGACTTGACAAAGCTTCGATGAGTGCTTCCCAAAGATCTTTTGACAGATTCAAAGCATCCAAAATTGATAACTTGGCTGGTACTTGGTCCAAGTGTATCAATATATCATACTTTTGATCTAAAGGTCTGTGTTTCCAAACAGGAATATGCGGTTTAGCAGGTACCTTGGAAGCAGATGCTTTGGAAGCTGATGCATATTGTATTGGGATAGAAGTTGGCAACATCCTAGGTTTTGGAAGATTATACCAATTAGATCCATTTACTTGCTGAGATAAAGAAGATAGAACCTTCAAACGGTCTTCCAAAATAACTGTGCCAAGACTGAGTTGACTATTGGCAGAAGAACTTGCTTGTTCTTTTTGAGCTCACTGAAGGGCTCTACCACGAGTTTCTGCTGCATACACAGTGCTAGCAGGGGTAGAATTAGAGTAGTGGCTTCGGAAAGATCTACGTCTTCCCCTGTATCCTGAACCTCTGGAACTTCCTCGGATTCCCTTATTTGATACAGGGAATTCAGACTTATCAAAATAGAAATTACGACTGGAGTATGGATCTGTTAATTGAATTATATTAACAGAACCGAAGATTAACTCTTCGTCTAATAAAGACTTTGCCTGACTAGACTGTTTAGGCTGTGCCGTTTGATGGGGCAGTGCCCATGGTTTTGAAGTAGATGGAATAAAGTCTGCTAGAGTCAAAGACAATTTAGGCTTTGACACATACTCATCTGCTTCTGATTCTTTTTTCTTCTTTGAATCAAACCATTTCTTTGAGGACTTTCCCTCTGACGAAGAGGGGTTTTCCACAATATTCATGGCAGAAGACACAATTGGTTTCTTTAATTGTGTTCGCAAAATGGCATGAGTCCGGTTGATTGTCTTTCTAACAATCCAATCATCATACTTCTGTGCATTTATGCTTTTGACTTCTTGCCATTCACCTTCCTCCTCTGGAACTGTAGCAGTAACACAAGCTACCTGAGTCGAAGAACCTTTCAACTTGACTTGTCCCAAGTCGACCATCTTTTGCAGGAGGTCTTTGAAGACAAAACACTCCTGGATGGGATGCCCTAACATTTGATGGAAGGGAAAATAATTGGGACGGTCTTCATCTCCTTCCTTGTTTGGCCTCTTGGGCACTGGTAATTGAACCAAATTATTTTCCTGAGCTGAAATGAAGTAACCAGGAACTTTCTCACTTAGGAAAAGTATGTTTTACTCATCATATCCTCAAATTGTTTTCGTCGTTGATCTCTTTGATCATTTGGACGAAACGACCTTTTTTGTTGGCGTTCAGGAGGTGGAGCCCTTCGAGAAGATGAAGGTTTTGAAGTAGAAATAGGTACAGGTGCTTGTTTAAGCATAACTGTAGCAGTTTCTGCTTTACCCATTCTCCTTCTTGAAGCTGATGGAATTACACGAGATTTAACCTTAGCCTGTATAAGGGAATCTTCAATCTGCTGAGCGATTGAAGTAAGGTCTCGAAACCCTCCTGTGTATTTCACAGGGATCAATGGCGTGCGTAATTTTCCATGCAAATTTGCCACACTGATTGTAAACAGCTCTTCCTGAGGGAGTGCTAAACTAAGGGAATACATTAATCCCTTCCAGCGAGCAATGAAATAAGAGACTCTTTCATTCTCCCTTTTCTTCCAGTTTGTATGATCGAAAACTGTCGTTTTAGGAAAAGTTGAGCTGAACTGAAGAAGGAATTTTTTGCAAATATCCTCCCATCCGATGATAGACCGGGATTGCAAGCTTGTATACCAGACAAAAGCTGGTCCCTGCAAGGTTCGCATGAAGCATCTGAGTTTCACTGCTTCTTGCTGCTCTGGAGTTCCCATCATAGGATCACAACAAGACACGTAATGCGTCAAATGTTGTTCAGGGTCGCCTGATCCATTGAATATAGGGAAAACACGGTTTCCAAAACTAGATGGAGGAGAAATTGAATCTACCCATTCAGGGTAAACTTTCTTTTCTGGTTGAACTTGCGCCCGTTTCCCTTCCATAGTTTCTCACTGAGCTGTTAATGACTCAATAGTAGTTATTAACTTTTGAGAAACATCCGGTTGAATTTGGTCTTGAGTAGGTGCAATGAATGGAGCTTGGACAGATGTAGTGGTTGGTGCTACAACTGATGGTAGAACTGCCAACCGTTGTTGCATTTGACCCATAGGATTAGACCTCTGAGGGTGTACTGATAAAGGAGGATAATCCTGATCCATCTTAGTAACTGCAACAAATTCCTTCGGTTGTCGGACTTCAGCATTCTTAAGAAGAAGACTACTCTGAAGTAGTTCTGCATTCAACCTTCTTAATTCTTTCATTTCTTCCTCTTGTTGTGCAAACCTTTGCTCTAATGAGAGAGATTGACCTTCTCCAGAGGAAGGATATGTAACCTGATTCTTTCCCCTCCCTTTGTTTGATACTTTTTGGAGAGAAGGAAGTGGATTACCTAGGTTCTGAGTAATCCTTCGACTTCGTGTACACACACCTTCTTCATTTGTATCAGTGCGTACATTATCTTGAGCAGGACGCTCTTCATCTGAGTCCCCTGAGTGAGTCTCCTCTGGTTGATTAGAAACAACGACATTGATGACATTGATTGATGCATAATGCATCGCATCCCTTCTATCAACATTTCTGTGATATTGTCTTCTTTCATATCTTTGATGAGACATTTCCTTTTGTTGATTCAATCCTTTAGGAACTTCTTGAGGAGCTATAATTTGGAGAGAATCTCTTGATAATTTGGCTCTTCATTCCTCTTGGGGCTTCTTCCCTAATCGAGAAAAGACCTATATTCTCTGAGAAGGAGAATGATGATTTGAAAGAGTCCCCAGTCTAGTGAACTGGGGATGTTCCTGCTGATTCCTCTCAACTCCTCGAATCCCATTTTTTGACACTAAGGGTTGGGTTAAAGGAGTCCCCATTCTGACAAGCTGGGGTGGATCTTGACATGCTATGTCTGAGACTTTCTTAAAAGATCTTTTGATCTTGCGAATCTTAGTTCGGAAATTAGCTGGATGCATTAACCTGTATCCACTTTTATCACCTAGTTCAATAGATCGTTGGATGATTTCCGAGACTTCTGTCATTTGATGATTTGTTTGCTCCAAATGAGAGGCTTGTGCAATATTATCGCCTGCTTGATGTAGGAGCAATTCAACAACTTGTTCTCTATATGCTTGATTTTGAGAGGAACTAGTTGAAGCCTGTTTTTGAGCAAGCTTTTGATTATGAACAAAGCCCATTGACTGTGGCCGGCCATGGGCAATAACATTGCATGAGACCATTTTCGGCGGGCTTTGCTGACTAGAAAGCACTGTGAAATGTAGTGCTCCGTGAACACCCCATCCTCTGATATGAACACTAGATGGAGCAATGGCAATTAACTGACGCAATTTTCTTAGTGCGCCAAGGCATGAATGTTGAAGGGTTCTCTGTTGCTTTTCAGCCTTCGGATACCGAGAGACTGATAGAGATGCCAAATCAATATGATGTTGTAGCCCTTCTATTATCTTAAGATGATTTTCATATTCATCATAATATAATACATTCTTCTTCAATTGACAAAGAGTTTTCCATATGTTGAGACGAATATCATGGACTCCATCTTCCGTCAACATCTGTGGAATATCATACTGGGAGTCAGACAAAGGCCAAAACATGACTGGTACTTCACTTTTCCCCAGTTTTTTCCTCATGTTCAGCATTTCCTCTTTATCATTAAATGAAGATTCTTCTACCTGTTTTGACCAGAGTTGGTGTTTCCTTGTTGCTTCATCGGATTCAACAAGATTGGTAGAGAGATCATTGATCAAACTAGAAGATGCATGACTTAGGGGTGGTTCAGAGAATGACCTACACCATGGGTTATCTTCTGATTGAGAAAGTATTTCACTTGCTAGCGATAAAGCATCAGACATGACTGGTTTCGCATTTGCAAGTGCCTCAAGATAAGAGGGCTTTCTCGGCACTACATTGTCCACTGGAGTATTTTCCAGACAATGTGAATCACTACTGCGGAGAGGACTTTCACAGCGAAATTCATTATCATGGGGAGGACCACCATAATGGGTTACAGTAAAAGATGATATCTCTTGCTCCTTGGTCTTCTGACCACACAGAGGGTTCCTATGGCTCTTATCTGAAGAAGAAACTTCAAGATTGACCGAATTTTCATGAAGCAAGCCTTCATGAGGAAGTGTATGTTGAAGACCTTCAGAATTAATGTTCCTGTTATTGGTAACTGAGGGAGTAGAATCTTGAATTCCGACAGATAAATGTCTGAGGGCTTCAAGAAATACAGCATCGAGCAAGGCTTGGTTACAGATTGGCCTTTGATCCCCTGACTGTGTTGGGCGGATCTTTTTCTTAGATGCCTTATTACTCGCTTTATAAACCACTTGATGACGAAAGTGATTGCTCTGAGCAGGTGTATGTGCCTGATCAGGAAAGATGGTCAGGTTAGGCTGACGATCTCCACTCAAATAAGGTGTATGTGTCTGACTTGGTTGTCCGTATGATATGGGGGAGTATGCCCCATAACCCTCTTGGACTGGAACAGATGTGTGTGTCTGTTCCAGAGTGAATCGTTGATGTGTCACTCCACTTCTAGGGATAGATTTATGTGTCTTTCCCTGAGATGATACTGAAGCTGTTATGATATCCTGGCAAGCATCCAGAATATGAGCAGGAATTTGCTTCTACTCTTTCACCATTGACAAAATATGCTTGGTGACTTCAGCCGCCGGAATGGGAATATACGTCCATTCCGGGTCCGGAGTAGGTTTATGTGCCTGCTCCTGTCCTCCTTTTCTTGTCAGTGAATCCTGACAGTACTCAAGTGTGGAGGCAGAGAGTTGAGTCTGCCTCCTGTTTGTCGTCGGAGCTTTCCGACTGACTTCTCCGTGTGCTACCAAGCGAGACTGTTGGTAGGCTTGATTAGTACAAGCAGGTGTATGTGCCTGCTGATTAAACTTCACCAAACGCAGTTGAAGAGATCCATCATATGTAGTCAGGCGAGTCTGCTGACTAACTGATGATGTATAAGCAGGTGTATGTTCCTGCCTATAGTACTCCACCGGAATTGCCTGGCGGGATTGGCTTGATGCTCCCAGACGAGTCTGCTGGACAGCGGAATTAAAACGGATAGGCGTGTGTGCCTGTTCGTTGTTTGCCACCAAGTTAGGTTGGTGGAATTCTCTGGAGATGGCAGGGATGAAAACCTGCCCATTGTTAACTGGATTCCGTCTCTGGCGGTTCGTCTTGCCTGCTCGGGTTCGAGGAACCTGAGCAGAATGCCTGGAGTCGGTACCCTCATCATGTTGAGGGCACACTGCCGCACGAGTCTAACGGCGATTGTTGATGGGAGCCCTCAGGAAGGACTCCTATCTTTTTGAATTAAGGCCCTGAGGGACCTGCTCATTCACTTCCTCAGAGTATGGGAGCGAATGGAAATTGCGTTCTGGGGATAACGACCCGAAACGGTTGGAGACGGTAGTCAGCACCGCCTGCCTCTTGATCACTGGTCTTCGTTGTCCAGACGACCTGTGTGAGTTGTTCACTTGGAGGTCCGGTCGGGCAGCCTCCAAAGTTGGGATGGTACCGTGTTGACGGTACTCCTTAACCAGCACATTTGATACCCAGCGTTGAAGACGCTGAGTATGTGATGTCATCGTCAGAGTGGATGATGATCCAGTAGGAATAGCAGTAGTTGTATTTGCAGCAGCAGTATTCACAGATGTGAATTTGAGAGTAGCCATTATGGAAATACAGAAGATCTTGGAAAAGAGTGCCTATTTGAAATAACAGACGTAATCAAGATAAAATTCAGCCACTTCATCCTTTGGATGAGCACACATGTCAATGATTTTTTTTGTTAGCCCTCTTATTGAGTTTCAAATAGGTGCTTAACAAATAGGTAAAACATCATTTTAACATGGTTAAGGATTCACGTCGGGTTCACCATTTTTGTTTCCCTCGGAATTTGGGGATGACCTCCTGGATGGGAGATTCAAACGTTCCGATCAGTTTCTAGCGGGTCTGTTCGTAGAACCGGAAACATCCAATGATTCCACATCCATTTAGACCTACTTTGCAATGGTAGGTGCTCATTAGCTTGTGGACTGATGAGGCTTAGGAATTTGCCTTGGTCGAGAGGATGGGAGGTCGGACTCATCACACCTTTTTGAGGGGAATTATTGTCTATTCTGGGACTCTCTTTATAGATTTAAGTCATGTTCATGAATCCTTATTACATTACCAAGTATAAAATGAGCTTTTCCTTTAGTTTTGACAATCAATGATTAAATATGTAAGAAATTTAAAGACTCTTTTATATGTATTCGAGGTTCTTCATCAATAGAGAATCATCTATATCTATTTAGAGATTCTTGGTCAATGGTAACCTTCAAAACATTCATATAAAAGTCTCTTGGTCATTATGATGACCAGGCTGGTTTTAAAGCCACTCAGTGGGGCACTTGAAGTTTATTGTCATTCAGAAGGACATGAATTATTTCAAAGTTGGGATCTAACCCATAGATGGGCTACCTACGTAACCTTTGTTTTGGAAAAGGAATCATAACCCACGTAGTTCAAATAAGGGTATGATGTTTATGATTGATGGCTCAAAGTAGGATGTCACAATTACTTTTACACTCTAAGCTCACGTGAGTCATGCTCGGTGTGAGAAACAAGAGGTATTGGTAAAAATTAGACAATTGTGCCATGAAAGATGCAATCATAAGAAATGGATTGTGGCTTATGTATGTATGACTGCCCAGATGAATGAAGTTTAGGATTTACTTTAAGGAGAAAATCCAGGAACAGGGTTTATAAAGGTATATGTGCTTTATGGAGATTTAAACACTCTAAATTGGGACTTTATTCCTGAAAAGGAAACCCAATTTAAGAGAGGATTGATAATTGGGTTTTACTCCTGAGAAGGAATCCCATATTAAATGTACATTAGGACTGGTTAAGGAGAATTTAAGGGACTTGGGGCTTACTCCTGAAAAGGAAGCCTAAGATTTATGACTGGGACTTATTCCTGAAAAGGAAGCCCAGGTTAAGGATTAAGGTTTGGGGCTTACTCCTGAGGAGGATGCCCATATTTGAGATTGGGGCTTACTCCTAAGGAGGATTCCCATATTAAGGGACTTGGGGCTTACTCCTAAGAAGGATGCCCAAAATTAAGGGACTTGGGGCTTACTCCTAAGAAGGTTGCCCAAAATTATGGGACTTGGGGCTTACTCCGGAAAAGGATGCCCATATTAGAGGACTTGGGGCTTACCCCTAAGAAGGATGCACAAAATTTATAACTGGGACTTATTCCTGAAAAGGAGACCCAGGTTAAGGATTTCTCTCATCTTAAAGGATGAGGTTGAATGAATGAACTCTCCATATTTAGTGACAAAAAGATATTTAAATCACTAGGTTTTGAGAGATATTCCACCAAATTCCTTTCAGATAAGGAAGTCAAATCAAGAAATCATGCCATAAATGGCTTTGAAGAGTTTCTTGAAGACTGAATCTTGAAAAGGAAAGGTGTAATGGCTTAAGAGGGGTGAAATGGGAAAGAAAGGCACCCAAAAAGGAAGGGGCGTGCAAGTCTTGGAAGGCGCGTAGGTACTGAGGCAGTGCGCAAGTATTGGCCGCGTAGGTATACCTGCGCGACATGTGATGAACATGCGTGATGGTCAACCAGTATTGCAATACTTGAACGACTCTTTATTAAAGCCTTTAGAATTATCTTGAGGTTCTTCCAGAAAAGGGACGCGCAAGTTATATCGAAGGAATAAGGCGTCGCGCAAGTGGGACCACTTCCCTTAAGGGTTGGCCACTCAGGCGCGATAGTGTTGATGAGTTTCAATACTTAGGCCTTCTTCCCTCTCTTTGGATCTTCCGTTCTAGGTAAGAAATTACCTTAGAAATGTTCTGGAAGATTTGAGAAGAGACTTGGGCGTCGGGAGCTTCAATCCGAGTTTCTGGAAAAAGATCCTCTCGAATGGGGGGCCCACAGGGTCTATTTATAGGCAGGAGAAGACCCCGGGTGGTTATCAATTAGGTCGCGCAAGTCACTTGCGCGTCACGGTGCATCGTGCAAGTCCACTTGCGCGACCATGAAGAAACATGCGCGGCCTATGGGAAATGTTTTCCCTATTCATCCCTTTGTCGATTTTTGATGTTTTCTTCAAAGGTTGAATCACTTTCTGCTCATATATTCCCCTTTTTCGATCTTTATATTCTGTGACGAAAGGAGCGTCAACAGTGCATATGATACAACGTTCCCATTCCCATGATTATAGACTATATCGAAGTCATAGTCCTGGAATAACTCAATCCAACAGTGTTGTCTCATGTTCAGGTACTTCTGAGAGAATATATACCTGAGACTCTTGTGATCTGAGTAGACTGTAAAATATTCACCCATCAGATAGTGCCACCACATCTTCAAGGTGAAGACCACTACTGCCAACTCCTGGTCATGGGTAGTGTAGATCTTCTCATGCTGTCTCAGATGTCGAGAACCATAGGCAATCACTACTCGCTCCTATATCAGGAAACATCTGAGTCCAGTCCCTTATGCGTCACAGTAAACTACATACCCTATGCCCTCTTCTGGAATCGTCAAGACGAGGGCACTAGTCAGCCTCTACCTCAGCTCTTGGAAACTCCACTGGCATCTCTCGGACCATGCGATGGGTTTCCCCTTCTTCGTCAACATTGATAGAGGTGCTACAACTCTGGAGCAATATGGTAAAATCTTCAGTAGTATCCGAACAAACCCAGGAAACTCCGTACCTCTGTCAGTCTACTGGGTGGATCCCAAGAAAGTACCACCTCGATCTTCACTATATCTACTTCAACTCCATCCTCTGATATGACATGTACCATAAAGTGAACCTCTCAGATCTAGAACTGGAACTTCGAAAGCATAACATAAATCTGGTGCTCTCGGAGGGTGTGCAGAACTACATGCAAATGATAGGCATGCTCCTCCTCAATAGCCGAGTAGATCAGAATTTCATCGATGAAGACTACTATAAAGTGATCAAGGTATGGTTGAAAGATCCTGTTCATGAGTCCCATGAACACTCCTAGAGCGTTGGTTACTCCGAAAGGCATAACCGAGAACTCGTAGTGGTCATACCGACATCTGAAAGTTGTCTTATGCATATCCTTGTCTCGTACTATGAGCTGGTGGTAGCCATTCAAGGTAGGATTAGTTCAGGTGGTCCCCACCTTTGAAACATCCACATGGAAGATTCAAAATAAAATAAAATAAAATGTTACACAAATTTTATTTTATTTTATTCTTTCATGATAAACCCAAAAAAATTAACTTTCACCCTCAACCAATTGTCGTCGAGGTGAAAGTCTCCTTAAGCGAATTCTGACGCTGTGAGTTCAACGGTGTCCTAAGATTTAAATTCCAAGCACTGGTTTAAAATTTAGAAAAACACGCTCGTATGTTTACTAAACGTACCTGAAAAAAAGTTCATAAATTCATTCTGGGAACTCTGGGCCTCGGAATAACATGTGGTCAATTTTCGCGGACTCGTAAAATTACCATTTAATAAAAAAAAATTACATGGAAATTCTGGGTCTTTACAGATATGCTATAACTAATGAATATAGAACATTTTATGTTAATTATAACTCATGGCCTATTTTAGGCGACTCCTCCTTTTAATGTTTTAAATTTCCATTTAAGGAAGTTATTATATGTTTTAACTCACTCATTCTGAATATTTTCAACACATTTGGGATTTACTCAAACTAAGTCATGAAAAAAGTTAAAGACATTAATCCTCTTTCAATATTTATCCCCAATATCCCCTTTTGAGAACAAAGGTCCTTCATTTAGGATCTTTTAGATAAATCAATCTTCAACTCTTCCAACCATTCCTTCATCGGTAAAACTAAGTTAAATTAATCCACATAAAGAAGTAAAATGACAAAACTCCCATCATAATACACCTTCATATAGAAGAAATAATTTACATTACACTACATGAACATTAATTCTACCATGAAATCATTGAAATTCCATTTACACTATCTTGGTTCCTTCTTAAGCCCCCAAAAACTCTATTTGAGAATAGAACCGAACCTTCTATTCCATTTAGAAAGAAACCTTCCAGTTGATCTCTGTAGATCTATTCCTCTGAATCTCAATGAAAGAATATAATCATGACATCCATTTTTTCTAGAAATAAACCTCAAATGGAAACCATGATGAGAACTGTTTGAATTGTTATATTCTTTACAGGAGGAGAGAAAATCTAACTGAAATCTAATCCTTCTAATTATTGAAAAACATTTACTACTGGAGACACCTTACACTATTTCCTATCACCCACATTCTCCTTTATATGATAAATATAATTTTTCTATAGATACCTTTTTCCTGGTTCTAATTCAATTATATGCAATATAGAAAAATCATAGAGGGAATTTAATTATTCCTTCATTTTTTACTCACACCACAATGAGTCCAAAAGTCGTCCTATGTTGAATCCTAGAAAAATAGAAAATCCACCTGACTTACTGTCACATGTCTTATTAGGGACACTCCTATAGACTAAGAAAACCATTCAACTACGGAAAACTATCTAGTGTGTAAGATAACTAGCGTAGTATACATCTTTACCTATTTATTAATTCCTAGGGTTACCATGCAGCCAAACAAGTGGAAGTGAGAAATAATAAGTCAATGATCATCACATCAATAAATATAATATAAGTAGTAAATCACACCTAAAATCTAACACCCTCACAATAAAGATACCAATTTCACAACCATCAATAAGCATCACACATTTCATATTAATAATCAATCAAATCCCTATGAGAAAAAATGCCTAAATAGATATACGAAATATGGGGCCCAATTTTGAGGGTTTGAAAAACATCAATTTAAATTCCTTTTTGGAATTGAAAAACGATCCTCATTAATATAGCTTGGGATAACATGTTATAAAATATAGATTTAAATATATATTTATTTCAAACATACATTAAAAGAAAATTTAGAAATGAAAACCTCCCATGGAAACCATTTCAAACAAAATGCCAATTTTAATTCAAGAATCTTTCCCATTGAAGGGTCAATCAAAAATCAAACCTCCCTTTAATTTTTTTAAAATGACTTCTTAATAAAGTCAAATTACATTTAAAAAATCCTTGAAAATTCTACATTAAAATTAAAACGACCCCTAGGGAATTTACATATTTACATGGAATTATAAAATAAACAATTTTAAGATTTAAAAAATAAAACCATAGAGAACCATATTTTCCAAGTGATAAATTCCATGAAAAACATTTGAAACTCGTCACGAGCACAATATATAGTTATAATTTGATAGGAAATGAATTTAAAGAAACTCAAACATCCATGAAATGTCAAGAAAATGGATTACATAAAAACAAATACCTTATAATGAAGAGGAAATAATCTCCAATAACTTGATGGGGCCAAACAATGATGAGGATGATGTCTACAAGACCTATACATCAAAATCTGCAATAAAGGGAAGGGGGATACCTTAGCTTGGAGGAGGTTCAACGAAAGTGGAAGGGATCGATGGAAGGAGAGCGGTCATCCACGACAGTGGTGAAGATGATGGTGGAAGTGGAAGGGTTCTACGGAAGAGGAGGGGTTCACAGTGGTAAAGGAGGGGTTCAGTGACGGAGGTGGGGTTCACAGCATAGGTGGGGTTCATGACGGTAGAGGAGGGGTTTGGCGGTGAAAGTGGAGGGGTTCGGTAGCGGTAGAGGAGGAGTTCGGTGGGGGAAGAGGTCAACTTCCGTGGGCGCTTGAGGTGTGTGAGAGAAGAAGCCAACTATTATGGTTCATTTATAAAATTAGGTAAAGCTTTTATCAGCACTACTTAAAAAGTATTGACAATTGTATGTCTTATAAATGCTAAAATAGTAAGCGTTGATAAAACATATCCTTATCAGTGCTGTAAAAGCAGTGATAATGATATAATGTTAATAATTTATTTATATTATTATATATATTTTAAAAATTATATATAATTTATATATATATATATATATATTTATATTTATATATATAATAAATATATTTATAAAAGTATATATATTTACAAATATTATAAATAAATAAATAAATATTCATAATTATAAATTTATTTTAAATATATTTCTTATATTTATATTTATATATAATAAATATATATAATAAATATATTTATTATAAATAATTACAAATACTTATTTATTTATATTTATAAATATAAATATAAATATATTTATTTAAATGATTATAAAATTATAAAAACTGTATTTGTTATATTTATGATTTTATAAATATATATAATTAATCTAATAAATATATATATTTATAAGATTATAAGTATAAAAAATATATTTATTATAATTTTATAATTATTTAAAGAAATATTTATTTATAAATATAGCTATAAATAAATAAATAAATAAATATAATTAATTATTAAATTATAAGAACTGTATTTATTCAAATGCTAATTTTATAAATATATATAATTAATATATTTATTATAATTTTATAATTATTTAAATATATCTATATTTCTTTATAATTATAATTATAAATATTTGAATATATTTATAAATATATTTATTTAATTATATATATTTGTAACATTATAATTATAATAGATATATTAATTATAATTTTATAATTATACATATATATATATATAATTATAAGTATAAGTAAATATTTATTTTTTTATAATTAATGAATTATAATAAATATATATTTATTTATAGTTATAATGACACACACACACACAAAGACAGACTTAGTGGTTTTCATACCCACAGGGCCTTTAGGACATGTAATGAATAAATAAGGCATGATGGATGAGTTGTCCCCTGTGGGGGCTATGACATGTTTTTTAGGCCTGTGTGTGTGATGTGTGTGTGTTTAATGTAATTGTACCCCCAAGTTCCTAATATATATGTATATATATATATTTAATTAAAAACTATAATGAATATATATATATTTATAGTTATAATTATATATATATTTATCTATAATTATAAATATATATATATATATTTAAATAATTATAAAACTATAATAAATATATTTATTATATTTATAATTTTATAAATATATATAATTATTATAATTATTATAATATTATAATTATTTAAATATATCTATACTTATTTAGAATTATAATTATAACTATTTGTATTTATTTATAAATATTTGTATATATTTATAAATATATTTATTTAATTATATATATTTATAACTAGCAGTTTTGGGCTTTCCAGAGTGGTAAAGGCTCATCGTAATCCTATATCAAACTCGGGTTCAAATCCGAGTGGGTATGAATTTCTATTGTTAGGTGGTGATGCAGGCATGACCCCATCAGGCAGTGATGTAGGCATGATGCAGTCAAACGATGACGCAAACATGCTGTAGGTAGAAAGTGATGCAGGTAGACGGTGATGCAAGCTTGACACAGGCAGACTCAAGCATGATGCAGGCATGACACTGCATCGGGCCTTCAGACAAGTTTGTGATCATTTTGGGTCATGTAATGGGTTTCATTCCCACACGACATTTGGTCCATGTACTGAATAAATATCTCTTGATGGGTGGGATGTCCCTTAAGGGGTTTATGACCATCTTTTTTGGCCTGTGTGTGTGGTGTGTGTGTGTGTTTAATGCAATTGTAACTCCAAACACCTAATATATATATATACACACACACAACTTTGTAAGTATAATAATTATATTTATTATAATTTTATAATTATTTACACACACACAGACATATATATTTATAATTATAAAGATAAATAAATATATTTATAATTATTGGTTTATAATTATATATATATATATATTTGTAAAATTATAATTATGTATCTATTGTAATTTTATATTTATTTAAATATAAATATATATAGTTATAATTATAATTATGGATTAATATATTTAAAAAGTATTTATATATAATTAAAATTTTATAAATATAAATATTATAAATATATATATTATTTAAATATATTTACTGTAATTTTATAAGTTTTTTTGAGAACACGGTAGATTTATGGGTATAATATGAATGAATCATATATCTAGTAAAGTATAGATAATAAAAAAGAGTCATCACATATGGACAACATGTAAGGGTGTAATGTATAAATGAACATTCGTGATGAATATATCACCTATTCTCATTAAATATACCCTTTCATCAATAAATTTATTGACCAAATTCATTGAAAAAATACATTTATTTAAATATATATATAATTATAATTATAATTATAAATATATATATTTAGAAAGTACTTGTATATAATTATCAATATATAATTATAAATATAATTAGGAATATATAATTATAAATATAATTATGAATATATAATTATAAATATATAATAATAAAACTAATAAATATAGTTATTATTTAATGAAATTTATTATAATATTATAATTATATATATATATTTATTTAATTATAATCTTATAAATACTTTTTTTAAAATGTTATATATATATATATTTGAATTATTAAAAAATAACTATTAATTATAAGAATGTGTTTTTTATTTAATGTATATAAATAAACATTTTTTATGAATATAAATGTAAACATTTTATATAAATTAATAAGTTTTTTTATTAAAAACTTTTATCTGTGCTAATAATAGCGCTGATAAATATACCCTCTATCAGCACTAAAAAAGCACCGAAAAAGGCTACACCTTTATCAACGCTTTTTTTAGCGCTTATAAAGGTTAGATTTATCAGTGCTTTTAGGTAGCGCTAAAAAAGGCCCCCCTTATATCAGCACATTTCTCTTAGCATTGATAATAGTCGGCACTTCCCTTATGCTGATATGTGGTAGTGAACAACTCACACAACATAAAATGTATCCAACAACGCAGGGCATGAACAACTACTTCTAGCTCAAGGTCATGCGTTGAGTAATTTCTCTCATGAGGCCTCAACTACCGAGATCAATATGCAATGACTCTATCCTGCTACATTATCATTTCTCCTAGGCTGGTGCCTTATGCATCACAAAAGAAGGAATATCCTTTTCTAGGCCCTGACATAGTTAGTATCAGTGCTAATACAAGCCCCCCTTTCCTCTCTTGAAAGTATTTCTCATAGTCTTATAACCACATTAACATAACACCATTCTCTGTAAGAGAAGTAACAAGTGAAACAAGGCATAATAAGTCCTATATAAAATGTCTATAATAACCTTCTATCCCCAAGAAACTCCGTATATCAAAAAAATTCTCGGGAAGTTCCTAGGAAACTACAACACTAACCTTATCTCGGTCAATAAAGAATCTTAATTCTAAGATAGTATGAACTAAGAAGTGAACTTTTTAGATCCAGAAGTGAAACTTAGCAATCTTGACATAAATATGATGCTCTCTCAGTGTACCTAGAATGATCTTAATGTGTTTTTCATGGTCTCTACGAAAAGATACTATTACAAAGTAATCCAGATAGGGGTAAAGCACCCTATTCATCAGAGCCATGAAAATGATGGGAACATTTGTAAGACTGAAAGACATAGAAAGGTACTCATATATCCCATACCTGCTATAAAAAGTTGTACGAGTATGTATGATGGCCTGACTTGTAGCTGATGATAGCCCGATCTCAGGTCAATCTTAGAGAATATCCTAGCTCCTCAAAGATGGTCAAAGAGATCATCTAATCGTGGTAGTGATACCAGTTCTTGATCATAAGCTAGTTGAACCATCTATAATCCATGCATAGACTAAGGGTCATATCCGCCTTCTTGGTGAAAAGCATGGGCAAACCCCAAGAGAAAGTTCTCTGCTATACATTTGGCCTCCAATCCCTCTTACTATCACTTGATCTCCTGGAGCTCAGTAGGTGCCATCTTATATAGAGGAATGGACATTAAGGCTACACCTAGAACAATTTTGATCGTAAAATCTACCTTTATTAGGAAGTAAGAAAGAAATGGTTTTAGGAAAAATATCTGTAAAACGATCTAGTACAAGAGGGAATTCAACCTAAAGTAAACCCTGATCCTCTATGAAGATATTAACAATTTGGGTGGTCACTCCACCTTTCCCATGATGCTCTGGTCCAGATCTACTAGCCTGGACATCCCACTCACCCTTGTATAGATAACTGTTGCACTATGATGTTGTAAACAACACCCTTCAATGATAACAGTCTATAATGGCGTGATACAGAACTAACCAATCCATCCAAAGAATGAAATTAAATCATTTAATCTCAAAAACAAAGAGCTCCCACAAGAAATGGTAACTACCTACCTAAAGGGAATAGTCCCTACATTGGAATATGCCCTATAACTGTACTCCCAATGGTGTATCCAGGTCATTACACCACAATAATACTGTATTCCTAGCTCAAGGCTTTCCAAAATATATACATAGATTAGGAGTGTGAATAACCTGTATCAAATAAAGAAGATACTATAATAGAGACTACTAGAATAGTACCTCATACTGTAGATGGTCATGAAACCTAATCCTTAGGTATCAACTGTAAAGCATGCAACTAACCGGATCCATGACCCTATGCAATAGCTAGACTACCATGATCAAAACTTTTCTACTGGCGCTTCTGGTGATCAAGGTCTGGCTACAATAACCACAACCTCATCATCGGCCAGTTTCGACTCCAACTCCCCGACTGACGCAACATAAAATACCCTTCCCCTGAAGTTGGAGTTGGTGTGAATCATCTTCCACTAGAAGCTGATGGAATGGTCTGACAAAATCTCTGAAGATTTCCTAAATAGATATAATCCCGAAACTCTTGAGTGCCTCTATCACACTGAGGATTCAAGTGTACCTATCGTCTACACCAGTGACACACCAAAGACCTTCCTAAACAGGTACTCTGACTGCCACTATTATGATGAGAAACCTCAAGGGAACGTTTCCTGTCATTAGAAGAACTACTGGTTTGATGCATCTCTAGTCCTCTATGCTTGGTACTATCACAATCCCTCAGGTTGCACTCAATGATAAGATCCTAATTTACTCTTTTAGAAAAGTTAAGTAGGAAAAAGACATTCACCTGAGTATAGATGGAATACTGAAACCCATCCTCAAAGTGTCTAGCTTGTGTAATCTCATCACCTACTAGAAGCAGTGAGAAGCACTGTTACTCAATGAAATGTTCTGAATACTCCATAACTAACATAGAATCCTACTTAAGATGCATGAACTCTATGTATATATCTTCTCTCAACATCTGAGGAAAGAACTAATCATAGAAGATTGTCTGGAAATCATCGCATACCATGCCCTGATGGAGACCAGCCTAGGTAACTACATCCCACCAACTCTTAGAATAATCACACAACATTTATAAATAAAACTTGACCCCTTCTCCAGAAGCATCTCCAGATTCTCAAAGATAGAAAAGGTGGCCTCTAGCTAGGACTCAGAATCCTCTGGTCCTCCATCTCCTAAAAAAAATAGGAGGATTCTACTACTAGAAGTCACGGGTTAGATCATCCATCATAGGTGCAAGCAGTGGAGCACTATGCATGAACTACATCAGAGATAGGAGACTCTCTTGAGATTGAGCATCATTTCCCAAATCAGGTATGGAAGGCGGTACCTAATGTGGCTTTCTTGGAGGTAAGATTGGGATCTCAGGGCCCACCATATTTGGAGTATGTTCATCACCACTTTTCTGGAACATGACACGAGGACATCAAGGTGGCACTGGTCTACAAATTCCAAGCACATGCCTCAGAACAAGCTTTAAGCATATATATAACAACACCAGTGGAAGCTAAATGTAAGAAATGGTCACTACCCAAGGAATTATACCCCAACTACCTGCTTAGAAGGCCATGTATCGGTAAGTGATCATGTATATACTTTAGGGGTTCTAGTAGATGAAGGGTCAATAGTATCTTTCCTCATCATTTATTGGAAACCATTTTGTTCATTTCATATTTAATTTCCATGTTCACTCTTTCACCTTTCATAAACATGAAAAATAGGGATAAGGATGTGAAACCTTTTAATTTTAAAATTCATGTTTCACTATCATGTTTCATTTACTTATTTCCATATACCATGGTTTTTATAGAATATATCTACATTCCCAATGAATCAAGGTCCATAAACCTTATCACTAAAAGTGACACCCATTTGGTATTCATTCAATGGATTGACTCAATAAATTTCCAATCCAACCCCATGAGGTCCGATAACATCTTATGAATTGAAACCAACAATCACTCAATCGTATCCAAGTAAAATCACATGTATATTATAGCTACAACAAAATCACTCAACAATCACATAAATATCATGTAATGAAAATGAGTGAAATACACCTATATGGCATCACAATATGCATAACATGAAAATTCTAGGTGCTTATAATGGTGCATGTAACAATATTCCTTTCCCTCATATCATCAGGATAAGGATGAAATAAAATTTCAATCAAAATTATAATAAAAAACACAACATATCATGTGAGTCACCCAATGGTGAAATGATATAAAATATAATTGAAAAAAGTAGGACAAAAATTATAATTCAGGAAACTCGGACTTTACCCCTAACATAGGTTTTTGATGCACAAAAATGACTTATAAACAAGTTCCAGGTGTTCCCAATCTCTAATATATTGAATCAAAATAGTAAAGAATGGAAGGATTCACTCTGATACCACTTTGTGTCATCCTGGAACCGAATGACACTTAGAAGTGCCCTAAGCTCGGTTGGACACATGGCCTCAAGCGCATCTCCCCTAACACTAGAGGCTTCCAACTAGGAAATATGGCCTATGTAATGTCTTTAGGGAGACTTTTCCCTCATTACCAGAGTGAATCACAATAGATTAATATAATATAACATATAAAAAAAAGAGATAAGTAGTTGAAGAAATAAGTAATCAGAATCCACAACATAATCAAATATAAGAAATAAACAACTAAAAATTGATATAAATATAAAAAAGATAAGGATGATATTACATATATCTAGAATGTTGGAAAACATGTATACAAGTAGAATACAATCATGCAATACAAAAGTATATTAATGGAATCCAAAATCTATCCAAAGAATCCTAAGGTCCAGCTTGGTCATCTACTACCAGCTCCATCTTAAAATAACAAGATATCAAGTGTCTGAAGACTTATAATTCTCTTTATAAACACCTATATACATATAATATGCCCATAAATCAAGTTTCCCCAACCTTATGATTCCCTTTATCAACACCTATATTCATATTGTATGCCCGGGTACAAGAGGTGCCCAGATAGGGTGTGAGACAAATCTTTGTAGGCCACCACGAAGGACATCTATAACATCCTATCCGTGTAATATAAACTGAAACAGTGTGAAATCATGCATATATAAAAGTAAAGTATTACAGTAATGAAAATACCCATGTTCCTGCTTCATCCATAGGCTGGTGTTTAAACATATAACCAGTTCATTAATTAATTAAGTTCTAGTTTATATAATTAGGTCACAAGAGGCATAACCTGTAACATCCCTGGTAAATAAAGAATATGAAAGATTAATATTCATTAATATTTTTGAATTTAATATTTATTTTAATTTAAAGGTTATTATATGTTTGATGGCGTACCCGACATGAAACAATGGGTTTCTCCGTAATTTCATGTTGCACACAATGCTGAGTCATACTGAAAATAATAATAATATAATATTATTATTTTAAATGGTAGTTAATGCCTAACCATTGTACTAGTGGGAATTCGAATAACTAACTATATTTTGATTAAACATTTTTATTAAATGTTTTTACATTTATCCAATAAAATTTAAAGGCTTAAAATGAGAATTAATCCAATTTTAAGCATAAATACTTTATTATTTTTAAAAGAATGTTTTACGACCTTTTGATGGAGAACCTATTTTAAATATATTTTTGTCACTTTTATATGTTAAATTTGAAAAAACAAGCTTATTATTTATAAGTGGGACATGAAAATTTTATTTGGGATTGTTTTTGGTATTTTTCTGATAAAGTTCATTTTTTAATGAATAGTGAAATATACTGCATTTTATATCAAAACTGCCTTTTTCATCTAATTTATTTATATGGTTAGATTATCTTTTTAATTGGTTTTAAAGTGTAATTAGAACATATTTATATAATTTAATCCAATTTTGGTCATTGGAAGTAATTTAACTTTTTATTAGATATAAACACATGTCAATCTTTTGAAAGTTATTATTTCTTAAAAACACACTTTTTAGTTTTGACAACAGGAATTAATTTTAAATTATTTTCTAAAAATTATGTGTTTTGAATTTGGGAAAATGGATTCCATATTTCTAACCAAGAGGATCAATTTTTTTAAATAGGTACCTTTTATTTTTAGACATTATGAATAGTAACTTTAGTAAATATTTTATTTACCATGGTTAAAGGGTAAATCTAGTAAATAAGGGTAAAAAATAATATTATAACAATATTAAATTACCACAAAATGTTTACTAATCCTATTGGATGATATATTGCCTACAATTTTCATCCTTGGGTACATTTTGGGGCCCCATGGAGCCACTTGGATGTGAAAATGACATTTAATTACTTTTAATTTAAAGTTAAGGAAAATATAAACTAAACATGTGTCTTTTAGTAAAAAAAATTTTATATAGAGTTATATAAGTTATAATTTATAAAATAAATAGTAATTATAAATCTAAAAATATTTCCTACATCATGGTTTTTTATTTATAATTTTTAGACATCAAATAAATAAATATATTTATGAAACAATGATGATGTAGTGAGTACCTTATTAATGAAAGATTTAAATAAACAAAATTATAAATATTAAAATAAATATATTTTGGAACTTTTTATGCCATCCACTAATTTTTGGGATAATTAGGAATATATATATTTTAATTAATGAAGTTATTTAAAAATAATCAAGTTGTTATGTATTTTTTAAAATTCATTATATGAATAGTATATAAATTGACAAAAATGAGTTTTTAAAAATATTCTTTTTTATTAAATGGTTTAATAGTATTAAAAATATAATATTCGTTAAAATGAGTTATATAAGGTTGAAAATTTCATTAATGAACCACTTGAGTGTTGATTTTCACTTTATAGTAACTATATTAACCATATAGTATGGATATACAAGAAAACATGGTAAGAGTCAAATAAGTTAACTAAGGGATAAAGCTAAATGATAAGGTTAAATTTGAAACCAAAACATTTCTAAAACGTATTGGATGAGATTATTTAGAACAATAATAAACATATATTTGAATTAAATGAGTTTTGGAACTTTAGAATCCTAAAATCATTTTATAATTAATTAATATTTCAAAGCCTTCCTAAAGTACCCCTCCTCCCTCTTATAAAAGGGCATAACCTCTAACCTTTACTCACACCTCTAAATCACCCTTGACTCATACAAACTCTACCAAAATAAGCTCCCAACATCCCACTTTTACTCCTAGAATCCATACAATGGGATGCTGGCAAATCAATAAGTCCTTTTAGCTTAAATCAAAAGGAGTTACTCGATTTGAGGTAATGTCTTCTCTCAAGCTTCTTCCATTTATTTTTCTTCTCCAACCCCCTAGAATATCTTAATTACATTATTCTATAAAAAACTGTATATTAAATATAATTTTATTTTTTAATGAGAGTGATTATATCTTCACTTACACACACCTCCATCCAATGGATACGAACATACTGTTTCTGTACACGATGAACTACTGCCTCATGAAACGATGATTGTTCGATTTTTCCCTACCACATATCATGGTGACCATTATGATGGAACTATATTTATATGTGATATATATTATATTTATATTGTCTACATTCTTCTGTATTTTTCTTTCATAGCATACCTTTATGGTTTCTATAGTGGATAAATATGATAATTTCATTAGAGGAAGTGCGGACTACCGGCCCCTCAAAGTGATATGACTCGTTCATGCCATACATGGAATTTATAAAGGATGCAGTTAATGAAATTATATATGATATTATACTAGAATTATAATATAACTATGTATAATTTAGTTTTCATTCATTTAAATATGAAAAAAAAATTAATGTAATGTTCATGCATACGTACGACATACCGTCTTCAAGAACGGTGCATTTTATCTCTTATATCCAAATGTTATGAAATATTATAAATACATATATACTGGATATAAATACATATATAATAGATATATATTATATTTAAATCATGTAAACAATTCTAGATATAATGGACTTTTGACCACATGGACAATTTTTAATTATAAAAATTTCATTTTTGACTCAAGTACCAATTATCAAAAAAATGACCGATATGAATTAGAATAATTATATGATTGTTATAGAAAGGTAATAAGTTATATGAAAGGAATAATAAACATGAATAAGTTTCTAATGAAAGTATAAATTAACTTAATTTTATTATTTAGGGTTATAAATAACAAATAAGACAAGTCAGATACAAGGCAAGGGACTTCGTCTCAATCTCCTTTCATTGAACCATATTTTGATTTAAACACGACTTGATTTTATACTATGTATAAACCCCATTGAATTTTAATTTAATTAAAAGGGAAATTTTTTTCTATGTAGCTTTTTACTAAATGACAAAGGGAATGTTTCTTTTTAATGTACGTGGTGACATCGACCTTTACACCCCCACGAGTATTATTTGATATTTGGATTCCTCTAAAAGCCGTAGTGTTTTAAAAGGAAAAGAAATAACATATACCATTATTATATATTTTTATATTGAAAATGGGATTGATAATGGTTTGAATATTTCAATATCATGAACTGATATCTTGTGATTGCAATGTGGAAATGTTATCTTCCCTTTATGTGTTATGATTATGTTATGGTGCTTGGGCATTGTTTTACGTATACGGGTGGTTCTGTGATAATCCTAGGGTGTGTGAGCTCGAGATAACTCTCCAATGTATTGGGTAACATAATGGAGGGAAACATAAATGTTTATTCTAATATATTTAAGGAATATACTGTGATGGGTATTCGAAACGTAACTCTATATATATATATATGAAAGCTACAATGTAAGTATGTTATGGATGCAACAAGATACCTTTATGATTTATGATTTCTATGAGTTATTCATAAAACTTATGATTTCATGAGGTATGTTAAAGAGATTATGTTTTATGATTGAAAAGTATGATTTTATTTATTTTTATGTATTCATGGAATAATGTTTTTTTTCCTTGTTTTATAACCCTTACTGAGGTTTTTATGCTCATCCCTAGTTTTTGAAATGTTTTTCATAGGGTGTAAGGAAGGGTTAGAGAAAGGAATAATTCAAGAATATTTATATCAAGAAAAAATTTCTTGTATTATTTAAGGTGCTTTATTGTTGTGAAAAAATTGGATAGATTAGAAGTGTCTACTTTTTAATATTTGAGATGTAATGTAATATTTATGACCTAATTCTCAAAAAACTCTAAACCTAAAAAGATCTCAAATGTAGAATTGTTGACTTAACTCAAGATTAAGTAATGTTTTAAGACTGGGGACTTATGGTTGGTATCATAGGTCGGTTTATACAACTTCAGGAGTTAAGATATTTTTAAATTAATAGACATAAATTATTTTTACTTTATGGTAAGATATAAATGATATAGAATTTGAAGATTACCATGTTGCTTTGCCTAAGATATTTCTATGTTCATTATTGTTTTCCATAGAGGAAACAAGGCAGGTATGAGGGGATGAAATCAATAGAAAAACAACCTTCCAAATCATCAACCTAAGATGGTTGGAAACAAAACTGAATAGTTTGTTGCTGTGATAGAACAATTGACTCAGGCTATAAATGGTGATGGTATCCATGCATGAGATCATCCAGATCAACCACATAGGAATATGTCAGTAGCGGTTCGTTTAATGAGGCAAAATACCCCATCATTTAGAGGATCATTTGAGCCTATTATAGCTGAAGGGTGGATTAAAGCATTGGAAAATACATTCTATGTAATGGGGTGTTCAGAACATCAAAATGCTAGTCTTAATGCTTACCATTTTGAAGGTGAAGCTGATCAGTGGTGGCCGATGATTAAAAATATCAAGGATAGTGAGGAGATCAATTCTCTTGATTGAGATGAATTCAAAGGTATGTTTCTTGAGAAAAATTTTCCTAAGATGGTTCATCTTAATATGGAAAAACATTCTTCGAATTGAGGCAGGAGGATTAGTCAGTGGCTACTTATGAAGAAAAATTCACTCAACTGGCTAGGTTTTCTCCAAATTTCATATAAGATCTTGATAGTAAAATCAATCATTTTTAACCAGGTTTAAAGAAAAATTATTGAAGGTCTCTATCTTTTTGTGAGTTAAAAAGTAATGATAAACTTTTTCTATGTGAAGAGAAGGTGGAAATGGAGTTTTTCGATGATCAAGTTTTCTTTGAAAAAAAATTAGAATAAGAGGTTAAGGTGGTAGAAGAAAGGGAAGAACTCTTCAAAAAAGTCTGATGGTAAGAAACTTAAGTTTTTTATTTGTTAAAATTGTTGTAAAAATCACACTAGGGAATTCCTTTTGAATTATCGTAAGTGCTACTGATGTGGTAAAATGGGCATAGGGCTCGTAATTTAACTGAAAAAGATCAGGGTAATGGTAAGAGAAAATCGGATTTACACTTAGTACAATGTTTTAAGTGGAAATAAATGTGTCATTATGAAAATGAGTAGCCAATGAAGAACTCAAATGAAATAAAGTAGAAGGACTACAAGTAGAAAGGGGTGGTTAAATCTTTTTCAACTAAAACAAAAGAGGTTGGTCCATAAAATGAAGTAGTATCAGGTACACTATTTATTTATTCAGATTATTCCAATGTGTTGTTTGATTCATGATCTACACATTATTTCATTTCTGAGAAATTTTCTAGTAAATTTGGGATTCCACCTCAATATAATAATCCTGAACTTCTGGTAAAATCACCTTGAGGAAATATTGAGACAAAAAGAAATTATAAGAACCTTTTTATAGTTTTGTGTGAAAAGAATCTACATGAAAACATTATTTTTTCCCTATAGTATAGTTTGATGTTATTTTGGGTATGGATTGGCTTTCCATTTATCATGCTAAGATTGATTGCAGAGCTAAAGAAGTTTTTTAGAAAGAATTTCAGTTTCTGTACAAGAATGAACCATTACTTTTGATAACATATCAGGAAGCTGAGAAACTAGTAAAATATGTAAATGAATGTTACCTTGAACATATTGTTGAAAAAAAAGGAACTATTCTGATTAATGATGTTCCAATGGTAAATGATTATCTTGATGTTTTTACTGATGCGTTTCCTAGTATAATACCTAACCTAGAAGTTGAATTTAAATTTGACTTAGTTCTTGATGCTAAGCCAATTTCAAAACCCCCTGATCTAATGGCTCAAATTGAACTTTTAGAGTTAAAGAAGAAATTTCAAGATTTATTAGATAAAGGATTCATTTTACCTAGCACATCACCATGGTGTTATCCTATCTTGTTTGTTAAAAAAGAAAGATGGTTCAATGTGACTTTGAATAGATTATAGAACCTTGACTAATATCATTGTTAATATTAAGTATATTTTTCCTCATATCGATGATTTGTTTGATCATTTCTTGGGAGCTCAGTATTTTTCAAAGATTGACTTGATTTCGGGGTACCCTCAGTTGAAAATAAAGGAATTAGACATTTTGAAGACCACGTTTTGTACTAGATATGGCCATTATGAATTTTTAGTTGTGCCTTTTGGGTTAACCAATGCACATGCAATATTCATGTATCTTATGAATAGAATTTTCTATGAGTTCTGGGATAAGTTTGTGGTTGTGTTTATTAATGATATTTTGGTATATTATAAAAGTAAAGAGAAACTTGAAAGTCATTTAAGGGTTGTTTTGAAAACATTAAAATAAAAGAAACTGTATGGTAAATTCCGCATGTGTGAGTTTTGGTTACAAAAAAATTCATTCATTCAACACATTCTTTCTAAAGATGGAATAACTATTGATCCTTCTAAAAAAAGTTGTTATAAAATGGCCAAGACCCACAAATTTAACTGAGATTCATAGTTTTCTTGGTTAATCAGATTATTACTAGAGGTTTGTTGAAAATTTTTCATGTTTATCTATCCCACTAACTAAATTAACTCGAAAAGGTTTTAAATTTATCTGGAAAAAATAATGTGATGATTGATTTCAAGAATTGAAAAGAATATTGGTGAATTCTATATTATTGGCATTACCTTCCAGAAATGTTGAGTTTTTTATCTATAGTGATGATTCATTGAAAGGACTTGGTTGTGTCTTAATACAGAATGATCAGGTAATTTCTTATACTTCACATCAGTTGAGACCTCATGCGTTAAATTATCCTACACATGATTTGGAATTAGCTGATGTTGTTTTTTCATTAAAAATTTGGAGGCATCATTTGTATGGAATAAAGTGTGAAATATATACTGATCACAAGAGTTTGAAGTATATATTCACTCATAAGGAATTAAACATGAGATAGAGGAGATGACTAGAATTAATCAAGGATTATGATTTCATGATCCATTACTATCTGGGAAAGGTAAATAAAGTGGCTGATGCTTTGAGCTGAAAGAGTATTTCTACATTCACTAAGATGCATTTTGAATGAGATCCTTTGATTTTTGATTTGATGATTTTTTATTAGAAGTTATTGGTGTAGAGAATTCCTCTGTTTTTTTTGGTGTAGTGATATCGCCTATAGAATATAGAATAAAGAAAGCACCAAAAGATAACAATGAGTTGCTGAAAAAGGTATAATTGGTTCAGAAGGGAAAGTTACATGAATTTAACATTGATAAATACTGTGTTTTGAGGATTGAAAATAGGTTATGTGTGCCTTGAGATTCACAGTAGAAGAAAGATTTGTTATTTGAATCATATAGTTCTCTGTTTTAAGTTCATCCTGGAAGTACTAAAATGTACAAAGATATTCAGGAGTATTATTGGTGGTATGGAATGAAAAGAGATATTGCTAACTTTACTAGGAAGTGTCTTAATTGTCAAGACATTAAAAAAAAGTGACTGTTACTGAAAGGAATGCTTCATCCTTGTCCGGTGCCAGAGTGGAAATGTGAAAATATATCCATGGACTTAGGTGTGGGTTTACCGAAGAAATATCGTGGAAACAATGAAATCTGGGTTATTGTTGATCGATTGACTAAATCTACTCATTTTTTACATAATTGAGATAATTTGTATCTAGATAAACTTTCCTGGATGTATGTTAAAGAGATATCTAGGTTATATGGTGTTCCTCTCTATAGTGTATCTAATCGTGATCCCCGGTTCACTTCTAACTTCTATAAGGGCCTTTAGAAGTCATTGGGTACTGCATTAAATTTTAGTATAACTTTTAATCCGCAATCAGATGGGCATGTAGAATGAACAATTCAGACCTTGTAAGAAATTCTAAGTGCTTGTTCAATTAATTACTAGGGAAGTTGAGATCAATATCTTTCTTTGGTTAAGTTTTCTTATACTAACAGTTTTCATTCCAGTATACCGATGGCACCATTTTAGGGATTATATGGAAAAAATGTCGAACTCTATCTTTTTGGGATAATGTAGGTGAAAGTAAGTTGATGGGACTAGTATTGGTAGAATAGATGACATAAAAAGTTCATTTGATTTAGAAGCACATGAGAAAATCTCAGAGCAGGCAGAAAAGTTATGTGGATAACCAGAGGAAGGATCATTCTTTCGAGGTAGGTGATCATGACTTTCTAAAAGTTTCTCTATAGAAAAGTGTGATGTGTTTTTGTAAAAAGGGAAATCTGAGTCCGTGGTTCATTAGACCCTATGAAATCCTAGAGAAAGTTGGATCTGTTGCCTATAGAGTGGTTTTACCTCCAACTTTATCACAGTTACACAATGTTTTTCATGTTTTAATGTTGAGAAAGTATATGACAGATCCATCTCATGTTTTGATTTTAAAGGTAGATCGGTTGGAAGATAATATTTATTATGAGGAACAACCAGTCCAGATCATTGACCAAAGAGATAAAGTGTGGCAGAATAAGGTAATTAACCAGGTAAAGGTTTTGTGGGAATACCATATGGTTGAAGAGGAAACATGTTAATCTTATAATTCTATTAGGGATAAATACCCCCACTTATTTGATAAGTGAATAAAATTGTGAAGATGTAATTTCCAAAAGGGGAGAAGGATGTAACATCCAAGGTAAATAAAGAATACAAAATTTTCATATTTATTAATATTTGTGAATTAAATAATAATTTTACTTTAATGGTGATACTATGTTCGATGGCGTACCCGACACGCAACAATGACTTTCTCTGAAATCTTATGTTGGACACAATGCTGAGTTATACTGAAAAAATATAATATTATTATTTTAAATGGTAGTCAATGTCTAGATGTTGTACTGGAGGGAATGAATAGAACTAACTATATTATTATTAATCATGTTTGTTAAATGTTTTTAAATTTATCCAATAAAATTTAAAGGCATAAAATGGGAATGAATTTAATTTTGAGCCTAAATTCTCTAATATTTTTAAAAGGCAGTTTTACAATCTTTTGATGGAGAACCCTTTTTAAATATATTTTTTGTCACTTTTATATATTCCATTTTTAAAAATAAACTTCTTATTTAGAAGTGGGACATCAAAATTTACTTTGGGTAAATTTTTGGTATTATTCTGATAAAGTTCATTTTTTGATGAATAGTGAAAAATACTGCAATTTAAGTCAAAACTCCCTTTTAATCTAATTTATTTATCTCGTTAGATTGTCTTTTTAATTTGTTTTAAAGTGTAATAGGATTATATTTTTATAATTTAATCTAATTTTGGTTATTGGAAGTAATTTCACATTTTAATTAGACATAAACACATGTTAATCTTTTCATAGTTATTATTTCCTAAAAACATAGTTTTTGGTATTGACAATGACAATTAATTTTAAATTAATATCTAAAACTTCTGCATTTTGAATTTGGAAAAATGGATTTCATATTTGGAAGAATTAGTTTCAAATTTTTTAAATATGTACCTTTTTTTAGACATATTGAATAGAAATTTCAGTAAATATTTTTTTTACCATTGTTAAAGGGTAAATCTGGTAAATAAGGTTAAAACATAATATTATAATAATATTAAATTACCATAAAATGTGTCCTACCCTTATTTTATGATATATTTCAAACCATGGGAATCCTTGGGTCGATTTTGGGACCCCATGGAGCCACTTGGATGTGAAAATGACATTTAATTACTTTTAATTTAATGTAAAGGAAAATATAACCTAAACATGTATCTTTTAGTAAAATAATTTTTGTATGGGAATATATAAGTTTTAATTTAGAATATAAATAATAATTATAAATATAAAATGATTTAATACATCATTTTATTTTATTTATAATTTCTAGACATCAAATAAATAAATATATTTATGATACAATGGTGATTTAGTGATTTCTTTATTAATGAAATATTTAAATAAATGAGATTATAAATATTAAAATAAAATTATTTTGAAACTTTTTATTCCATAAAAAAATTTTAGGGATACTTATGACTTGTAATATATTTATTAATGAATTTTTTAAATAATAAAGTTGTTATGGATTTTTTAAAAGTCATGATATGAATAGTATATAAATTGACATAAATGAGTTTTTAAAACAAATACTTCTTTATTAAATGATTTAATAGTCCTAAAAATATAATATTATTCAAAATGACTTAGATAAAGTTTAAAATGTCATTAATTAACCAATTTAGGTTCTATTTTTATTTTATAGTTACTATGTTAACCATATATTATGAATATACAAGAAGGCATGGTAAGAGTCAAATAAGATAACTAAGGGTTAAAGAAAAATGATAAGGTTAAATTTGAAACCAAAACTTATGTAAAACCTATTTTTTTGATAGTATTTAGAACAATAATAAACTTATATTTTAATTAAATGTGTTTTAGATCATTTTAAACTGAAAATCATTTTATAATAAATTAATATTTCAAAGACTTCCTAATGTACCCATCCTCCCTATTATAAAAAGGAATCACCTCTAACCCTTACTCACACCTCTAAAGCCCCCTTGTCTCATACAAACTCTGCCCAAATAAGCCCCTAAAATACCTCTCTTCCTCCTAGAAGACTTACCTTATGAATAAGGAAAATCAAGAAGGCCTTTTAGCTCAAATCAAAAGGAGTTACCCGATTTGATGTAATGTATTCTCTCAAGCTTCTTCCATTTATTTCCCTTCTCCAACCCCCTAAACTCTCTTTATTCCATTATTTTATAAAAAACATGTATATTAAATATAATAGGATGTTTTTATTAGAATTATTATATATATACATAGACACACCTCCATTTAATGGATACAAACATAATGTTTCTCTGTACGGCGAACTACCGCCTCACGAAACATTGATTGTTCAATTTTTACCTACCACCTCTCATGGTGGACATTATGATGAAACTATATTTCTATGTTATATATATTATATATTTATTATCTCTATCCTTCTGAATTTTTCATTTATATAATACCTTTATGGTTTCCATAATGGGTAAATATGATAATTTCATTTGAGGAAGTGTGGACTACCGGCCCCTCAAAGTGATATGACTCATTCATTCCATACATGGAACATATAAAGGATGATGTTAATGAAAATATATAATATATTATAATTTAATTATAATCTACCAATGTATCATTTAGTTTCCATTCCTTTAAATATGAAAAATAAATTAACGTAGCGTTCATGCGTACGTACGGCTTACCATCTCTATGAACGGTGAATTTCATTTCTTATACACAAATGTTATGGAATATTATAAATACATATATACTAGATATAAATACATATATACTAGATATATATGATATTTATACAATTCTAGAGATAATGGAATTTTGAACACATGGACAATTGGTAATTATACCAAGTTCATTTTTGACTTAAGTACGAAACATCGACAAAACCACTGATTTGAACTGGAATAATTATATTATTGTTATGGTAAGTTAATAATTGATATAAAATGAATAATAAACTTTAAAATGGTTCTTAATTGAGTAGAAATTAACTCAATTTTATTATTCATGGAGATAAAGAACGAACAAGACAAGTCAGACACATGGTAAGAGCCTTCATGTCAATCTCCTTTCATTGAGGAATATTTTGATTTATAAAGAAATTTATTTTATATGGTGTATAAACCCCTTTGAAATTTAATTTCATTCAAAGGGAATATTTTTTCTACGTTGCATTTTCTTAAATGACAAAGGAATGTTTTTTTTAAATATACACGGTAACATCGACCTTTCCGCCACCATGAGCATTATTTGATATTTGGATTCCTCTTCAAGCCATAGTATTTTTAAAAGGAAAATTAATATCATATACCATTTTAATGTATTTTGGTGTTAAAATGGTTTGGATAATGGATTGATTATGTCAATATCTTGAACAGATATCTTACGATTTCAATGTGGAAATTTTATGGTTCATTAATGTGTTATGATTATGTTATGGTTCTTGGCCTTTGTTTACATATACGGGTGGTTACATGATAAACCTAGGGAAGGTGATCCCAAGATATCTCTCCAATGCATTGGTTAATGTGATGGAGGTAAATATCAATGTTTCTCCTAAAAGATTTAGGGAATATACTGGGATAGGTATTCCAAACGTAACTGTCTATGTAGCTGTGAAAGCTACAATGTAATTATTTTGTGGATGCACAAGTTACCTTTATGATTTAATATTTCTATGATTTATTCATAAAAATGAGGATTTTATGAGTTTTGTTAAAAAGATTATGTTTTATGATTGAAATTTATGATTTTATTAACTTTTATGTATTTATGGACTAATGTTTTCATTCCTTATTTTATAACCCTTACCGAGATTTTTATTCTCATCACATGTTTTTGAAATATTTTTCATAGGTTATAAGAAAGGGTAAGAGAAAGGAATAATTGAAGAAGATTTATATCCAGAAAATAATTCTTATATTATTTAAGGAGTTTTATTGTTGTGAAAAAAATTGGATAGAGTAGAAGTGTCTAATTTTTAATATTTTAGATATAATGTAATAGTATGGCCTAATTCCCTAAAACTATAAACCTGAAAAGATCATCAATGTATAATTATTGACTTAACTCAAGATAAAGTAATATTTTAAGGCCGGGTCCTTATATTGATAGTGCAGAAAGTATGATATGGTAGAAATAGTGAAGGATACAAGTCATAGAAAGGCATCATGATGTCATTTATTATAAGTGGTTCTAAGGTAGTAGCCAAAGAAACCTATACCTCATAGGTCACTAAAAAAGTAGTAACTACAACCTGGCTAAAGGTGTAAGCGTGTAATCTAATGAGCATCATCCAAGGCATTCCACAATAGTTATGATCTAACCGATTCCAAGGAATACAACAAAGGTAAAATGGGATAAGTTGTGTCAAGGCCCAAGGGTATATCCAAGGAACCTCATATACCTAGAAAACATGCTAGATACAAGGAGTATACCAAAGGAATCTTGTAATAGTAAATGAGGGATCCTATAGTGTCATACTAGGAATACACTAATAGACAAGGATCCAGTTACAAGGCGAGTCACAACCAAGTAAACCAAAATCCTTGAATTGGAATGGTGTCCATGAGTGATCAAGGAATTCCCTTAGGAATCCATGAACTATATTGGGTCTGACCACCCCCTTAATTATGTCAAGGTCCATATGTATAATTAGTCACCATACATTTAATTCATTTAAATAATTAATCCGTCTAGTAATTATGAAAATTAATATGTCAAGGTTCATTCCTTGCCTTTCATACAAGTGAAAGGGCATCACAAGACATGAAACCATTTGTAATTCATTCACTTAGGTAATATTCAATTATTAAGTCAAGAGGTTCAACCCTTACCTTTAATTTGCATGACAGGGCCAAGGGGCATGCAACCATTTAAGTCATTTCATATTTAATTTCTTGGTTCTATCATTTACCTTACATAACATGACAATGATGTTCTAAGGATGACAAAACACAAGTACTCTATTTAATATAACTAGTCCAAGTCATATTTATACCATATACTTGCCTATTTACCATTTAAAATTTATTAAAAAATTTCAACAACTTACCTTTGGCAGATCAAGTGTGTAGCACACATGGCACATTCCATGGTCAATTCAAAATATAATAATTATCTATTAAGGAAGGGCTTACCATTAGAATGGTTAAGCTCAAGCACACCCAAACGGTGGCTCAAAGGCATCGAAACACAAAAAACCTAGATATGGAAACTCACCCTACATGGGGTGGTTGAAGTTGTGGACATCTCCACCAATAATGAATAACATATATTTCAAGGGTCATATAACACAGTCCTAACAACTATAATCATGACATATAAATTCAACTAATGAAGTTTGATGAAATCAGCATGACAAAACACAAATTTATAAAATAACAGAAATTGATGAATGAGTTATAGACCACCTAACTTATAGTCGCGTGAGTCTGCTTTTCTAGTATCATCCCTTAGTTCAGCCTAGATTGGAGTAGATCTAGAGAATAGATCAATGCCCTAAAAGTGGGGCATATGAGCCTAAATCTAAATATCATCACTGATAGGAAGGAGAATTTAATAAGATTAAAAAGGAATCAAGAACATACTGGTGTAGATCCAATGAGAAAAACGATGGTCTTTTCAATCTCCAAACGGATGCTTGCCTTAAAATCCAAGTTTAGCCTTCAAAAATATCAAAAAGAGATAAATGGAAGGGGCTTTAAACTAGAGATTAAAACAAAACAAGGGGTTATTTTAAAGATATTTTAAGAGAAAAACAATAATTTTACCCAAATATTATCCCTCACATGGTTTGGCCAAACAGTTTAAAAAAATGTGCACTGTATGAAAGGGGAACGTGCACAGTTAGGCCACACAGTTAGGGAAATTATGCACCAACTATGGGAAATTCCACTATCAAATTTGAAGACATTTTTGTACGATTGTACAGTCCAACTCACATGGTTAGATCAAACATGGTGCCCTATTCCAGTTCACTGTCTAGCCTTGCACAGTTTATACAAACTATGGGTCCTGCCTTTTTCTTCCAAAAGCTAGGTTCCATGCTCCAAATAATCCCTGAACACCCCAAGACCTCCACTAACTCAGTATAAATCCATATTAGGCTCACAAAAAAATTGGACCAAAATTTAAAGGATCCATACCAAAGTGAAAAATTGGGTTCTTACAAGAACCATATGACTATTCAGGGTCCAAACAGTTTTGAAGACTCATACCACTGACTCAAATCAATCCTTAACTGCATATGAATCTAGCTCACTGTGAATCCTCCCTGGTATTTGATTCATGAACTTTTGTTGAAATGCTAAGTCTGTACACATCATCATCCTACCCTGTTGGGACTATCCGCTGCTCAACATGTGAGACACATTGATCCCTACTTTCCAGGAGCACACACATCATGAGGTGACCCCTAAACTAAGGCCTCATCACTGAAAGAACTGTAATCACAATCTTGTATTGGTAACCTAGCTGGTTGTCTTTGTGGTTGAATCCTAAAAGTGAAAATACGTACCATGGTTATATGATTGTATATATAGCTTAGGAGACAACTCAATAAGAAAAGTAAAAGGAATCAATCCTATATGATGCATGTACCATTTTTTCCCTACAATCGATTTCTCAGCATGCCTAGTTGAAAAGTAGGCAGTCAGATTCATAGTGAATGTATACATCAACTAACATACCAATAATGGGCTCTCAAGCTTGAAATCCATGCTCAATACTCTTTGTCATTATTTTCCTAAACTCCCAAACCAATCCTCACTATGGGCATAACTCCAACACCGACCCGAGGATTAACTTCTCTAATACAACTCTATGACGATCTGACCCACCGAGGGATGCTTGGTCGGTGGGAGGCTGGGTATGAAAACCCCAAGCCCACCTCCAATAGTCTTTGGGATGAAACAAGAATAAAAATGAATAAATGAAATGGGATACCTTATTCTAAGTACCTATCTGTACACACATATGCATCTCTATGAAAAATTGAAGATTAATATAATAAAGTCTACAATATATATAGTACAATCAAACATGCTATAAACTCTATGGAACACATCATAGTATGAAAATATAATGAAAAATCATAAATGGTCAAAACACACACCCAACAAAAAATATTATCCCAACCAGACAATAAATGGAAAGAAGAAAACTAAAGAGTGCATGACTCCGGATCTAGAAGTCGGACCACTGAATGTGGATAAAGTACCAATGTATCACTAAGCTCCACTGATGTGACTTCCGATCTTCCTATCATATGTATGAGACACAAACCATGTGGGAAAATCCCATACAGAGGTGAGTATATACATACCTTGAAAGATTCCATGAAAACCACAAAGGGTGTAATAAAAAGACACAATATAAATCATCTCAACCCATAATAAGAGGGGAAAACCCCAAAATTTATTTATACACTCATAAAGAAACCCTGATGAGAGAGAAAAGTGATCCCAATCCAAATAAACCATACAACGATGATGAGTCTTACAAATGGTCTAAAAGACCATATATGATGTCTAACATCATGCACAACCTCACAAGAATTTTTGTGGAGGGGCCCGTTCTTCATTTCCATGATCCACAGCCAAGGGAGCCAAAACTCTAGAAAAGGACATGATCCCCACTAGAGATTTAGAAAAAGGGAGTACCACTCCATAGAAAGAGTAGACACACCCTAATGTAGTATGGGGGAGTACCAACTCTACCTATGTAAAGAGTACGAGGGACCCATGTACTGGTACAACAGGGGAGTACCAACCCCATAATCACTCTGATGATCCTTATATAAAATTTCTATCATCAAGCATCAATTGAAGAATCATTACACTTGGGAACACCTCACATCGTATCTCATATTCCACAATGAAAGATATCATGATGTTCAAAGTAAAAAAACAATCAGGATAGTTTACTCACGAGACAAAATCCATTTTCTAAAAAGGAGATACAAGAGGAATAAATATATGGGATATGTACACAATGTGAATGGGGGTCCACATGGCATGTGACCTTTCTTCGCCACCTGAGCATGTTATCCCTCAGACATGGCTTGGAAATCCATTTCATACCACATGGAATGTTCACATTGGCACACGATTTGTATGCCTGCCAGGGGTCAGAGGTGTGTACACTTGGGATGCGACTCAAATTTCCAAGTACAACCACATGGCATGTCTATGTGGGAAAATGACATGTTAGACCCCCTGAGGTCCGGAGTGTGTACACTTGACTCACAGGGCCACTGTAAAAGTAAAAAAACATGGTGTTTCCACATGGGAACATAGTGTGTCACACTACCCAGGGTCCTGAGGTGTGTACATATAACACATGTATGGGATACCCCAATAGGGTTACACAACATTTGGTCCTAGCCACATGGTTTCTGATCATTAAATCAACCAAAACACTAGACACCATGGAAAACAAAGAGCATGGTGTGTATTATTTTATACTACACAACATATAGTCAATTTTTTTGTAGAATTTTAGCTCCATAAAGTGGATTTTAGTTCTTCCTTTTCCACCCCAAATACCACCATTTTATTGACCAAAATTAAAGGGTAATGCATTCGCCCATCAATTCCTGGCCTCTGGTGGTCGAAAATTAGAACCTGATCACCCGAAATCGAACCATCACACCTCTAATCGCTGAATCCAATCCCAAATCCATGAATAAATCACCCAGTACATGAAACACTTCCTTATCTAACCACAAATCCCCATCCCTCTAATCCTTCGTCCAATCACCACAAATTTAGGGGGTTTGATCGTGCTCAAACCTACCCAAGAAATGTCAAACCACGATCCCATGGGTCAACATAGATGAACATGAATAACAGTGGGAAAAAATGCACATAAAAAAGTAAATCCATAATTGGAAAAACATTCCTGACTAAATATCATGTTAATGAGGTATTCAAAAGTTATATCATGTCATAAAAAATAAAAAATTATTTAAACAATTAAATTTATGCAGACGAGCTCATGAGAAGGGTGTGAAATTGAAAACCAATAAAAGAAGATATGAAAATACACGCTCATCATAGTCTGTAAATCCATAAATAACATGGCATACCTTGATTTAGGATCAATAATTGGTGAAGAGTTCATTTTACAATGATGAAGAAGATCTGTTGCATTAGCTATCTGCCTCTCGATTAACCTTGATCCGATCATGATCGCTTTTCGGTCCCGATCCCCCAATGAAGAATGTTCGCTTCACCCCTATAATCTCATAAGGTTATGCATCTAACCCTAGAGATTTAGATATCATCATATTTATAAATATAGAATTATATTTTTTCATTTAATTAAAATAAATAAATAACTTACTTGTTTTTTTAAACACTCCAACTCATGGTCACCTCTGACAAAACGTCTCATGCTGACCAACCTATTGTCCCACCTAGGGTAAGCCCCAAATTTCAGAATTAATTGTGGTCTCATATTTACCATCCTGATGTCTCTAACAATGGTAAAACCATTAAAAAAATACATGCACATGAATTAAAATATATTAATTTTTTAATATATTAATTCAGGGGTCCTGAGACACCCAAACACTATACTGACACTATGGATAAATACTTATATATACATAAAAATATTCTAAGGAATAATCAAATTAAACTAAAGTCATTACAACACACAATAAATCCTAACATTCTTTTAATGTTGTACCCTAAAAAATTACTATAAGCTGGAAGTTCATTTATCCAATCGAACAACATGGATATAAATGTGAAATCATATTAATTGTGAGAATCATACACCGTGACACCTGTGTCACATAAAAATTTAAAATCATTAATAATTGATGAAAATTAAATGTCAATATCATTAACATGATGGTTTGGTCATGAAATAAGTGCTAAAAAAATGTACCTATAGTTAATACATAACAATGACTATAAATTATAATGAAACAATACAATCAACCATGTTTTGTGAGTATAAAATTGTACACCTTGAGTTTTAGTACCATATTTAGATAACATAAGAAGAATGTTTCATCACCCATTCAAAAATTCAAGATACTCATTATTAATTTCCTTCCACTAAGGAGAATTTTTTAAGTGTCAAAGTTTACCATCTTGAATTTTGTTATCTCTATGACACATCAGCTGACTTACAATTTCAAAACTTCTTTATTGTCATTAAAATATTCGAATGATAGGTAGATATAAGAAAAGTTCTTATGAAATTGATTTATGATCCATGTATTAACATGCATCAGACATGAGTCTCTTTTATTGAGATCCATACTCTTTCTAAAATAATATTTAGATGGTAAAGAAAGCACACATTTTTTAATGGATCTCTATCATACAAAATATCCTTTATTTGTCTTCATATGTTCAAAAAGGAATCTTATTGTTATATTCTAGTATATACCTCTATAAAGGAAGTAGATCTATGAAATTATCACCATATCATATATTGACTGCTTTCAAGTTGTATAGTTTTATAACTACTGATCATGTCAATTATTTCATACAATAATTATATAATGAAATATCAACACATTTCTTTATTTTCTCTAACATTATGTGATAATATCTATGTTCATATAAAAACTATATTTTCATTTCCTCTACATGATTAACATCATAAAATACACTTGTAGTGATATTTTTTTATCTGCAAAATGCATTTTCATTCCACACACGAAATACATTTACATATTTTACATATTTTATCCAATGACTATTAATTTGAGTAGTTTCGTAATAGATTAAATGTTCATCTAATTAACCAAGACCAATTGTGTATGAATAACAAAAATTTAGAAAAGAGGCATAAAATGTGAATCTTATTGTTTCAATAATAATTATGTGATTTGTTAATGATGGATGAGCTTTGATTGTCTATTTTTGATGTGAAAAACAAACAAGGGTTAACTAGGTTAAATGTTCTATCTAGAAGAAAGTGTTTCGAGTTAAAAAATGAGCCAAATCAAGTATTTTTTCACCACCTGAAGTGCTTTGAGGTGGCTATAGATATATAATGAGGATGGATGTATATGGTCTGAGTCCCAAGAAAATGTTATATGCCTGAAAGAATTCTACATGGTTACACCAAATAAAAAATTCAAATGGTAGAAAGTGTATTGAGTGCTATGTTAATTTTTAGAGGCCTCGACACATGGGATATAATTGGATGGTATTCCATGTCAATATTATCCTTTATATTTTATTTTAAATTCTATATTTATATTTTGGTTCAAAACCCATATGTAGATTTTATCTCATCCATTCAAATGAGACATTAAAAGATTTAGGACGCCTATAAATGTTTTGAGGCTGGGTTAATATGTTCTTTTTTGAGATTAACATAAACTATGTTGTAAAACCAACAAAAATTAGTTTAATAGAATAAAAATTTTGATAGTCATCTTAACACACAACATCTATCTTTTTGAGAATTGAGATATATTATAAAAAATATAATTATTTAACTTTAACCGCTATAACCAATCTATTAAATTAGTAGGTATAAATTGTAATAACCATATTATGAAAAATATATATAAAGGATTAATATAATTAAATTTTTTATTAATTCATAATAAATAAGTAAAGTTATTTTATGCTTCAAAAATATATTTTCTTCAAAAATGGATTCTATTTCTTTTTTATAAGTTATTATTATAATTAATTTCTTCTCATTTTTGAAATTATATTTTATAAAAGGATATAATTTTTCAAATAATTATATCAAAATTATTTTAATATGAAATTTTGGGATTTTATTTTGAAAAGATTGTTTTTTCAGTGAATAGTGAAAAATATCGATTTTTGTAAAATTTTCATTTTTTATAAAAAAATCACATTATGCTTTGAATTTTATCTTAATGTAACATAATAATAATTAAATTAGATATAATAAAACTAATTAAATATGAATCATCATTATAGTTGATTTTGATATAAGTTCATTTTTAGGCCTACAAACACATTTTCGTAAAATTTTATTGTTGCGTTTTACGCATTTATATTAAAATTGATTTTTGCAACATATATAAATTGAATATTACAAAATGGATTATATATTTAGAATTTTAAGGTTCAAATATGTTAAATAGATCTCTTTTATTTTTAGTCATTACGAATTGCAACCGTAGTAAATATGTGTATCATCAGTAAAGGTAAATAGATATAATAGGGGTTATATTTGGTTTTATATAGTTATTTGAAAGATAAATGGTTTATTTTTATAATGAGAATTTATTTTTAATTTTTATGGGTGAAATAATTACCTAAAATTCTTATTCAATGATGAAACAATGCTTGTGAAAGTATAATAAAAATCAATTATATGATTTTAAAAACTCTAAAAGTAATATTTCATAGGTTATTTATTGTGTCCCATGAATTTTTTAGATAAATAAAAAATATCTGGGATGTATTAAAAGTTTAAATTTTAATTCCATTTCTATATTGATGCTATTAAATTCAGACTATGTGAACAGTCCTGTAAATGACAATAATGGTATATTATGTTAAATAATATTTTATTTAATGATTTTAAATTCATAGAAATCTAATCTTCTTCCAAGTGAATGGTATATGGTCAATCATATAAATCATTGTCCACTTATGTGACACTTATCCTTTTATATTAACTTTCTTAATCCTTGAAGAGTAAAAAACTTTAATATCACAATATTTGTCAAAAGGGTTAAAGGAGGGTTAAAACTAAGAAATAAAGATTAAAAAATCACCTAAAATTGTCCAAATTTTATTTGATGAGGGTATTTAGACTCATAATAATCATATATTATAAATATATCAATTTTTTAAAATTTTAAATGAGAATTAATTTATTTTAATTTAATTCTTTAGGTAATTTCAACAGTGCCCCTCCCCTCAAGTATAAAATAGCACATCATCTTCTCTCTTCCTCACACATTTTGAGTACTCTAGTTCATCCAAAAACTGCCCAAGTTCGCTCACCAATATATATTCTCACATCTTAGAGATCTTGGTCTCACCAAAAGACCAAACCTAGGTCAATTAACGTGTAATCTGGATTGGTTATCCAAGGATAAGGTATAAATTATTACCGACCAATTTGAAGTTTTTTTCTTTTTCTACCTTATTCATATTTTCATAAAACATTATGATATAATAAAATAATTTTATAACCTATACTGTAATGTGATTATAACTATATTATAACCCATTTTCACATTCTTTTCCTTTCTATTGAGGAAAAAAAACATTGTTTGTGCATACGTGTGGACTACTACCTCCATTAAGCGTTGCATTTTTTCCATCACCACATCATATGGATAGTAAAAATGATAGAACTAATGAATATATATTATAATAATAAAATAATTATTATTGTGGAAATATATTTTATCATCTACCTTCCTCCCATTAAACTCTTTAAAAAATGATGACGTCTCTCATGTGTACGTGTGGACCACTACCTCCACGAAAAGATGTGATTCATTTTTCAAGTCCTTATTTCATGGATGATTCCAAATATTAATATAATTAATATATAATATTTTAATATAATTACTAATATTATTTATATTATATACCATGATAAATATTAAAAGATCGAAACTATCAAACCGAAGCATACATGAAAAACAGAAGAGTTAACACTCAGAAATAACGATTTTAATAAATAATTATTAATAAATGGGTGATTAGAGGTTATAAGAAGATAATAAATGATATTATAAGTGTATATATAGTTTTAGTATATAATTATAATAGATATAAATTTATTACATATAAGTTTAAAAGAACTTATGAGGAAAGATGAACTTGAGGTAAATGATTTATTTAAAAATATCACACTATTTTTGGATTGTTTATTCTTGAATTTTCAATGAAGGAAATTATATGATACTTATATGTTATTATCCTTTAATTTTATTCTATTATGGTTATTTATGTAATTTTCATGTAAGGATTTTATTTTTATCTCTAGAGTACTTAAAATTATTGAGAAAATGTTTTAAATAAAAGAATACTTTATTTTTTCTTTAGTTAGAAGCTTTATCTCCCATATCCATGTATTATTTAAAATGGTTTTAATGATTTTTTTAGTATTCTACTGTGTTTTTTAAAGTAATTTTTACCCATGTTTGAATTTCTATAAAAAGGTTTAAAAGTAATATTATTTTCTTTTTTTTTTGAATAAGTTGATTTATACCAATCATGTGATTGAAATATTTTTTTAATGTATACTCCGTGAACATATATTCCCATCATACTAACTATACTTTTATTTGAGGATTCATTATAAGTTTTAATGGTTGTTTTCAAATAAAACGTTTTCCCTAATATTCATTAATTTTTAAAATATTAAATAAGCTATTTCAAAATGAAAAGGGTATTTTCCTCAAGAAATGTTCTAAATATGATAAAGGTACTTTAATCCATGAAAAATCCCATTGATATTACTAGGGATACTATCTAATGATACTACATCAATTATTTCTATGGAATATTCATGATTATTCAATATTAATGTTCTACATTTCTGATTTAATATATATAATTCAATAATTTAAAGGAATTTTCAAGAATTAATTATATTGGTCATTGAAAATATGATAATGCATAGTTTATGAAATTGACAGATGAGGTTCAGTTGTTGATAGACCTCAATACATTGAAAGGTATCAAGAGACAAAACATCATCAATTCCATATTAGATAGGTATTTGGTTTACACCTACACATTAATTAATAATGATGTCTTGGTTGAGAGGCCATGACCATAAGATTCATGATATGTTGGTTGAGAGGGCATGATATTGAAGGTTTATATTTTTGATTCTCCATTATTAAGAACTTATATTTCATTATCCAGATGTTTTATATGTTGATATTACACATGGATGATCATTGAACTCATGTTTTTGACTAAATGACATGTGTTTTAATTATCCACCCTAATATGTTTATTATGACTTATTTACTTATGACATATTTCATTGTATATAAATCTTACTGAGCTTATAATCTCACCCTTTATCTGTTTTCCTTTCCCAAGGATATGAAAAAAGATATTTTCAAATAATACAAGGGATGTAATAAAGTTTCTTATGCTATGGTATTATTTTTCCTATGTAATATGAGAATAATGTATGTATCTAGTTTACCAATATTTCTAAACCGATCAATCATGCATAATGAATCCGTTTTATCTTATACCAATTTAATAAAGTAAACAATGAATCTGAGTTTCTAGGGTCGAGGTCTTTACTGTTGATATCAGAGAAAGCTTAGTAGAAACAATGGAAAATAGATTTAGAAAAGCATATTTTAGAGAACACAACCCTATGATAGACTCTTGGGATAATTTTAATTAAAGGATAATACCATAATGTTTCTTAAAGTAGAAATTTTATGTTTTTACTAGAAAATACATCTTTATATATATAATACAAGTATATGTGTTTTAAAAAAAATTCCTCCAGGGGTAATAAACCTGAAAAAATTTGGTTATGTATATATCGATCATCATTTTGGTTCATAATGAATGGTCCCTTACTGAACACTTGGTTTGACTCTCCAAGGGATATAATTGAGTTAATTCAAATTTTATTTATGAACAATTATGAAGGATTCAAATATATAATGAAAATAGATGATCTAGGCAAAACCTAAGCTGTCATAGAATGAAAATAAGGTGTCATGATTTAGAAAAACTATGAATTTTTTTCATGATTATATGGGGTTTCAATATGATTATTTATGCTCACACCATGATTTATAGTTTTATCCAATAGATGGAATCAATAGGAATTCATTTGACAATGTATATTATGGAAAATACAATGATTATCTTTCTGAGAAACAAAATTAAATAGAATTCTAATGGGGAAACCTTATGACTATTCCTAACAACATATCACAATATATGATTAAGAACATAAATCTAGGTGAGTTTCCTGACATGTAAAATAGTAAGAAAATGGAATTTTATGGAAGTTCAAGTGGTAATTATCATGGATGAATGAAATTTTAATTTTCTTAATGATAAGAAAATGGGAAGAAAAAACCAAGAGAATGTATCAAAATAAGGGAAATATGTTTTTATGTGGAAATGAAGGGAACAGAGGAATGAATTTCTAATGAATTTAGTTACCTATGTGTGGGGAACATGGGATTTATCTGAGTCAATGCCTTAATCCAAGGTTTAACACCTAAACCAAAAAAAGAACCTATTCCGTGTTAATCATTGAAGTGGAAGGATTAAACTGTTTATTTATTGGGATTAGATAAGTATTTTATAGAAGTGTTATGTCAATTATATTATATTTATAAGAATCATTAAACATCTAATGATTGTTATGTAATATTTTTTCAAATAGATACAAGAATATGTTGAATGGTAACGATAATGTAGAAAAGTGATTTATGATGAAGTTTATTACATTTTTGGATTTATGGAATACAGTCAATGATGTGTGATTTTATTTAGTAAATAATGATAGATTTATGTTTTGGAATCATATATTTTCTTATTAAGGTTTTATGATGATTCACGTTATAAGCTTATTTTAAGGGAATATATGATCAATGTATTCACATGTTTGGTATGTGACATTAAGATCAACTTTTATTGTTTAGGGGAATAAAGTTAAGTTAATTTTTTGAAATTTAGTGACCTTATTTATAATTTTTTTGTTTTTGAAATTATTCATAAATTATTTGAGGAGTTGTAAGATTCACTATTTATAGAATGAATTATGGTATACTTTGGGTGTTACTGGTGAGGTTTTAGAGATTAAGGTGTTATATTGAATAACTTATGCCAACCATTTTGGTTTTAGTTAATATTTAGATATAAGGAATGAATTTTAATTATTTTATGGATTTTATGATAGGTTAAAAGATAATTTTAGATCTTCAGGTAAGAAAATTTCAACTTCATTGTTCATTCCTTGAAGTAAGAGAAGAAGTGGTAATTGATTGAAGCACAAAAAAATTGTAAAATTGTGCTTATGAAATGAAATTTAATCAAGGAAGTATACTTTCTCATGTTATTTATATTGATATTAAAAGATAACATAAAATTTTGGAAAAGAATATTAAAATAAAAATTTTATGCTTTTGCCTTCATTTCTGATGAATTTATGGTCTTTTAACCCCTTTACAATTTAGGGACTTGTGGTCTTTAAATTTCTCATGACCATGTTACATATCACTCTCTATTAGTCATTGGACATTATTTTTCTCCTCCATGTCAACATTTTATCTTATATATAATTTTCTCCTTATTTGGAAACCTGATTTTGATTTATTTTAGGTAACTTTTAGGTTTCCCACTTCCACTTTTTAAAAGAAGTTTTATTCTCCATTTTAAGGATGGGAGTTGTCAACAACAATATTTTCAAATATTAAACCTTTGATGACCAAGATAAAATATTGAGGACATAATTTATATAGTGGGTGGGGGGTTTTATCACCCTAAAAATATCTTCTAAAATAACAATAAGCTCGATAGCTTTCTTAACATGTAACACCAAGATTTAAATGAATTGAGATATATTAAAAAATATTATAATTTAAATTTGACTGTTAAGACAAAATAATTAAATTGGCTGGTATAAATAGAAAAAAATATATTTTTAAAAAATATTATTAAATGTTTTATATAATGAAAATGTATTAAATAATGCATAATAAATAAGTAATCAATTTTTATTAAAGTCATTTTATGCTTCAAATATACATTTTCTATAAAAATAGGTTTTATTGATTTTTGTGAGTGAATATTATAATTATTTTTTTCTTCTATAAAAAATTGTATTTGATGTAAATGATACCATATTTAAATTATAACATCAAAAATATTTTATAATGAAATTTTAGGATTTTTCTGAAAATATTGATTTTTCAGTGAATAGTGAAAAATAACGTTTTTTATAAAGCCATCATTTATTTTCATTAAAATGTAATGTTATTATTTTAATTTTATATTAAAATAAAATAATAATTTTTAATTATATATAATTTAATTAATTAAATATGAATTATCATTATAGATCATTTTTTAATAAGTTCATTTTTGGGCCTAAAAATGCATTTTTCTAAAAATTGTTTTTCTTCGAATTTTATGCATTTATATTAAAATTGATTTATACCACATATATAAATTTAATCATGAAAAATTTATTATATATTTTTAATTTCTGTGTTCAATTTTTTTAATGATTTACCTTTTATTTTTAGTCATTATGAATAATAACCGTTGTAAATATTTGTCATCTCAGTAAGGGTAAATCAGGAAATTAGGGTTAAAAATAGCGTAATAAGGCCAAAAAATATCCCTAACACTTGAATTTATTTTATTTTATTATTATCTTTCAACCATTAGTATAACAGTTTCTAAAATTTGGAAATTTTTTGACTCTTTCATTTGATAATGACTTTAATATAATTTAAAATAAAGAATAAAAATAAAATGCCACTCTCTTTATTTTAACATCTCTATTTTTTTAACATGGATTAAAGTAGGATGTTTTCAGTTCTAAATATTTATTTGAATTTTAAATTAATTATTTATCCTGGTAATTTTTTTAAAAAATTTTATTGATGGAATAATTACATTAGATGCTCATCAAACACTGACACAATGCATGTGAAAACAATTAAAAAATCAAGTAAATGATTATAACAACTCTAATAGTAATATATCTTATGTGATTTATAGTTTCCCATGATTTTTTGATAAATATAGTATATTATTTATATTTTATAATTTTATATTTTAATTCCCTTGAAATATTGATGTAATTAAATTCGAACTATATGAATAGTCCCAAAAATAACTATAATGGTGTGTTAAGTTAAATAATATTTTATTTAATGATTTAAAATTCATAAAAATATTATCTTCAACCATGCGAGTTATATATGGTATATAATATCACTAATGGTCCACTTATCATTTAATTTTACTTTTATAGAAAATGTCTTGAACCATAATGTTTTAAAACCATTGATATCATGGTGATCATCAAATGGGTTAATGTGGAGTTAAAACTAAGAGATAAGGGTAAAAACATCACATAAACATATCAAAATTTTATTTTATGAGATTATTTCTACTAATACTAATCCTATATTCTAAATAAATCAATTTTTTCACTTTCATAAGGAAAATAATTTATATTAATATAATACTTTAAGTAACTCTAAGAGTGCCCCTACAATCACTTATAAAAGAGAACCTCCCCCTTATCTTACTAACACCCTTTGAACACTATAGTTCATCCAATACATGAAAAACTCACTCCCAAATATCCATTACCATGACCTAGAGATCCCAGCATCACCAAAAGTCCAAACCTATTATTCTGAAGGTGTAATCCAAAGTGGTTATCCAAGGAGAAGGTATAAGTCATAACTGACATATTTCATGTTTATTTCTTATTCAACATTAATAAATTTTTATTAAAAAAATATGATATAATAAAATAATTATCTCCAGTATACATATATTTAATTATGACTATGAGAAAACCCTTTTTTATCCACTTTTCCATCAAATGGGGAATGGAAACATTGTTCGTGCACACATGTGGACTGTCACCTCCATGAAATGATGTGTTTCATTTTCCATCACTGTATCACATGACTAGTCATAATTACAGAACTAATTAATATATATGATACTTATAACATAACTATTATTCTGTAATTATTATATATCATTTACCTTCTTACCATTATACTCATTAAAAATTATAATGTCACTAATTCGTATGTGTGGACTACCACCTCCACGAAGTAATGTGATTCAATTTTCATGTCTTCCTTTTATGGATGATTATAAATTTTTTATATTTATAATATATATGATATTTATATCATGATTAATATTATTGATATTATACAACTATGATAAATATCCAACAAAAGAAAATATCAAACCAAAACATAAATGAAAAATAAATCATTTAACACTTAGAAATAGAGATTTTAATAAACAATTATTAATAAACGGGTGTTGTAATGTTATAAGTTAATAATATATGATATTATAAATATTTATATAGTTCTATTATAAAATTATAATATATCTAAATTTATTATACGGGGGGTTAAAATCACATATGAGGAAATTCAACTTGAGGTAAGATATTTATTTTTCAATTTCATTTTATTTTAGGATTAGTTATGTTGGAATCTCAATTAAGGGAAATTATATGATCCATATTTTATAAACCCATTTTATTTTCTATTCCTTGGTTTATTCATGAAATTTTCAATTAATTGTAACATTTTCCTCTCTTTGGCACTTAAAATGTCTGGGAAAACGTTTTAAAGAAAAAGAATTTATTTCCCCTTTGGTTAGAATATTTTTATTCCATATTCATGGTTATTTAAATGTTTTCAAGGATATTTTTTATTATTATTTATTGAATGTTTAAATTTATTTTTACCCATGTTTGAAATTTTATAAATGGTTTTAAAATAATTTTTTTATCATTTCCCAAATGTGTTATTTTTTATTAAAAGTGTAAACAAAATATGGATTTAACATACACCAAATGAAAAGATCTTCCCACTATCATGATTGTAGTTTTCATTAAAGATTATTACACAAGTTTCCATAGTTATTTTCAAATAAAATGCTTCCCCATCTATTTTTTATTTTTTAGATTTTAAATAGGTTATTTAAAAAGGAAAAATGTATTTTACTCAAGAAATTTTCTAATATTCTTTTAAAGGTATTTTCATATATAATAACACCCATTGATTTATTGGGGATATGATCTAATGATACCATCATTATTCTTTTTTTGGATTGTTTATTATGATGAAATAATGATGATCCATATTATTTATTCAATATGTATAATTTTTGACTTAGAAGTCATTTTTTAGAATGAATTATATTGATCATTAAAAATATATGGAATATGTAGAATGTGCATGTAATAGGTGGGAACTGGTTATAAATATTTTTTTAATGCATTGATAGGTATCATGAGACAAAAAAGCAGACATTCCGTATTAGATGGGTATTTATACACCCACCAATTTATTTATAATTATGTCTTGGTTTTGTGGCTATGATAATAAAATATGGGATATCATATTTTAGTGGCCATGGTCAAGAATGTATTGAATTATACATCTCCATTATTAAAAACTCAAATTTTATTATCCATGTGTTTATTTTTTTAATATTATCCATGTATTCTAATTTAAATCATGTTGTTGATTAAATGAAATGTGTTTTTTATTATCTACTTTTCCATGTTTATTACCCCTTATTTACTGATGATATATTTCACTATTTATTTCCCATAATGAGTATTTGATCTCACGCTTTATTTTTTTCCTTTTTAAGGATAGAGAGAAATATGTTATAAATGAGATCCAAGATTCTATAAATTTTTATTATTCTATGTTTTTATTTTTACAATGTAGTATGTGAATCATGTAGAAATATAGTTTAGAATGAATGATAAATAAATCATTATTGTGTGGTGAGATCACTTGTATCTTGTACCAATGTAATAAATTAAAAAATGGCTCTAGGTTTATAGGTTCTAGGTATTTACATGTGTCATCAAAACTACTTTATGCTTAAACTCCATTTGAGGATCACTTTTAGAAAACCCATTAAGCTACCCAACTAAGGCCTTGATCTCATCAATGTTACATGTGGTTAGAATGACAACAAAAAATATTATCTCCATACATAATTTCCTATCCAAATCATTAAATATAGAAAACAATTATCCGCTTAGTGATATATAGTGGAAATTTAACAAGTTAATGGGAATTTAATCCCGTGCTTTACAAAGGATTAATGAAGAAAAAAAGAATATCATGGTATCACTGTCAACATAGTGAAATTAACTTGAAGATGTTATGCCATGTGGTAGTGATATTAACTCCTGATATTGTGAATTATGACTATTTAAAATGAAATTCGCAATAAAATAGGGGTTCCTACCTAGGGGTACTGATCTTACAACAATATAGGATTTCATTATGTTTATTACATTTCAGCAATGTATCTGTAAACACTCATTCTCTCTCTTCACATATATTTTCTCAGTTTCATTTCCACGGAAGGATTAATCATAATGGTTAGTATAAGGGAGATAAACATTGTAATTCTTGAATTTTTTAAGTAATTATTACTATTTTCTTACTCATATTTCTTAATTTGAGGATTCATAATGTTAATACATGGGGGTTAGAGATAGTTCCCCACCATTATTATTTATCGAGTCTCTGTCTAAAGGAACCCAAGGAAAACATGAAATAAATTTTATATTAATACCTTTATTTAACTAATAAATCTCACAAAATTCCCCAATCCCACAACTTAAAGGTTTAGTGGAATGTAAATTAGTTATATAAACATATTATTTCATTAAATTTTTGAATATTTATCCATAATAGGGATCCTCTAGAACATTTTCTAGATATCTCACATTATATAATCATCTTCATAAACAGCATATTAGAAACATAAGAATGAGGTGAGATCAGATGCTCAATAAGGGGAAAACATATAATAACATGAATTAGAACATGAGGATGTCATAAATATCTTAATAAAAGATAAAAATACCTTTGATGATAATCGTAATATATTTAAAGTTACATAATATCATACAAATATTTTAAGAAATCATTAAAGATATAACATGGATAAAAACACCTATCAAAAGTTATAATATATGTGAGCATGGAATAAAAGTGAGGAATACTTAAAAAACACAATAATAAAAATTTGGAATTTCTTATAAATGAAACACATCTTGATAATTTGGAATAACTTATGAACATGGAAATATTGATAAACCATAATCATAGGAATTTTTTTTTTGAGAAAACCCATTAGTACCATGCTTATGTGAACTAACTCATTATGTACATGCCAAAAAATGCGAGCAAACCAACCATAGCCAATCCTATGTTAAAAAACGCATTATGTCCATTCTTGACTATCTCATGAGAAATGAGAAGAAACCAATACATTGGAGGTCGATATGAGAACCCAACCATAATAATCAAATCCTATGTATTCATCTTAAAATCAATCATCATCATATCTTAAATTACTCATGGAAAAAGGTAATTTTTTTAAACATCCAAATGAAAATCATTCACTTTTCATAAAGAAACCATGAAAATAAAATGGGTTTCATAAATCATCCAAATAGTGTAAAATAACATCAAGAATTAAAAAAATTATACAAAAAACTTGGTCACTCAAAATAATAACATAATTAAATAAAATACTGAGTGAAACATGAAACATAACTCCATTGGAGATATATTATTTAATGATATTGAAAACCAAACCACAAAAATCAATTTTTTAAAACATTTTTTACTCATTGTTGTAAAAGTCATAGTTACAAGCCTATTTTCAATAAGTATCCATTATTTTAAAAAAAATAAAAAGAAAACATTTCATGGAAATGGATTTCGATAAAAAAAATATTTCCCCCCAAATATAATGTGATAACATCTATAAAAATGAAATGTATTGAAAAAAAAACTTCAATAAGAAATTTTGTAACTCAATGAAAGGATTTTGAGTTACCAAGTCCCTTAACCTTAACCTTGATTTACATAGTATTTATTAAACCTCATATATCATAAATATAAATATATTAATTAACTATTTCATAACCTTATTCATATATATTTTTATTTATGCTATTTATTAATAACAATTATCTTTAAGTATTAGATCATTAAAATATTTTTTGAACATCAGGGGTTAATAATATTAAACATTTAAACTAGGTTCATAAAAGAGATGTAAATAATTTTTTTTAATAAAAATATAATAATTTAAAATGATTTAATGGTTTTGGAAACTATTTATTTATATATAATTAAAATTTTATAATTCTATTACATGGGGGTTTTAGTCACATTTAATGAAGATGAGAATTGTAATGGACTCATATTGGGTTATTTACTAATATCGATCATTGATTTTTGTGTTATCTAAAATTAAAAATATTAATGATATATATAAATTAAATATATATCATATATACTCATAAAATATAAACTAAAACTATCAATGTTTAGTGCTGAAGGAAAATGAAACATTTTTATTCATGGAGGCGGTAGTTCACACAACACACAATTCACATTTTTCATTTCTCTCAATGAAAAAATGTGAGGATGTTTAATTATTGTACCATAATTATAGTAAAATAATAGTACAATAATGATAAAAATGTTATAATTTTAATATATTAAATAAAATCTGGGAATAATAAAATAACATAAAGAAATCAAAAAAAGAACGAGAGGTTAGCAACTTAAACATCACTTCTTGAATTATCTTCTTTATGAAGGGGATTAAAAATTTCAGGTACAATCTTTTGAGATGGAAAAAATAAAATTAAGGTTTATATATGTGTGGAGGAGAGGGATGTGAAGATTTTAGTCCAAGATTAAAGGGGTTTTTATGAGGGGAGGTGAGGATAGGAGTGACCCATTTATTAGTGAAAAGGAGTGACATTTTTGTAAATAGCCTAAACTTTTAAATAATAATAATTCAAAATAATAAAAAGTGGCTCCAAAATTTAGAAATTATTGTTTTCTTGAACTTAACATCCAACAATAAATTAAAAAGAAGTTTTAAACATGTTATACCCTTTACCTCTATGGTTACTCTTTTTTACCATTTTAGTTTTCACCATGGTAACTTGTTTTTACCTAGGTAATTTATCAATTATTCCAAAAAATAAAATGATCCATATTATATAATTTGTACCTAATGATTTCAAATATGAAAACCATTTTTTATTCAAATTTTAAAAGTGAATAAAATTAATTTTAATATACTAATTGTATAATGTATCAAAATAATTTGTTTGAAAAGTATATCTTAATTTATAAAAATATAAAATATGGGTTTATAAATCAAAAATAAAATTTTTAAAAATAAAAATTGAATTATAAAATAATTTTTTATTCATAGAATTTTTTTTCATAATTTTAAAATTCATACTTATATACTAATAATGTCATAAATTAATGTTATTTGTAAAAACAATATTTTAAACTATTCACCTAAAAATAAATATTTTTATAAAAATTCAAAAAATTGATCTTAAGATAATATGTCCATGATAAATCAAAAAAATGATAATCTTATCAATTTTACATAATAAAATTGATATATTTAACTTTAAATTAAATTAGTAAAATATCTGGAAAAATATTTTTTATTGGAAATTATTTTTTGGTATATGAACCATTCTTATCAAATCTATACTAATCATACATGTATCTAACATGAAAAATATTTTTTTTTGAAAATAAATTTTGAGAATAAAAAATATTTTATTAGTTTCTTATATATAATAATTGAGTCGATATTTAATGCGAAGTTTTTTTTTTGTTCTTATATATATATTTATATAAATATTGCATAATTCTATTTCCACTATTTATATCTGTTAATTCTATAGATACCTTATAAGGAAATATTTTTGTTGTTTCGTTAGTGTGATTATTCTTGGGGATCGAGCATATTTAAATATTCTAATTTTTGGGCGGCGTGCTGAGTGCTTCTCTTCTTCCTTTTCCTTCTTCTCCTTCCCTCTTTTCACCTATTATAGACATCTCCGTGCGATTTGGATTCCAATATTGTTGTCCTCATCCTCGTTCTTCTTCCACAGTGGTGTTGTTTTCTTGGCGTTTGTCTCCAGGGTGTGCCTATATCGTCTTGATCTCAACCTTGTTTTAGATTTTTGAATCGGTCTCACCATGATGATTTGGAACCCTCAGCACTCAAACCCTTTCCATAACCTCAAGTCCTTCTGCTTCTCTCCGAGTCAGATCCGAAGCGGTGGTTCCTTGGAGGTTTTGGGAGGTGGGATTCGGTGGCTGACGGTTCTCCTCGCATGGTCTGTTTTGATTTTTGGTGAATATTTGTTTACTCCATCATTAGCGGTCGATCTTCTCGAGGATTTCTCGTTGATGGTTCTTTTTATCTTTTTTATTTGGTTAGGTTCTGTCTTGATTATGGCAGCGGCCTTCGGTGATGTTAACAATGGTGTCATGCCATTGATTTCACTGGATGATGTGGTTAGTTCATTCTATACCAGTGATTTCAATATTTATGGTTTGCGACGACATAGGTATGTTGTTTTATAGTGGCTACGACAGTCTCTGACAATCTCCGGAGACTGGTGTGAAGTTCAGATGGTGAGGTCGCGGTTCTCGACGATGATATTGACTCTCTGTAGGCTCATTTCCCCTCTTACTCTACCCTGGCTTCATGTACCTTGTCTCCTCCCCGGGTCGGTCTGGTGAGATGGTTTCCACAGGAGCTTTGGGAGGTGCTATTCGAGGGGATTTAGGAGTCTCGGGAGGCTTGATACTCGCTCGACAGAGTTGATGGTGTCTATGATTGACTCTGTCAGTCTCCGACGACTGGTGATGTTTGGTCAGTGATGACAATGACAATGTTGGTTTTCTGGTGGTTCAATGGTTCTTGATGGGCTCCGGTGCTGGTTGGCGATGTCAACGGTGGTGATTGGATGGTGACAGTGAAGGTTCCAGTGATGATTTTGGTTGCAGAAGATTAGATTTTGATTGATGGCTTGGTGATGATGTTCTACGACATGCTTGGTTGGCGACTGGTGTGTTGATCTAATCGTATTAGGTTCTGTGTATCGTCAGTTTCTTTTTGAATTTTGAATGGGGCATGTCTTGATTTTGTATCATTTGATTTTGTATCCCATCGGTTACCGCTCTCCCTTAAAGCGTCTTATTAGAAAATAAAATAAAATGTATTTTTCAGCCAGTCAGTATAGTAAGTGGGTAACTCATACGACCATTAAAAATTTGACCATTGGAATAGTAATCTGAGCATTATAATAATAACCTAACCATTGGAATAGTAATATGACTGTTAGGAATAGAAACCTGACTATTAGAATAATATTCTTACCTGTGCAAGTCTAAAATAATATACAGGTGTCTTATAAAATAAAAATATGATATATTTATACTATGGTACGGGTAAATAAATTTTTTATAAATGATAACTTTAATATTTTTATTTTTGTAAAACATAAATGTTTTACATGCACTTTTATAATAAACATAATCAATTAAAAGAAATATTATTTACATAAAATGGATTTATAAATTAATATTATGTTGTATTATAATTTTAAGATAATTTTATGAGACCATAATTAAATTCTCCAAGGGTAAAAAAATTAATCATAATCTTATAATTGGTATTTTTCAAATAAAAGAGGATTTTATTTTATGAAAAAATTTATAAAATTTATAAAATTATTTCCATAAAATGGAATTAATTTTTAAATCTACATGATGATAAATGGTTATTATGATTTTTGGGTAATTTTCTAAAATAATTTTAGTTTTAGTGAATAATGAAATATGGTAAAATATTATATTTATCATTATAAGAAAAACTCAAGAATTTTTGAGTCATGGATTATGTAATCACAAAATAGATCTAACTAACATGAACTATTTAATATATATAGTCATAAGAATCAATACAATTGGAATTATTGCACCAAAATAATAAACTAATGAATATAATATTAAAAATCACCCATCTCCTCCCCTAATAAATACCACCCTCTCCTCCCATTATCCTAAAAAATTATAAGTGTGTTAGTTTGAAAAATTTATAACTAATTACTTTACCAATCCTTATCTAAAAATCCAAGTTCTACTGGTCTCACCAAAGACCATTTCCAGGAGCCTAAGGTGTATCCTAAGAAGCGACAACTACAGAAAGAGGTAAAAATCTCGACTAAACACTTTCAATTTTATTTTTCTTCTACCATCACCTTATGTTTTTCATCCACATATATATTGGGAAATTAACATCCTAAATATATTTATATGTTATTATTTATGTGTAATATACTTCTTTTACCCTACCTTCTTTATATTATAAAACAAAAACATTGTTTACAATATGGTTAATTCACTTCCTCCACGAACAATATAGTTTTTTTTTCACCTCATTCAAGGATGGTAATAAATATATTATTATGGTTATATAAGATTATAATAATTATATTATAACTTATTTCACATTTTTAAATGAATATATTCCAATATTATTAAAGAAAATGAAATTAGTTCGTGATGGATGGTAAAACCTCCTAAATGAACTAACTGTATAATAATAATGTTTTCATTAAATGAATCATACATATGTCACAAAAATTATGGATATTTGTTAAAATTTAAATTTATAAAAGGGAATTAATATCATTTTATATCAATTTTGGAGTTTTATTCCCATTTTATATGAACTTACTTTATTAAACACAAGTTATCCGACCATGGAACTATGAAATAAACACCATCAGAAAATGGAAATTAATCTTTTTATCTCAACAAAATGGATGTAAATGAAAATAATATAATTATAGTAAATAAAATATAGAAATAAAATGTTCTAAATAAACCAATTAATGAGTCTAATTTGATTATTTATGGTGTTAAGTGCAAGTGCATAATGATTTTTGAACATTAGGTAAGTGATCTTTATTAACTACCCTATTTTATCTGGGATATATTTTTTCTCTACTTTTCTGACTTTATCTCTCTATTATTATGAATTAAATATTCCATTTCATTATGTATATATATATACTACAGATATATACTTATCTCAATTCAACTTTCCTTGATGGGATATAGATGTTTTAAAGGTTCCATTCTCAAAATCCGATTAAAGGTAACATATCCATTTTCTTGGAATCATTTAATGTACCAATAAATGAAATTTTTCAAAACATAAATGGTTTATAAAAACAATTTTTTTATATTGAAGACCATTTTATTTCACTTCTGGTTTTATGTAATCTATTATTCTCTTACCCTCTTTAGAGAATCCTTACTTTTTTCCCTGAAACCCCACTTAATTGGTGAATTTATGAAGTTTCATAACCACAATTTTTCACATATTTACTTCAGTTGGAAATAATTTATCCTTATATATGATTATTTTCCCTTATGAATTTCCAATAATATTTAAATACCTTCTTTCATGGAAACCATTATGATATTCTATTTGGTTATGCTACAAGTCATGATTACGCAAAACATTTCTATTTCATAGGAAATCCTTTTGTTTATTCCTTATGATTCATTTGCTTATGTTTCATATATATTTAAATATATGTTATGATTGGTGATACCATATATCACTCTAATTCATTGGGTAATGTTATGTTTCATCAAATGATATATAATGGATCAGTGAGTAAACCTAATCCATGATGGGAATATTTCCACCATGTGATGTTGTCTTAGTAGTTATCCTTGACTTATGATTATTACATGTTTTACATTATTTCAAAATTATAATATTTACATGATCTTATTATTTCATGTTCTTTTTTTATTATATTATATGATTATTCATGATCGTTTTCGTTTATGGTATCATGTTATGACTTTAGACTCATATGTTATGATTCATTATCATGTTAATTCCCCTACTAGACATTATAGCTCAAATGATTTTTTATGTATCCCCAATGTTATTCTATACAAATTTAGGTTCTCTAATGGATTTAGGATCTCATTATGGAGATTAAAATAAAGATATTTTATTTTAGTTTTACTTTGATGCTTTATGTACCTAATATTTTAAATACATTTGGCCTCTTAATATTTGAGTTGTATTTACTTTATATTTATGTTAAAAATCATATAATAATATGTTTTAAAGGATTGGGTCAGTATAGTTGGTATTTGATCATGGTACAGTTAATTTTTGGGATTAAGACTAGAATAATTTAGTGATAACCCTAAGGATAAGTCTAAGTGTATGAAAATATCCTAAAATTTTAGTGAAGTATAGAGTGAGTGGTTTCCAAGAAACTACTTCCCTTCCTGGTTACTGCAAGTGGATGTGGCTCTGGCAGAGTTTCAAAAAGGGGTAATAACCTTGAAAAAGTTGGATTGGATATTAACTCGATGATCACCTAGGGAATGATAAAGAGGAATTTCTATACACATAGTTTAACACTCTTGGGGAGTATTCTTTAGGAAATTTTAAAACACTTAATAAACCATTATTAAGGAATGAATAAGTTTTAGGTTAGAAAACCTAATAGGAAGCTTACTATGGATAACATAGATTGAAAAAAAGAGACTCATATGTCAGGATATATGAGTCATTTATAAGATATTCATTATATATTCATAGTCTACCTTTTTAAATGATTCTTAGTTTAAGTATTCTTATCCTTAATTTGATTTTATTTATTTTATTTAATAGTGATAAATAGTAGAAACCATTCCAATAACCAATGTGATAGGTAATGTGATGATTTCCCTAATGAGGTTCCTAACCTGATAGGAGTGGGAGATGAAAACTCCATCATAGTACTAGATCAGATGAATGAAGTTATGAATAATAACATTAATCAAGCAGAATGCCCTACATCACTTATGAAATAGAATGTGTCAGTCAAATCCTTTACATGAAAAAGTCCTCCTACCTTTAGTGGATATAATGATCCCCTTATAATGAAATAATAGATTCAATACATTAAAAAGATATTCTCCATCCTCCAATTCTCGGAACATGATAAAGTTGTGATAGATGTCTATCATATTGAAGGTGAATCCAATATGTGGTGTATAATGATCTGGAACATAAATTCCAATGAGGAAAATAATTCCTCGTAGTGTGAAGTATTCAAGAAAATAATTTTCAATAAATATCCTCCCTGTCCTCACTATCCTAAAATATATAGAGATTTAATTAAATTGAGGAAAATGGAAGATTATTATATTGGAGTGTATGAGACAAAATTCACAAGACTGAATGATATAAATTCATCTTTTTCATCAACACTGAATGTATGGTGGGGTATTTATTTTTTTGGTTAAAATAAAGTCTTTAAAAACCATTAATGATTCAAGACATTATAAAATATGAAGATATTTTTCCTTGTTCCCTAAAGGTTTATATAAGATTTGATACTCTCAGTTTTCTTGTGTACCTAAAAATAAAAAGTGTAAAATGATGTTTTCCTTGGAAGGATCAACAAATAATTCTCTATAGGAAGGAAATCCCAACTGCCCTCATATCAAATTTGTGGGAATAAACATCCAAGAAACTATCTCAAGGGAGCTTAAAGATGTTTCAAATGTGGAATGTATGAGAATCGTTCTAATAATTAACAAAGTGAGATAAAGAAACCCACTAATTATATGGAATAAAATATAGTTCAATTCAATACTCATCTTATGGTTCAATGTTTCAACTATTAGGAATATAGACATTATGTGAAACAATTACCTAAGATAAGGGTTTTTAGATAAAACCAATTATAACAACATCTAATTCCTAGAGAAAGGAAGGGAATATGCTAAAAATACTATTGATGTGGATCCAAAAAATGATGTGGTGTTAGATACAATGGTTATTCATTTAGTAATAGAAAACATACTATTATATTCTGGTTCTATGTATTCATTCATTTCCTTCATGTTTAGTCAAACTATTCAAAAATTAACTCAAATAATGGGGGTTGAGCTATCTATGAGAATAATAAACAAATAAAGTATTGCATCCCAAGTATATAACTTCTCCATGGTTACTATCTGTGGACTGAACCTCCAAATAAATATTTTTCTACTTCCTTTTGTAGATATTTATTCTATATTGGGCAAGGATTGGATGTTATTATATTAACACAACATAAACTCTCAGGAGAGAGAGTTCACAATTCATATCTTGATCCATCCTATGATTTATTACAATTATAAAGAGGATGATGAATCTTCTTTTGAATATTATTCTCAATCACGGATTTTATTTCCTTATAATAAATCATATCTATCCCAATTTATTGTGATAAAGGAGAAAATTATGCTCCAAGATATTCCCATTGATATGGATTATACTGATGTATTACTTGAATAATTTTATAGTCTTCCTCCTAACCAAGAGGTTTATTTCTCTATTGAACTAATACATGGATCTCTCCCCATATAATATAATCCTTATAGAATGGCCACCGGTGAGTTAGAATAACTAAATAAGTAGTTACAAGAGAATCCGGAAAATGGGTTTATACACCCGAGTGCTTCACTATGGGGTGTGGTGGTCCTATTATTCAATAAGAAGGATGGGTGAATGCACCTCTGCACTGATTATCATGAAATCATCAAAATCCTGATAAAAAACAAGTATCCCCAACTATATATAAATGACTTGTACGATCAACTATGTTGTACCTAGTACTTCTCTATGGTGGAACTCATATCAGGATATCAAAAATTAAAGGTGATGAAAGAAGATATTCCAAAAACCTCCTTTTGAACAAGGTTTATACACTACGAGTTCACGGTGATTCACTTTGGATTGATGAATACTCCATCAATATTCATGAACATGACGAGTATAGTCTTTATATATTACATATACAATTGTGTGGTAGTATTTATATATGATATTATGATATACTCCAAAAGAAAGGAGGAGTATGGGGAGAATTTCAATACCGTGCTTATTAATTTGAGAAAAGAGAATATATATAAAAATTAAAATAAATATGAGTTTTGGATGGAGAAAGTAACATTATTTGGACATGTTATCATTATTAAAGGAATATCTATGCACCATTCTATGAAAAAAAGAAATTGAGAAGTTTCCTAGACTTTTAATGTCCCAGACCTCTCTAGTCCATCCCTTTGTGAAAATAGAGTGTTTGAAGTGTCCTTGGAGGTAACTGTGATGGCAGGTCACCAAACAGTGACTCATCGAATGGTAGGTCACTAAATGATGAATCTCTAAATGAAAACTCGCTGACTGGTGACTCACTAAACCTCAACTCACTGAATAATGACTCACTGAATGACACCTCACCGAATGGTGGCTTGCTGAACAACAACTCACACAAGGGTAAGTCACTGAATGATGACTTTCTAAGTGGTGAATCAATGAATGGTGACTGAATGAATAGTTACTCGCCATCAGTGACTCCCCCAATAGTGGATCATTTAAAACCTTACTGATTTTTTATTCCATTTTCACCTCTCTTACGTATTTTCATCATTAAATGAGGAACCTATCAATGTTTGACCATTTATTCCACCATCTCTGAGGGAATTAGTGTATCTTAAATATTATGAAATGGCCAAGCCGTATGGTCAAAATAATATCTTAAATTTAAGTACATTGAAATTTTATCCTTGATTTTAGGATCTGGAATTTTCTTAAGCTGAGATTCTGTCTTCCTTGAACCCTTTAATTTTCTCTTGGTGTGCCCAGAACCTTTCTTCTTGAGGATTCATGTGCCTATGAAGTACCATCTTGTTTGGTTTTTCCTTAGTGTTGCCTGCTCGCCCGACCCTCTGTTTTGGATAAAGAAAGGATCATTGGTTTCCTATTGTTCTAAGTAGGAATTTTCTTTGTCTATCTTTTGATTTTGAATCATGTAGGGTGGGTATAATCATGTCACCTCTTGATCACAGTTGAAAATAATTAATAATGGTGTTATGATATAATGTGCTTATTACCTTTGTCATAAATGGGGAAGTTGAAGATGAAGATGATCACTTGTTTTTATCTATTATCTTTGATCTATAATGTGATTTGTATAGGTTGTATCCTTCTAAAATTCATGGTTGTTGTTGGTCTTTTATTGCACACCCATGATTCATAATACTTATTATTGATCCTCTATTGAAATGACTATGAAAATGAAATCTGATTAACCACGTACATATGGTTAAATAAAATAATTTCCCTAGGATTTAATCTATTGTGTGATCACCCCTAAATTTATGAAACTGGATTTAAAGAATACTAATGATCACATTAGAATACACTTGGCTTCTTGGTGTAACTGTGTGCTGTGTGGGGTTTTATTGGGATTTTTGACTGGTGTGGGTTGTATGGTGATGTTGTCGGTAGCGTGGTTATGGGTATAGGGTTGGATATAGGGGTTGACTCCTTGAGTAGGGTGAGGTACGTGTGTGCAGTGGGGTTATGGTTTTAGTGGAGGTTACTATGGGATTTGTGTATGAGGTGGGGCAAGAGGTGTGATGGAATCTCAGGTTGATTGATTGATTGATTGTGGAATGGATAAACTTGTAGAAAAGTAGAAATACTTCCATGTTGTGTTATGGTTATTGAGAAATGTTTTTCAGTGGGACTGCAATCCGGTTGTGTGGTGTATGTGTTGTTGAATGTGTTGGGTATGGATGTGGTTGGTGGTTTCCCAAGTAGTGTTGGAATGCAATTAATTAACTTATATATAAAGAATATTATGTGGCTAAATGAAAGGGGTGGTTTTATGTTTTGGCTGTGGCTATTTGTGTGGATGTGCATGTAGGGGTAGCATTAAGAGTAGTTTTGTGTGGGCTGGTTGTTTTTTTAGAAACCCATAGTTTGGGTTGAGTGTTTTTTTACGTATATGTATAAACATTTAGATCCTTTTGATTCCTATACACACCCCACTCTTGTAGAGCACTACGTTCCAAACACCCCCAATATTATGGGGGAGGGTGTTTTACCCAACATCCCAATCGGAGGATGGATGACTGGTTATTGGCTCCCATGATCCCTCCTCAAGGCATTTATCACCGAAGACTCTTCAGGCATGCTGTAATGGCATGATGTTTGTTACAAGATTTAGGGTACTGGTTGTGTGAGAGGTGGTTTGTTTCTCAAGTGTCTTCGGGATGAGGCCTAGGTGTTTTTAGGAGATATGTGTGGTGGTTGTGGCTCAAGTGTATGTGGGAAGGATGTGATGTGGTTGTGGCCCAGGTGTCTGCAGGCAGGATGTGATGTGTTTTTTGGCCTAGATGTCTACATGTAGGTTGTGATGGTGGGGACTGTGGAAGAGTGGTGGTGCCAGGAAGTTCGCCATTAGGGATGAGCAATTAACCAGTGGGAAGTGGTGTGGGGTACCCTATCATTGATGTGATTATATTATTAATTTAATCTACTTGTGTTATTTGGTGAGTGTGCCTCGGTGATGATGAGTTGGTTAGTAATCCTTGTTTGGTGATTTTGAGGTTCTGATGTTTTCTCATAGGGACATTAGTATGTTCCCCCACTTGTTCGTGAGTGACTTGGGGTATTCTTACTAAGTATACTCGTATGATCACCCAACATATATAAAGTTATTTTTAGGTTTCTAGGAAGACTTTGAGGACCATGCTGAACCTTACTATCTCGGTCATCGGGATAGTTGTTGTGTTACTTCTTAAACTTTTTTTAGTACTTTACTTTGGAGTTTTCTTGTACTTTGTCTCATTTTTTTTAAACATTCTTGGGGTGGTTTCCAAATTCTTTTTATTATAAAAATGTTTGGAGTTATTTGGGATTTACCATCTTATCTATGGATCTTGTTTTCCTTAAAAAGGCTATTGCATCCCATCTTGTGTTAATGTTTACCTACCCTTGGTGGTAGTCACCACCCTGGGGCCAATTAGAGGTGGGACTTGAGGGTCATTATCTCTCCTTAATCTTGAGGAAGGAAGGTCTTGTTATTTTTCTATCCCATCCCTCATCTTGAAGAAGGTGGACCGTGACATAATCATATCAGAGGCAAGGTTGGTTGATATATAGGATAGAGTTCAAAGTTAGGTATAGTGAAGAATTCATGGGATGGCAGGGAAACAATTTTAGGTGATCTTGGTGCATGACATAGGCAAGGGAAGACCAGATAGGACATGAGATTTTAGGCCCCCCCTGTGATCTGGTGCAAGGACTCTGAGTCTAGCTAATGACCAAGTGAGGATACACTGACTGATGGGTAGAGACCCTAGGAATGTTACATGCATTATAATGACTAGTGTTATTGTTTTTGTTGGGAGTTATATGGAATTTAAAATAAATAAATATTTAAAATGAATCCTACATGAAATTTCATACTACCTAGGCTTAGGAGTTCCCTATTTTGATTTTAGCTATGGCTCCCAGATGTCACCCACGTGTTGTACGAGCAGTAGAGGCACAAAAGAATGAACCGTTCGACCAAAGAATGGTTGAAACGATGGGATATGATTATTAGTTCCATAAGACCCTTTATGATTTATAGTGACAGACTATGGGGATGTACGAAGGGAATGTTTCAGATATAACGATGGAGAGTTGTCTTGAGGAGATGGTGATCACCTTTACCCTGATACAGGCTCCGAAAAAGTAATTGGTTCTTCTGGTAGTGATCCAGATGAGCGGATCATTGCATCAGTGGTCGATGATTTACCTCAGGGAGAGTAAGGAGACCAATGTTTCATTGGATGACTTTAAGAAAAAGTTCTGGGTAGAATTCCTTTCTTTGAAGATAAAGGTCGAGAATAGGTAGAAGATACTCCCACTATAATAGGGGGTATTTTTATGAGGGAACTAGGGATAAAGTTCAAGTATCTCTTATATTTTTCTCTATATATTTTTCCTCACGAGGAGTCTCCAGCGATATGCTTAGAGGAGGCCCTTCGCCCTTCTCTTCAGTATGAGGTTAATCCCTTCACCCTACCGAAATAATTAGAGGTTTTGAAGAAGGTTGAGGTTGTGGAAATGATGCACTCATGGGGAGATTTACCGCAAGTAGGGACCTAACTGAGTGCTTCAAAGGGGAAGGTTATCAGTAGTTGTTCTCTAGAGTTAGGTCCTTTTAGGTTTTGACTAGGGGGAGCCAAACCTAGTAGTTTTAGTTCAGAATTTATAGTCCTCATTCTTTTCCCATGGGCTTGGGGTAAAGGTGTTTTTCTTGTGGAGACTGTGGGAACCTTAAGAGTCAGTGACCAGTTCAAGGCCAGTATGGTGGAGTTGGGTAGGTTTAGTACCCTCCATAGTAGCAGTTGCCTAACAGGCCCTTCCAGCAGTAGGGGAAGTAGGCTCTTGCTCCACTGAGGGGAGACAATGTAGGCATAGGTCGACCTCAGGGTGCTCTTTATGGACCTTGACCAGGGTTTGGTTGGGGAGGTGGCTGAAAACTGAGGGGAAGAGAAGCTGGGTGTGGGTAGTTACACACCATAGAGGCAGTAGTTCTAGTAGGGTCAGATATCATCCGAGGTATGATCAGTTTGCTTAGTACTTTTTCTTGTGATTTGTTTGATTTGGGAGCTTCACACTCTTTCATTGCACCAAGTTTATCCCATTCATTGGGATTGAAAATAGAGAGAATTTCTTTTACCCTGGTGTTAAGTATTCCAGTCAAAGTTCTGACTGACTTTCTTGACATTTTATGAGGATGTAGACTGATGTTGGAGCCACATCAGTCCAGTGGGTACCTATTTCTACTGTAAATGCAACCATAAGATGCCATCTATGGTATCAACTGGTTTTTTCCTTGGATTTAATTATCATATATTTCCAAAGGAGATTCATGTCTTATAACGTGGACAGACAAAATGTAACATTCGTTGGCGAATAGAGTTGTCCACTGGGAAGTTAGTGTGTAGAGCCTCTTATTTCTTTATTAGTTGATCTGTTAGTGGGATTGATGTATGCTGAGATGGTGGAGGTTCTCAGAGTTTTATGAGAGTTTCTATATGTTTTCTCCCAGAATGTTGTGACTTTACCACCTAGGTGTGAGGTTGAGTTTGAAATAGTCTTACAACCCAGTGCTCATCTGATTTCAATGGGTCCTTATCAGATGACACCTTTTGAGTTATAGGAGTTGGGGATTTAAATTAATGATATGATGGAGAAGGGATTTATCTAACCCAATGTGTCACCATTGTGTGCTCCGGTATTGTTTGCAATGAAGGAAGATAGTGGTATGAGGTTATGCATAGACTATCAGAGACTAAATCCGATGAATGTCATGAACTGTTACCCTCTCCAATGGACATATAATCATTTTTATCAGTTGAGGGGATAAGGTTGCTTCTCCAAGATTGATCTACAGTCTGGGTATCACCAGTTAAGGGTGAAGGAGGGTGATATCCCAAAGGATTATTTATGGTGCAGGTATGGGCACTTTCAGTTTGTGGACATGCCATTTGGTGTTACAAACACGCCATCCATGTTCATGGGGACCAAGAACTCTATATTCTATGAGATTTTAGACCAGTTCTTCATCATATTCATCGATGATATCCCAAACTACTCATATTCATAGGAGGAGAACACTGAGCATCTCAAGAGTATTTTGGAGGTTCTTTGATGCCGCCAGATCTATGGGAACCTGTCTAAGTGTAATTTCTGGAAAGAGAGGTACACCTACTTGTACATGTGGTATCTCATCATGGGTAGTAGTGGATCCATCAAAGGTTGATGCAATTTTTTCTTGGGCATAACCGAAGAATGTGGTAGAGGTTCGTAGATTTATTTGTCTGATAGGACATTACTAGATATTCTTACCCAAATTCTCCCAAGTTGCAGCTTCATTGAAACATTTTACTAAGAAAGACCAGGAATTTGTGTGGAGAGAGCATTGTCAGGTAGATTTTAACTATCTAAAGAGGAAGTTTGTCAGTGATCCAGTACTCAGGTTTCTAGAGGAAGGGGTATTATCTGAGGTGTTTTGTGACACTTCCAGTGTAGGCTTGGGATGTGTGCTAATGCAACATCAAGGAGTGATATCTTATGGATATAGGTAGTTTCATCCCCATGAATGAAACTATTCCACCCAGGATATCGGGCTTTCAATAGTCTTTTTTACACTGGAGTTGTGGAGACATCATGTCATTAAGGAGTGCATTTTGGTTTTCACGGATCACAAGAGCTTGAGATACATCATTTCCTAGTGAGACTTGAACTTGAGGCAGTGGAGGTGGATGAATTTTCTATAGTGATTTGACTTCAAAATCACTTACACCTTATAAATGGGAAACACTATGGCTGATTCCTTGAGTAGAAAGTTAGGAGAGAGGTAATTTGGGAATCCAGAGATGCTTGGAAGGTGATGGAGGGGTTGGCTAACTTGCACCTGAATGCAGGGATGGATAGTTGTGGAGGTTTTCAGTTATAGATGGAAGTGTAGTGTTCTTTGATGTGGAAGGAGTAGCAGTTTCATTAGGGATACTTGGAGGCTGAGGTGATTCACAACTATGTTGACTAGGGTGATGCTCTGGAGGGATGGTAAGAATTGGATACTTTTCTATGGGAAGCTATTTGTCCTAGTGGAAATGTGTAAGGGAGTTCTTCATGATTTTCATATCTCACCCCCAGAAGTAAAAACTTGAGTTTCAAAGTTGTATTGAGTCTTGAGGAAGTAGTTTTGGTGGCTCGGGGTGAAGCGGGCAGTGGCAGTGTGAGTAGGTGAAGGCTGGGTACCATGTTCCTGGTGGGTTGTTGCAACCCTTGGATGTCCCCGGGTGTAAGTGGGATGAAATATAGATGGATTTCTTCACAGTAATACCAATGGATTAGAAAGTATATGAATCTATCAAAGTGGTGGTGGTTCATCTGGAAAAATTAGATCACTTATTAATGATCAAGGAGTGAATTGCAATGGATTCATTATCAATGAGGTATGTAGATGAGGTGGTGCAGCTGAATTGGGTTTCTATATCCATCTTCTTAGATCGGGACACATGGTTTACCTCATGTTATTAGAGGGTATTATAACATACTTTTGGAACTTAGTTACACCTTATCATTTCTTTCCACCCTTATATGGATGGGTAGACGGAGCGGACCATCTAGATGTTAGAGGATATGTTGTGGGCGTGTGTTTTGGAATTCATAGGATCATGGGTATGCATTTACCTTTTTTGAGTATTCTTAAAATAATATCTACCTCTCTAAAATTTTCATGTCACCATTCAAAACCTTGTACAGGAGGCCGTGTTATTCACCCTTGTGTTGGACGGGGGTTAGAGAGACAGTTTTTTTGGGCCCAGAGGTAGTGCCGAGCATGATAGAGAAGGTTCAACTCGTTCATGATAGGATGAAGAAAACAAAATACTCGTAGAAGTCGTACAGTGATCAAAAGAAGAGGCCATTGGATTTCAAGGTTTGATACCATGTGTTCTTAAAGGTTACCCCTTGGTGTGGGGTAGTACTGGTTTAGTATGGGAGAAATATCTCTCCCAGGTTCATTGGACCTTTCGAGGTGTTGGAATGAGTTGGTGAGGTGGCATACCAATTGGTACTACTAGCATAGTTGGAGAGGATCCATGGCGTCTTCCATATCTCCCAGATTCATCAGTATATACATGATGAATCCCACATTATTGACTAGGGATAGTTAGAAATCGAGGACAACACAACATTTGTGGAACTACTAGTACAGATCCTGGATTTTTAGGAAAAGGTGATATGTGGATGGACCATTACCATGGTCCATGTGTTGTGGAGGCATGGTGTCCTTAAGGAAAGTACTTGGGAGTGAGAGGTACAAATGCATTCATAGTACCCGAATTAGTTTTGAGTTTTTATTTTGGTATTTTCTTTATGATGTAATGCTTGAACCTTATTTTCTATAAGAGGAGTTGGTCTACCTATTCTATAATGTGTGAAAAATTGTTCTGACATGTGGGAAGGGGAGGACCTAATACCAAATAAAGATGAATTAATCAGTATGCGATTAAAACCATGTTGGTGAATCAGTACCTCCCAAAGCAGATAATATCTTGACATAGAGGAAGGAATTCCATAATCCATGTGTTTCGATATGGTGAACTTGTTGTTTATGTGGTTGTTTGGGGTAGTAGATCTTGGGGGATGTGTTCTTGTATGAGGAAATTTCATTTCATCTTTTTAATAACACAAGGTTTTTTATCTTTAAGAGGTTTCTTACGGGGTGGTTGTTCGGACCCCTCTTTATTCTAGGTTTGTTTTTAAATTATCAAGAGAGATAATAGTTTTAGAGGTATCTAATGTAATGGTCCGTAAATCTTTGGTAAATTAATTTGTGAAAATAGAGTGTTTTAGTGCTCTTGGAGGTCACCATGGATTGTTTCAAGAATTTTCCAAAAATATAGTTTCCAATGGTAGGTCGCCGAATGATGACTCACCAAATAGTGACTCATCGAATGGTGAATATTAGAACAATGACTCCACGAATGGTGACTCGGAAACTAGTGACTCAACAAATGATGTCTCACTGAACGTTGACTTGCTGAATGGTGGTTCTCTGAATATTGTGTCAATGAATTGTAAGTCACTGAACGATGACTCATCGAATTGTGACTCACCGAGCGGTGACTCACCAAATGGTGAGTCACTGAACAATGAGTCACCGAACAATGAGTCACCGAATGACAACCCACCACCAGTGACTCATCCAACAGTGGGTCATTTCCATCCTTCCCTAGATTTTTCTTCCAGTTTCTCCCATCTTACAACATTTCATCGTTAAATGAAGAACTTATCATCATTTGGCCATTTCTTCTACCGTCTCTAGAGGAATTATTGAATATTAATTATCATTAAAAGACCAAGTCTCATGGAGAAACCACGATATGGAATTTATGTACTTTGAAATTCCCTCCTTGATTTTATCATCTGGCCTTTTCATAAGTTGGGATTCTCTCTTCCTTGAACACTTCAGGTTTCTCTTAGTACACCTGTAACACCCCAAAATTTTATGAGATATATTAATTTTAATTTCTTTAATATATTCTATTATACACTACACCAAGATTAGATTGTACTATACGCAAAACCGTATTTGGTTGCAGTATACACAACACTATTCTTGGCTCGTGTCATACACAATTTCAAGTTCGTTTTGTGGGAATTATTCTAAAAAACATTATGTATAGATTTTTTATTGTATAAATGAAAAAAGTTTTGATTCTATTATACGCAACACTAAACAGAGATTTCACTATAGGAAACCCTGACTTGGCTTGCATTACACGCAATCAAGACCTTCTTTGATAGCATGTGTAGTACGGAATACCAAGTTTCACTAAATGAGATATTATAATAATATTATTATGAACTAGCCGTTATGAATAGTAATACTCACTTTTTGAAATTTTATAAATTTTATCTTTCAAAATGGACTTCATTTTTCGATTCGGAATATCGAAATTATCCTAGGGTTAATTTTTTGTATTTTTCTGAAAACTTTCAATTTTTGATGAATAGTGAAAAAACTGGGTTACTATTTAAAAAATGACTTTTTATTTAAATAATTATTTATTTTATTTAAATTTATTTTAGATCAAAATTGATACATAATACCTATATAAGTTCAATGTAATTCATTGGAGTCATTGTATAATAATTTTAGATATATAAAAATTTCATTAAACTTTTCACCGTCTTTTACCCACCTCCTAGGAGAATTTGAAAATTTACGTAAAACATAATTTTACCACTTCTGTTAGTGGAATTTTGAAAATCCAAGAGACATGGTTAATATAAAGGAGTAAAATGTAGTTCAATAAGATAAAAATAATTTTTGGTGAATAGTACCTTTTTACTTTTACTTACAACGGTTAAAAGCAAATAGGGTAATTAAGGGTAAAAATGATATTATTATTACCCTAAAACATGTTATAATTCTATTGGATAAGTATAATTAGACCAAAAGAAACCTTAGGAATATAATATTATCATTTAGGTCCACTTGGTTTAGATTAGGACATTTATTATTATTTTATTTTAAAAAGAGTGAAAATAGTTAAAATCAATGTTTAATAACTAAAACATTTTTAATATAGGGTTATACATAAGATAAATTCGACTATAAATATTCATTAGAAATATAAAAATATTTCCTACCTAATGGTATTTCATTTATAATTTTTAGACATTATATAATTTAATTTATTTATAACACAATGGTGATGCAGTAATTACCTAAATAATGAAATATTAAAATAATTGATATTATAAATACCCAAATAAATGTAATTTGAGCCTTTTTATGAATTAAAATAATTTTATAGGTTAATATGACATGTTAGTACTTATTTAATTAACGTTTTTCGAACTAATCATTCTGATATGATTTTCAAAAAAATCAATTTCCAAATAGTGTCAAAATTGACATAAAATAGGGTTTTTTAAAAATATTATATTATTAATTGTTATAATATTCGTAAAAATATAAGGTGTAAAGACTCGTAAAATTCAAGGGAATTTGTTTTCTTAATTTTCTTTGGGATTTTACAAGAACGCAGTTTCTGACGACACTTGATTCCGAGGCCCGGTGTGCCCGGAATTTCTATCTGAAGTTTAGCTCGGGTACGTTCAGTGAACGAATGAGCGGGAATTCCTATCTTTTGAACCGGTGCTCAGAATCGAATTCCGAGGGCACCGATGGAACCACAGCGCTGATAATTGCTTAGGAACACCTGTTCCGGAGTTGCGTTTTCTCGAGAGAAGTTGATAAAAATTGTGGAAGTTTAATTTATAATTAAACTACAATTTTTATTTTCTTTAAGTGGTTTAAGGCTTTGGGTGGAAGTTGGGTAACTACCCAACATCCCAAGGGAGGTTATGAGGGTGGTAGGGCCCACACGTACCCCACCACTTCATTTTCTTCAACTCCCTCAACTCATGTTTTAATTTTGATAACTTAAGTATTAATAACTTATGTTATTAATTAAGTGAGTTAAGTGTGGATGTTTGAATTTCAAACTCTTGAAATTCAAAAGTTATGTTATGTTAACAAAATAAGAGGTGAGTTAATTTTATATTGGGTTAGTTTTCTTGTGGTGGAGTCTTGGGAAGAAAAAAATCTAAGGATTGTGGAACTTCTTCATCTTCGACGAAGAACGCGAAGAACACTTCGGTCTCCGACGAAGAACGCCGAGTCCTCAGAAACCGACTACGTGAAGCCGTATTCCGCGATGGTTCTTCTGCGACGTCTTCTTCCGCGAAGCCTCCTTCTGCAACATCTCCTTCCACGACGTCTTTTTCAGCGACGAATCCTCATTCGACGAACCTCCGTTCAAGCGCGCACGAGGTATGGGATTTATTTTATTTTGTTCGAGATTACTACCTTAATTGTTATTCTTTGTGAATATGTCAAATTGCTATCGTTTAACGAGAGGGGGCCGGACTGCAAAAATACGGCCGACCACCCTCCTTTTTCCATGTTGGATTCTTTTGTGGTTTGAAATGGGAGTGGCGCGGTGCCGTCGCACCGCGCAGGATCGTGCAGCAAGAAATGTGTGGCGCCATCGCGCCACGCCGCGAAATCAAACAAGGACGCGACGCCATCGCGCCGCATCGGTGAAACCCGAAAATACCACGGCCGGAGCGGGCCCGGGGCGGTGGGGAGCCGTGCCGTCGCACCGCGCCGGACGAACCAGGCCGCGGCCGGTCCCGGGCCGCGGCAGAACAGGGTGACCGGCGGCCGGTTCCGGGCTGCCGGTGTCGGCAAAGGGGGAAGGACCAGCCGTCGCCGGTCCTTGTTGGCAGAACCGGCCGGCCGGTGCGGGCCGGCTGGAAAAAGGGAAAACTGGGGGATTCAATTCCCCCGGCCGGCCAAGCAAGCGGCCCCATTAATGGGGTCGTGGTTACAGGGAAACCGGGGGGGGGGGGGCAGCGCCTCCCCCCGCGAGCCGGAACAGCTCGACCGTTTGGGCGAGCAAGCTGGCGCCGCACGCCAGCGCGATGGGTCGCCGGCCGGGCCAGGCCGACCCGGACCCGGGTCGGGTCGACCCAGTTCGGGCCAACAGGGGGGTCTCGGGCCGGGTCGGTCCTGGCCCAAAGCCCCCATTTTCGGACCGTCTTTGGTCTTTTGCCCGTATCATGGTCTACAGACCTCCGATCGATGAACTGTCAGCTGCGTAGCGATCCTCGGAACGAGACAGTCGTTTCGGTATATCGCACTCAAGGTTTCGGAATACTTTGGGTTCGGCCGAGTTGGTTCGTACACGAAACCAACCGGGCCCTAGGAGCGGAAACACTCATTACTTAAGCTCTGGACGTTCGATTGACGTGCCATCGAATTTGTTAGATTCCTATTATTGAGATGGATCTTTTGGCTTACTCTGCCCGAGGTTTGGATATAGGTGGAGTATGGTCGGGTTGGTGTTGCCTTAAAAAACCAACCGGGCCCCTGGAATGAAAATTCCAATAACTCTCAGACCGGGCGTCCGATTGAGACGCCGTCTACGACGTTGAGTTCCTGTTGGCGATATAGAACTTTGGGATACATCTACTCTAAACTATGTGTCAGTTCATGTATCAGTCTCTCGGCTCGTGGAGCGGACCCTCCCGAACGAGCTTGCTGTGTGCGGGAACCCTAGAGCTGGCTGCGTTTGCAACTATGACGACGACGACGACTGTATAGGGATCTTTAGTGGATTCGACAGCGACGACTAAAACACTCAGCGATCCTCCATGGATCAGTGCTAACGATCCTGTGTGGGTCAGCATTCAGCGGTTCTGTGTGAGCCAGCGCCTACAGATCCTGTGTGGGTCTTTGCGGGGGTTAGTTACCTAAAGATCCTATGTGGGTCCGATCCTATGTGGGTTTTTGCGGGGGTTAGTTACCTATCGATCCTGTGTGGGTCAGACCCTTCATGGGTCATTACGGGGGTTAGAGCCTATCAATCCTTTGTGGGTCTGATGACTTAGATGAATCAGTGGATATATCTGATCGTCTCTATCGTTATACGAAGAAGTATCCCTGTGTGAGCTGAATCCTGTTTTGCTTTCCTTTGTGGATTGTGTTGTGCTATCCTGTGTGGATTTACGTTTTTCTTTCCTGTGTGGACTGGGTTGTACTTGGGCTCGGATGTGGGAGCCGAACGAGAAATTGATGACTTAAGTGTATGTATGGGCATATACCTAAGCAGTGGCGGTTGTTACTTCGTGATTGTATCATTCCTTTGTGGTTTATCCATTGTGGATTTTGGGAGACCTTCAGGGGTCTCGGGGTCCCTACTGAGTATCTTATACTCACCCCTGCACGGGCTATGCCCGCACTACATTGTGTTGGTTTCAGACGATGGATAGCACTGATCGTGGTTGAGGCTTGCAGAGCAGGTCGGTACCCGGAGGTGGACCACTGGGTCAGACGTACTCGGAGTAGACGGAGGGACCCGAGGAGCTTTGGTAGCTATCTGTACTCACCCTTTAGGAGGGACTTCTAGTAGACGTCTCGAGGCGGCAGTTTTACTTTACAGTTACTGTTTTCCCTTTCGAGTTGTACTTTACATTCAGTTTGGGTTTGTATTCTGGCCCATTAACTTTTCCGCACTTGTTGTTGTACACAGTTTCTACATAGTGTTTACTTCTAATTCTTGATTGCTATGTGGTGTTTGTTTACTTTAAAAAGGCAATGCCTTCCCTTTTTATCGGGATTTACGCCTTGGTGCTATTCGTCATCCCCTGGCCTATCGAAGGCGGGCTTGGGATAGTCACGGAAAGAGCTCCGATGACGGGTCGTGACAAATTGGTATTAGAGGAGTTCAGTTCTACCGCAGAACTTGGGACTCTGATCTTTTCTATGTGAAGCAATAATGTTTAGCGTATTGGGTGTGGTTATCAGTCCAGGGAGTCCAGTGTTGGTGCGGCGGCCAACGTATCCGTACACCAGGACCCTGACTTCTGATTTCCGACTTAATGCACGAAAACATTGATTGCGTGTGTGTTTCAAGTTTTCTTAGTGATTACTTTGTGTCAGCTCACCAGGTATACTGTTTGACCATGGCGCACATGTTTCTTTTCAGGATGGCCCCACGATGGCATCCATCTAGGGTTCTAAGAGTTGTGTATGACGACAGCCCACCGAGCGACGAGGCCTCGGTGCAGGGCCCTTTGTCAGTAGAGGCACTGGCGGTAGCTATACCCGCAAAGCCACCGATGCTTCCAGCCCCTGCCGTTGACGATGCACGTCGCCTTAGAGCACTGCATGAGTTCCAGCGCCAATGACCACCCAGGTTCCGTGGGGAGACGGACCCCCAGGCAGCCGAGGACTGGCTGGAGGCAGTGGTACGAGTTTTTCGGTTAGTGAGGACACCAGCGGACCTCATGGTGATCCTCGCAGCGAGCCTACTGCACACAGCAGTGGGCCGATGGTGGAGATTGATGCTCCAGGTGCACGTTGATGCATCCCTTCTCTGGAAAGACTTTGAGAGCCTCTTCCGCTCGGAGTTCGTCCCAGCCACCCACTGTGCGGTGCGCATCCATGAGCTTCTTCAGCTGCGGCAGGGCAGCTTGACAGTCGCCCAGTACTCGGTGAGATTTACCGATCTCTCGCGCTACTCTACAGACATGGTACGGGACACATTTTTCCGGTCCCGGACCTTTGAGCAGGGATTGAGACACGAGATCAGGGCATCGCTGATCTCCCTCAGCATTCCGACTCAGATAGGAGTACTGGAGTGAGCCCTTTTGATGGAGAGCTTTCTTGCTGAGTCCACACCAGCGCCGAGACGCACCGCAGGGCGGCACGTAGAAGCGTCTTCGGCAGCAGGCAGTCGACGTATGACTCATGGGTCCAGGCAAATTAGACCCTCAGGAAGACGACCTCAGGACACTGGCTCAGCAGTGCGGGGCATACAGCACAGAGCCAGTCTTTTGAGAGGCAGGCAGTGCTACTCATCCGGTGGACATGGCCACATGGCCCGTGACTGCCCAACCCGCCATGTAGAGGAGCAGCAGACGGTTGAGGAACCACCTAGGCAGAGGCAGAGGTTCGACCGTGGCGGTCCGCAGGGAGCAGGCGGGCGAGGCAGAGGAGCTGGTCAAGCAGCAGGTGGTGGACGACGTTTTGAGGCTCTACCACCACCACCACCAGGAGGTCCACCCCGACCTCAGGGAAGAGCACAGCTTTAGGAAACTGAAGCTTAAGATCATGGAGCTCCGGAAGCGGGTGGACTAGTGCAGGACTAGCTCCAGGCATTGAGGCCATTTCCCATAATGCCTCTAGCTTCGTAGTTTGTGTTGCCTTGTGTCCTTGTACTTTGAGTTGAAGTAATAAAAGACACTTGCATTGGTGACTTTTGCTTTCTTTCTTTTGTTTGTTATTAATAAGAGGTGCCGGTTAAAAACTGTTGACTTGACCCTCACTTGTGAGATTCTTACTGGAGGAGACCCAGTGACCACACACTGATGCCAACAGTGGGACTCAACCCTTGGAGGCGAGAGTAACAGTTGGATCTCTTGGTAGCAGCGTCGAGGCCTTACGACATCATCCATGCCATGAATTAACTAATCATGACGGGATTGAATGTATTAGGCAAGGAACGTGGTTTATCTAGGGGATGAGACTGGATTTTTTCCTTTTCGGCAAAGGAGAAATCTTTGCAGGTTTGCAGAACGTTAAGAAGGAAGGGGCAACCCTTCATGTGGTCAGACAGATGTCAGCAGAGCTTCCAGGAGCTGAGACAGAGTTTGACCAGCACCCCTATAGGCGTGGATAGAGATGGAGCAGCTTTACATCAGTCACTCACAGTCTCTCCTCCACTACTACAGTGGGTCAGAGAGGCATAGCGTAGGGACGCTGACTATGAGACGCGGCGTGCACAGATATCCTCAGGGCAGGCACCTGATGGTTTCTCCTTTGGAGTAGAGCACGAACTCCTTTTCAAAGGACGTGCCTTGGTACCAGTTTCCTTACGGGAGGAGGTGCTGAGAGAGTTTCACACTTCTCCTTTGGCGGTACGTCCAGGAGTGGCGAAGATGTACCAGTATCTCAGACGACAGCACTGGTGGCCGGGCATGAAGAAGGTTGTGGCAGAGTTCGTTTCTCGATGCCTCACCTTCCAGTAGGTGAAGGCAGAGCACCAGGTTCTAGTAGGCTTGGTACAGTCCTTGGAGGTCCCAGAGTGGAAGTGGGATGGGATATTTATGGACTTTGTGACTGGACTTCCACGCACTTCTAGAGGTCACGACTTCATCTGGGTGATTGTCGGCCGACTCACCAAGTCGGCTCATTTCTTACCCATCAGAGAGCAGGGCTCAGTGGAGAGCTTGGGACGTCTCCATGTTAAGGAGATTGTACATCTTCACGGTGTTCCATCCACTATCATCTCTGATCGACATGCTGGCTTTACTTCCCGGCTTTGGAAGGGGTTGCATGAGGCGTTCGGGACGCAGCTACGTCTGAGCACTGCCTTTCACCCTCAGACGGATGGTCAGACCGAGAGGACCATTTAGACTCTCAAGGACATGCTCCGTGCATGTGTCCTCGACTTTGGTCGCACCTGGGAGGACCACCTACCCTTGGTGGAGTTTGCGTACAACAACAGATACCACTCCACCATCATGATGGAACCATACGAGGCGTTGTACGGCTGACCTTGCAGATCTCCTTTGTGCTGGACAGACCCTGGGGAGTCAGCACTTGTGGGACCGGAGATGGTTCAGGCCACGACAGAGAAGGTCTAGGTCATCCAAGAGTGGATGAGGACAGCTCAGAGCCGGTAGAAGTCTTATTCTGACATGAGGCGGAGGCCACTAGAGTTCGAGGATGGCGACCACGTCTTCTTGTGTGTCTCACCTCGACATGGATTACGGAGATTTGGCCGAGGTGGAAAGGTGTCTCCATGCTTCATTGGACTATTCCAGGTCCTCAGTAGGATTGGTGAGGTGGCTTATCGCCTGGCTCTACCACCTTAGTTGCACCGGGTGCATGACGTCTTCCACATATCTCTGTTGAGGAGATACGTGCACGACCCGACGCACATATTTGACCATGGGGAGCTAGACATTGATGATGGGGAGACTTTTACGGAGGTCCCAATGGAGATCGAGGATTGAAAGGAGCGGGTCCTGCGTGGACGGTCGATTCCTCTAGTGCACATCAGATGGCAGCACGGGAATCTCCAGGGAAGCACTTTGGAGCGGAAGGCTCAGATGCATGCTCAGTACCCACATTTGATTTCCTAGCTTATGATGTATCTTTACGGGGATGTAAAGCCCTGAGGTGGGAGTAATGTAAAGACCCATAAAATTCAAGGTATTTTTTTCTTAATTTTCTTTGGGATTTTACAAGAACGTAGTTTCTAACGGCACTTGATTCTGAGGCCCGGTGTGCCTGGAATTTCTATCTGAAGTTTAGCTCGGGTACGTTTAGTGAACGAACGAGCGGGAATTCCTATCTTTTGAACCGGTGCTTGGAATCAAATTACGAGGGCACCGATGGAACCGCAGCGTCGGTAATTGCTTAGGAACACCTGTTCCAGAGTTGCGTTTGCTCGAGAGAAGTTGATAAAATTTTTGGAAGTTTAATTTATAATTAAACTAAAATTTTTATTTTCTTTAAGTGGTTTAAGGCTTTGGGTGGAAGTTGGGTAACTACCCAACTTCCCAAGGGAGGTTATGAGGGTGGTAGGGCCCACACGAACCCCACCCCTTCATATTCTTCAACTCCCTCAACTCATGTTTTAATTTTGATAACTTAAGTATTAATAACTTCTGTTATTAATTAAGTGAGTTAAGTGTGGATGTTTGAATTTCAAACTCTTGAAATTCAAAAGTTATGTTATGTTAATAAAATAAGAGGTGAATCCCACATTATTGACTAGGGATAGTTAGAAATCGAGGATGACAAAACATTTGTGGATCTACTAGTACAGATCCAGGATTTTTAGGAAAAGGTGATATGTGGATGGACCATTACCATGGTCCATGTGTTGTGGAGGCATGGTGTCCTCAAGGAACGTACTTGGGAGTGAGAGGTACAAATGCATTCATAGTACCCGAATCATTTTTGAGTTTTTATTTTGGTATTTTCTTTATGATGTAATGGTTGAAACTTATTTTCTATAAGATGAGTTGGTTTCCCTATTCTATAATGTGTGAAAAAGTGTTCCGACATGTTGGAAGGGGAGGAAATAATACCAAATAAAGATGAATTAATCAGTATGCGATTAAAACCATGTTGGTGAATCCATACCTCCCAAAGCAGATAATATCTTGACATAGAGGAAGGAATTCCATAATCCATGTGTTTTGATATGGTGAACTTGGTGTTTGTGTGGTTGTTTGGGGTAGTAGATCTTGGGGATGTGTTCTTGTAAGAGGAGGTTTCATTTCATCTTTTGAATAACACAAGGTTCGTTATCTTTAAGAGATTTCTTACGAGGTGGTTGTTCGGACCCCTCATTATTCTAGGTTTGTTTTTAAATTATCAAGGGTGATAATAGTTTAAGAGGTATCCAATGTAATGGTCCGTAACTCTTTGGTAGATTAATTTTTGAAAATAGAGTGTTTTTAGTGCTCTTGGAGGTCACCATGGCATGTTTCAAAATTTTTCAAAAAATATAGTTTCCAACGGTAGGTTGCTGAATGAAGACTCACCAAATAGTGACTCATATAATGGTGAATATTAGAACGATGACTCCATGAATGGTGACTCGGAAACTAGTGACTCAACAAATGATGTCTCACTGAATGTTGACTCGCTGAATGGTGGTTCTTTGAATATTGTGTCAAAGAATTGTAAGTCACTAAACGATGACTCATCGAATGGTGACTCACCAAGCGGTGACTCACTGAATGGTGAGTCACCGAACAATGAGTCACCGAATGAAAACTCACCACCAGTGACTCATCCAACAGTGGCTCATTTCCATCCTTCCCTAGTTTTTTCTTCTAGTTTCTCCCATCTTACAACTTTTCATCGTTAAATGAAGAACTTATCATCATTTGGCCATTTCTTCTACCGTCTCTAGGGGAATTATTGTATATTAATTATCATTAAAAGACCAATTCTCATGGAGAAACCACGATATGGAATTTAAGTACATTAAAATTCCCTCCCTAATTTTATCATCTGGCCTTTTCTTAAGTTGGGATTCTCTCTTCCTTGAACACTTCAGGTTTCTCTTAGTACACCTGTAACACCCCATGATTTTATGAGATATATTACTTTTAATTTCTTTAATGTCTTCTATTATACACTACACCAAGATTATCTTTTACTATATGCAAAACCATATTTTCTTGCAGTATACGCAACACTATTCTTGGCTCGTATTATACACAATTTCAAGTTCGTTTTGTGGGAATTATTCTACACAACATTATGTATAGATTTTTTTATTGTATAAATGAAAAAAGTTTTGATTCTGTTACACGCAACACTAAATAGAGATTTCACTACAGGAAACCCTGAATTGGCTTGCATTACATGCAATCAAGACCTTCTTTGATAGCATGTGTAGTACGGAATACCAAGTTTCACTAAAGGAGATATTATTATAATATTATTATGAACTAGCCGTTATGAATAGTAATAACCACTTTTTGAAATTTTATAAATTTTATCTTTAAAAATGGACTTCATTTTTCGATTCGGAATATCGAAATTATCCTAGGGTGAATGTTCTGTATTTTTCTAAAAACTTTAAATTTTTGATGAATAGTGAAAACACTGGGTTACTATTTAAAAACCGACTTTTTATTTAAATAATTATTTATTTTATTTAAATTTATTTTAGATCAAAATTGATAAATAATACCTATATAAGTTCAATGTAATTCATTGGAGTCATTTTATAATAATTTTAGATATATAAAAATTTCATTAAACTTTTCACTGTCTTTTACCCACCTCCTAGGAGAATTTGAAAATTTACGTAAAACTTAATTTTACCACTTCTGTGAGTGGAATGTCGAAAATCCAAGAAACATGGATAATATCAAGGAGTAAAATATAGTTCAATAAGATAAAAATATTTTTTTGTGAATAGTAACTTTTTTACTTTTACTTACAATGGTTAAAAGAAAATAGGGTAATTAAGGGTAAAAATGATAATATTATTACCCTAAAACATGTTCTAATTCTATTGGATAAGTGTAATTCGACCAAAAGAAACCTTAGTAATATAATATTATCATTTAGGTCCACTTGGATTAGATTAGGACATTTATTATTATTTTATTTAAAAAAGAGTGAAAATAGTTAAAATCAATTTTTAATAACTAAAACATTTCTAATATAGGGTTATACATAAGATAAATTCGACTATAAATATTCATTAGAAATATAAAAATATTTCCTACCTAATGGTATTTTATTTATAATTTTTAGACATTATATAATTTAATTTATTTATAACAAAATGGTGATACAGTAATTACCTAAATAATGAAATATTAAAATAATTGACATTATAAATACCGAAATAAATGTAACTTGATTCTTTTTATGAATTAAAATAATTCTATAAGTTAATATGACATGTTAGTACTTATTTAATTAACGATTTTCGAACTAATCATTCTGATGTGATTTTCAAAAAAATTAATTACCAAATAGCATCAAAATTGACATAAAATAGTGTTTTTTAAAAATATTATATTATTAATTGTTATAATATTCCTAAAAATATAAGGTGTAAAGACCGAGAAAATTCAAGGGAATTTTTTTTCTTAATTTTATTTGGGATTTTACAAGAACACAGTTTCTGACGGCACTTGATTCCGAGGCCCGGTGTGCCCGGAATTTCTATCCGAAGTTTAGCTCAGGTACGTTCAGTGAACGAATGAGCGGGAATTCCTATCTTTTGAACCGGTGCTCAGAATCGAATTTCGAGGGCACCGATGGAACCGCAACACTGATAATTTCATAGGAACACCTGTTCCAGAGTTGCGTTTGCTCGAGAGAAGCTGATAAAAATTGTGGAAGTTTAATTTATAATTAAACTACAATTTTTATTTTCTTTAAGTGGTTTAAGGCTTTTGGTGGAAGTTGGGTAACTACCCAACTTCCAAAGGGAGGTTATGAGGGTGGTAGGGCCCACACGAACCCCACCGCTTCATTTTCTTCAACTCCCTCAACTCATGTTTTAATTTTGATAACTTTAGTATTAATAAATTATGTTATTAATTAAGTGAGTTAAGTGTGGGTGTTTGAATTTCAAACTCTTGAAATTCAAAAGTTATGTTATGTTAATAAAATAAGAGGCGAGCTAATTTTATTTTGGGTTAGTTTTCTTGTGGTGGAGTCTTGGGAAGAAAAAAAGCTAAGGATTGTGGAACTTCTTCATCTTCGACGAAGAACGCGAAGAACACTTCGGTCTCCGACGAAGAACGCTGAGTCATCGGAAACCGACTATGTGACACCGTATTCCGCGACGGTTCTTCCGCGACGTCTTCTTCGGCGACCTCTCCTTCCACAACATCTCCTTCCGCGACGTGTTTTTCCACGATGAATCATCGTTCGACAAACCTCCGTTCAAGCTCGCACGAGGTAGGGGATTTATTTTATTTTGTTCGAGATTACTCCCTTAATTTTTATTCTTCGTGAATATATCCAATTGCTATCATTTAACGAGAGGGGGCCGGACCGCAAAAAGACAGCCGACCACCCTCCTTTTTCCATGTTGGATTCTTTTGTGGTTTGAAATGGGAGTGGCGCAGTGCCGTCGCACCGCGCGGGATCGTGCGACAAGAAATGCGCGGCGCCGTCACACAGCGCCGCGAAATCATAAAAGGATGTGACGTCGTCGCGCCGTGTCAGTGAAACCAGAAAATACCGCGGCCGGAGCGGGGCCGCGGTGGAGGGGTGCGGTGTCATCGCACCGCGCCGTACGAACCAGGTCGCGGCCTGTCCCGGGCCACGGCGGAGCAGGGTGACCGGCGGCCGGTTCTGGGCCGCCGGTGTCGGCGAAGGAGGAAGGACCGGTCGTCGCCGTTCCTTGTTGGAAGAACTGGCCGGCCGGTGCGGGCTGACTGGACAAAGGGAAAACCGGGGGATTCAATTCCCCCGGCCGACCAAGCAAGCGGCCCCATTAATGGGGCCACGGTTACAGGGAAACCGGGGGGGCAGCACCTCCCCCCCGCGAGCCAGAACGGCTCGGCCGTTTGGCCGAGCTAGCTGGCGCCGCACGCCAGCGTGCCGGGTCGCCGGGCCGGGCCGCGTCGGGCCAGGCCGACCGGGGGGTCTCGGGCCGGGTCGGTCCGAGCCAGAAACCCCCGTTTTCGGACCATCTTCAGTCTTTTAACATGGGATACATACCTCCGATCGACGCACCGTCAGTTGCGTAGTGATACTTGGAACGAGACAGTCATTTCAGTTTGTCGCACTCAAGGTTTCGGATTACTTTGGGTTCGGCCGAGTTGGTTCGTACACGAAACCAACTGGGCCCTCGGAGCGGAAACACTCATAACTTAAGCTCCAGACGTCCGATTGACATGCCGTCGACTTTTTTAGATTCCTCTTAGTGAGACATCTATTTTGACTTACTCTGCCCGAGGTTTGGACCCAGGTGGAGTACGGTCGGGTTGGTTTTACTTTAAAAAACCAACCGGGCCCCTGAAACGAAAAGACCAATAACTCTCAGACCGGGCGTCCGATTGATGCGCCGTCTGCGACGTTGAGTTCCTATTGACGATACGGAAATTTTGGATACATCAACTCTGGAATATGTGTCAGTTGATGTATCAGCCTCTCGGCTCGTGGAGCGGACCCTCCCGAACGAGCTTACTTTGTGCGGGAACCCTAGAGCTGGCTGAGTTTGCGACTGTGACGATGACGACGACTGTACAGAGATCCTTAGTAGATTCGACGATGACAACTACAACACTCAGTGATCCTATGTGGATCAGTGCTACCGATCCTGTGTGGGTCTGATCCTCAGTGGGTCAGCGCTCAGCGGTTCTATGTGAGCCAGCACCTACAGATCATGTGTGGGTCTGATCCTGTGTGGGTCTTTGCGGGAGTTTGTTACCTACATATCATGTGTGGGTCCAATCCTGTGTGGGTCTTTGCGGGGGTTAGTTACCTATCGATCCTATGTGGATCAGACCCTTCCTGGGTCATTGTGGGGGTTAGTACATATCGATCCTTTGTGGGTCCGACGACTTAGATGAATCAGTGGATATATCTGATCATCTCTATCGTCATACGAAGAAGTATACCTGTGTGATCTGAATCCTGTTTTTCTTTCCATTGTGGATTGTGTTGTGCTATCCTATGTGGATTTAAGTTTTGCTTTCCTGTGTGGACTGGGTTGTACTTGGGCTCGGATGTGGGAGCCGAACGAAAAAAATTGATGACCTAGGTATATATATGGGCATATACCTAAGCAGTGTCGGTTGTTACTTTGTGATTGTATCTTTCCTTTGTGTTTTATCCTTTGTGGATTTTGGGAGACCTTCGGGGGTCTCGAGGTCCCTACTGAGTCGCTTATACTCACCCCTGTACGGGCTATTCCCGCACTACGTTGTGTTGGTTATAGACGACGGACAGTGCTGATCGTGGTTGAGGCTTGCAGAGCAGGTCGGTACCCGAAGGTGGACCACTGGGCTGGGCGTACTTGGAGTAGACGGCGAGACCCGAGGATCTTTGGAGGCTATTTTTACTCACCCTTCAGGAGGGACTTCCAGTGGACGGCTCGAGGCTGCAGTTTTACTTTACATTTGAGGTTTTCCCTTCCGAGTTGTACTTTACTTTCAGTTTGGGTTTGTATTCTGGCCCATTTACTTTTCAGCACTTACTGTTGTGCACAGTTTCTATGTAGTGTTTACTTCTACTACTTTCCCGCTCTGTGGTGTTTCTTTTCATTACAAAGGCAATGCCTTCCCTTTTTACCGGGATTTACGCCTTGGTGCTAGTCGCCAGCCCCTGGCCTATGGAAGGCAGGCTTGGGGTAGTCACGACACGAGCTCCGAGGATGGGTCGTGACATAAGGATTGAAAAAATGACTTAGATAAGGTTTTATATATTAATAATTAGCCACATGGGGTTCATTGGGATTGTTATAGTAAGTTCATTAACCATATAGTTTAAGAAAACAAGAAGACACGATAAAAGTTAAATTATTTAACATAGAGTTAAATCTAAAAGATAAGGCTAAAATAGTAACCTAAACTTGTATAAAACCTATTTTTTTGAGAGGATTTCGACCCATCCCTACTTTAGATTCTAAATAAATCAATTTTGAGCTATTATAAACCAAATATGACTTTATTATAAAATAATATTTTATGTTTTTCCAAAGGTGCCTCTCTCCTAACTTATAAAAAGGGAACCCCTTCCCTCTTCTCTTTACACCATTTTGAGCCTTACAGCATGGCCAACCCCTAAACGTTTCTCTTCTCCACTTCCCTAGAAACATTCTGGAGGTTCTGGTCTTCTCAAAATACCTACTCTACTTCCGTAAGAGGAAGCTTAAAGGAGGTGTGTCGAAGAAGAGGTAATCTTTTCTTCCGATTCTCTCAAGTTTCTTTCTACTTCTACTTCTTATTCTTTAGTTGTTTCACTATAAATTAATAACATCAGTATCAATAATATAATGATATATTATTATAAATATGAAACAACCCTATTTCACCTTCTATTCTTCCTACGAAAAACATAATCATCGCGCGTGCGTATGTACGGAATATCGTCTCCACACCCTGGTGTAATATGTTTTCGACAACCACCTTACTTGGATGGGTATAATGGTGAAAATAAATAACTATATATGATTATTGTAAAGTGATATTTATTCTGAAATATTATACATACACTTAAATACAATTCCACGATCATGGGAATGATATCATCGCTTGTGCGTACGTACGGACTCCGTCTCCACGATGCGATGAGATTCATTCTCCATGTTATCCATTGATAAATGATTAAAAATTATATATAATGAATAATAATTAAATATATGACATAATAATGATACTGGATTTATGTGTATATATATATATATGTGTGTATTTCATCTACTCAATTCTGTTCAATTCAATAAGGAAACAAAAACAACGTTCATGCATACATACGGCCTACCGTCTCCATGAACGGTGTATTTCATTCCATTTATCGATCTATCATATATATATGTATATTCTGAATATATATTATATATAAATCATGTTTTACATTCTTGAATTAATTAAATTCATATATAATTACTAATATCAAGAACAACAAGTCGAAACACGTACGATAAATGAAACGATTTTACCCAAAACGCTGCTTTAACATGGAATTTACAAAAGAACACGTAATATAAGGTTATAAGTAAACCATATATGATATAATAACGATGAATATAATTCTGTAATAAGTCAATGACATTATTTAAATCAATATACAGGAAGTTCAGAATCATACGAAGCATATCATACATAAGGTAAGGGATAACTTTTCCAATCTCATTTTTATCCGAGATTGTTTATTCTTAAGTATTTACTGGGGTTATATTTATTATCCATGTACCTATTTTCAAAAAATGGTTTCATGTATGTTTAAAGTCAATTTTACCCATTTTTTACTTTTACTACATGGTATGTAAGGAATCTTTCTTTTGATTACCATACGAGGTACTTTTTGACTTTTCTGAAAAAAGTTTGAGAAGAATGTTATTTTTAACTTATACAGTGTGAATGGATTTTTACGGTTTCATAACGACTTATTTCAATGAAGTTTCCTCTATAAAATTTTATGACTATTTTCAAAAAAATAATTTTCTTTCAAAATTGCATGGCATTTTGGGAATAAAAAGTGTTTTTGAAGAAGAAAGGATATTTTCCTCAAGAATTCATTTCAAGTGTTTTATCAAAACCATTTTCCATCTAAGATGACATTATTTAATATGTGTATGTTTCAAGTATAATGTCTCTATTAATTACATGGTTTCACTTCTCTTATGATGAAATTATATCCATTTTTTTATATGGATTATGTTATGATGGGATGATGTTTATGAAACCCATTTTATTCTTTGGGTTATGATGAATGTTTTATGTTTTTTTGTGGCACAAGTAAGAATAATTTCATTACGAGATGGGTGGGACCTATATCTCCCTCCAATGCATTGGGTAGAGATATATATCTCATGATATAGACATGGATAGAATGTTAAGTTAATCTGGTTCAGTGTTACAGGATGAGAACGAGGAGTGAACTTGATTTAGAAAGGGTCTTTGTCCACTAAGATGGTCCTGGCAGCAATTAATTGGATACTATGGAAATCATATCATGTGATTAATAGTTTTTCACAGTTACATGTTTTATTCCCATGCTATTTTATCATGATTGATGTTTCATTGTGATATATTCCTTACGTACTTCCAAGATTTATGTCTTTGCTCAAGATTTTGATGTTTAAACATTATGGTCTTGTTTTTAAGTTCAAATGTATATGGTTTGTTTTATTATATCCATGCTTACCCTTACTTAGAATTTGAGCTCACCCTTTATATGTTTTCTTTTCCCTAGGATATAAAGAAAGGTTTTAGGTAAGAAAACAAAAGGAGATGATCATAATGGTAGATTTTGAAGATCTTTCACCAGGATTAGAATATTACGTTCTGAGTTTCCAAAGACACTAAACTAATACGATCTTTGTGCGTCTGTTTTTTTTATGTATTAAGTATTCCGCAAAAGTAATGTAATGTCCATGTACTTAAAGATTTGGGTCTCTACAGTTGGTATCAGATTGAAGGTTTAGTTAACCTTTGGAATCTAGGATGCGGAAACTTTAGTGTAATCTCTAGAGATATTTCTAAGGTATTTCTAGGGATGTCTCTAAGGATAAGTATACGTATAGGTTATAGTCCTAGAATTACGTTAACGATCATAGAATTTAACCTAACATGTTAGATATTGACGGCACTCCCCCTTTATTATGTTTTTTTCCCTAGCATGATTTTTGCCTCACACTATTCTTTTTGGGTTTTAGAAAATGGATGGAAACAGGAAGATTCACGATAATGGAGGATATGCTGGACAATGGAATTATATTCTTCATGAGAAACAAAATGAAATAAGATTTGGGAGTCCAGACATCATTATTATGCCTAATCAGAAATATCATAAAATGATCAATAATCTCAACTTTGGTAACTTTCCTGACTCAGCTAATAAGACAAATATGGAGTTTCATGATGATCATAGAGGAAAGAAATTTCAATCTCTCTCATGTAAATCATGTGGGAAGAGGCATCATGGAGAATGTTTCAAAGTAACTATAATATGCTTTGGGTGCGGAAAAGAAGGGCACAAATCCAGTAAGTGCCAAGGAAAAGGTTCATTTAACACCATGGAGAAGGATAATGGTATTGTTATGACATCAACAATGATTAGATGTTTTAAATGTGAAATGTATGGAAATTATGCAAACCAATTCCCTAAGGGAAAATATCATGAAGAGAATCAGCATGGTCATTTGGGTAGTATTTATGTGGATGGCGATGAGAAGACTACAAATGATATATGATATGAAAGAAGTGTTGAAGCTTGGTCAATGGTTTAAGAAGGCAGTGGAATGATTTATGTTTATCAAGAGTCATGTTGTATAGGTAATGGTACTATTGAATAAAGACACATCTAAGTATTGTAACACTATTGTTTTTCCTAAAGTATTTAAAATTATATGTTCAATGGTACCGGTAACCAGAAAGGTTATTTCATTTATTTTTGGAAAGTAGATGATATGCGCATAATGAAGGGATAAGGAGATAATGAGATGTTTTATTGTATTGATGAGATCATGGATGTTATAAGGACAATGTGATATCATGGTTTTAGTATATAGAAATTTTGAGATTTTGGTATGTGGAAAGAGTAAACTTTTGACAGCATTCATGTTTTCACTATGGTTCAATGGGTATTCATTTTTCAAGAGAATATATGATTAAGGTATTCACATGTTTGGAATGTGACCAAAAAGATATATCTTATATGGGGGATAAATGATGGTATTCACATGCTTGGTTGATGACATTTCTAGTAATCATTTTCTATATACTATAAGATTGGACAGAAGTATTTTCGATAAGCTTGAATGTTGGAAGGGATTAAGTTGTACATAAGATAGAATTGTTTAAGGCTAGAAATTTTTTAGATACTATATCTAGAATGTTATAATAGTGTAGTTTTAGAAAAAGGAAAACCCCTAGGACGAGCGACGACCTGTCGCGTCGGACAAGGTTGTGGGAATCGAACACACAACCGAAGTGTGACATGCCATTATTGCCTACAACTAGCCTATAAGAAGTCCCTGGATAGTAGAAACTAGTTTTATTTTATTAAGGAGGATGATAGATGAAGTATAAGTCCATTTTGGAACTATATCCGATTAATCTCACCATAGATGGACTTATGTATATAACTTTTTCTAACCCTATGTTTGAGACTGATGGAAAGACCTATCATTCTATCGCATGATCTGCTAACACTTCGCGAAAGACAAATTCAACTTCATCTCTTTAAGAGATAAAGTGGAAATTGTTTGAGGCATGAGGAACATTGAGATTATACCAAAATCAAGTAAGTATTTCTTTTAACTCAAAAATTCTTCAACTTTAGGGAAATGATCTTGAAAACCAAAAATGTTGTCCTAGTGCTCTCCTATCTAATGAATCAGATGGTACCTTTGATCATCAAAAGTTTATGGCTTTGTGACGGTTGGATTTTTCATAGCCCTGTTCTCTACCACTCTCAATCAGAACATGACGGTTAGATTTCTCTTCCATATCCATATTTTAATGTATGATCTCCTATGTGGGAACCCAAGTGATGAGTTACTTTGGGTATCCATTTTTTCTAACATTAGTTTTTAAAAGTAACTTTTAGTATTCATTTTTACGATGTGGGTTTCTATGAAAGAAACTATCATGTAATAAACCATTTATAACCCCGAAAAATTTCGAGGGAGAAATTCATTTTAAGGGGGGTAGAATGTAATACCCCATGATTTTATGAGATATATTACTTTTAATTTCTTTAATGTCTTCTATTATACACTACACCAAAATTATCTTGTACTATATGCAACACCGTATTAGCTTGCAGTATACGAAACACTATTCTTGGCTCCTGTTATACACAATTTCAAGTTCATTTTGTGGGAAATATTCTACACAACATTAAGTATAGATTTTTTGTAATGTATAAATGAAAAAAGTTGTGATTATGTTATATGGAAAACTAAACAGATATTTCACTACACACAGCCCCGACTTGGCTTGCATTACATGAAATCAATACCTTCTTTGATAGCGTGTGTAGTACACAATACCAAGTTTCACTAAATGAGATATTATTATAATATTATTATGAACTAGATGTTATGAATAGTAATAACCACTTTTTGAAATATAATAAATTTTATCTTCTAAAATGGACTTCATTTTTTAGATTCGGAATATCGAAATTATCCTAGGTTTAATTTTTGGTGTTTTTCTAAAAATTTTCAATTTTTGATGAATAATGAAAACATTGTGTTACTATTTAAAAATAGAATTTTATTTAAATATTTATTTATTTTATTTAAATTTATTTTAGGTCAAAATTGATATATAATACCTATATAAGTTCAAAATAATTCATTGGAGTCATTTTATAATAATTTTAGATATATAAAAATTTTATTAAACATTTCACCGTCTTTTACCCACCTCCTAGGAGAATTTGAAAATTAACATAAAACATAATTTTACCACTTCTATGAGTGGAATTTCGAAAATCCGAGAGACACGGTTAATATCAAGGAGTAAAATGTATCTCAATAAGATAAAAATAATTTTTTGTGAATAGTAACTTTTTACTTTTATTTACCACGGTTAAAAGTAAATAGTTTAATTAAGGGTGAAAATAATAATATTATTACCCTAACACATGTTCTAATTCTATTGGATAAGTATAATTCGACAAAAAAACCTTAGGAATATAATATTATCATTTAGGTCCACTTGGATTAGATTAGGACATTTATAATTATTTTGTTTAAAAAAGAGTTAAAATAGTTAAAATCAACGTTTAATAACTAAAACATTTTTAATATAGGGATATACAGAAGATAAATTCAACTATAAATATTCATTAGAATGATAAGAATATTTCTTATCTAATGGTATTTTATTTATAAATTTTAGACATTAGATAATTTAATTTATTTATCACACAATGGTGATGTAGTTATTACCTAAATAATGAAATATTAAAATAATTGATATTATAAATACCCAAATAAATGTAATTTTAGACTTTTTATGAATTAAACTAATTTTATAGGTTAATATGAAATTTTAGTAGTGATTTAATTAACTTTTTTCGAACTAATCATGCTGATATGAGTTTCACAAAAATCAATTATCAAATAGTGTCAAAATTGACATAAAATAGTTTTTAAAACAAATATTATATTATTAATTGTTATAATATTCATAAAAATATAAGGTTCGGCCAAATGACTTAGATAATGTTATATATATTAATAACGAACCACTTGGGGTTCGTTTGGGTTGTTATAGTAAGTTTATTAACCATATAGTGTAAGAAAACAAGAAGACCTAGTAAAAGATAAACTATTTAACTTAGAGTTAAATCTAAAATATATGGTTAAAATAGTGACCTAAACTTGTCTAAAACCTATTGGTTGGGAGAATTGAGACCCATAAAAACTTTATATTCAAAATAAATCAATTTTGAGCTATTATAAATGGAATATGACTTTATTATAAAATAATAGTTTATGTTTTTCCAAAGGTGCCCCTCTCCTCCCATATAAAAGGGAACCCCTTACCTCTTCTCTTCACACCCTTTTGAGCCTTGAATATCGGTCAAAACCTGACCATTTTTCTTCTCCACTTCCCTAGAAACATTCTAGAGGTTCTGTTATTCTCAAAATACAAACTCTACTTCCTTAATAGGAATCTTAAAGGAGGTGCGTCGAAGAAGAGGTAATCTTTTCTTTCGAATCTATCAAGTTTTTTCTTCTTATACTTATTCTTTTTATTTTCATCGCTATAAATTAATAACATATATATAAATAATATACTGATATATTATTATAAATATGAAACAACCATATTTCACATTCTATCCTTCCTACGGAAAACGAAATCAACGCGCGTGCGTACGTGCGAAATACCGTCTCCACGCAGTGGTGTAATCTGTTTTCAACCACCACCTTACTTGGATGTGTATAATGGTGAAAATAAATAACTATATAAGATTATTGTAAATTTATATTGATTCTAAAATATTATACATACACTTAAAAACAATTCCATGATCATGAGAATGATATCATCGCTCGTGCATACGTAAGGACTACCGTCTCCACGACGCGATGAGATTAATTCTCCATGATAACCATTAATGAATGATTATAAAGTATATATAATTATTATTAATTAAATATATGTCATAATAATGATACTGTATTTATGTGTGTATATATATTAATGTTATCTACTTAATTCCATTCAATTCAATAAGGAAACGAAAACAACGTTCATGCGTACGTACGACCTACCGTCTCCAAGAATGATGTATTTCATTCCATTTATCGATATATAATATATATATGTATATGATTAATATATATTATATATAAATCATTTTTAACATTTTCAAATTAATTAAATCAGTATATAAGTAATAATATCAAGAAAAACAAGTCGAAACACGTACGATAAATGAAACGATCTTACCCAAAACGCTGCTTTAACATAGAATTTACAAAAGAATGAGTAATATAAAGTTATAATTGAACCATATATGATATCATAAAAATGATTATGATTCTTTAATAATTCAATGAAATTATTTAAATAATTATACATGAGGTTTGGATACATACGAATCATATCAGACATATGGAAAGTGATAACTTTTCCAATCTAGTTTTTATCCGAAATTGTTTCTTCGTAAGTATTTACATGGGTTATATTTATTATCCATGTAACTGTTTTCAAAAAATGGTTTCATGTATGTTAAAAGTATTTTTTTACCCATTTTTACTTTTACTACATGGTATGTAATTAATCATTATTTTGATTACCATACGAGGTACTTTTTGACTTTTCCGAAAAAAGTACGAGAAGAATGTTATTTTTAACTTATACTGTGTGAATGGATTTTTACGGTTTCATAATGAATTATTTCAATGAAGTTTCCCCATCAAAATTTTATGACTATTTTCAACAAAATAATTTTCTTTTAAAATTTCATGGCATTTTGTTAAAAGAAAATGGTTTTGAAGAAGAAAGGATATTTTCCTCAAGAATTCATTTCAAGTGTTTTATCAAAACCATTTTCCATCTAAGATGACATTATTTCATATGTGTATGTTTTAAGTATAATTTCTCAATGATTTACATGGTTTCACTTCTATTATGATGAAATTATATCCATTCGTTTTATATGGATTATGTTATGATGTGATGATGTTTGTGAAACCCATTTTATTCTTTGGGTTATGATGAATGTTTTAAGTTTATTTTGTGGCACAAGTAATAATGATTTCATTATGAGATGGGTGGGACCTATATCTCCCTCCAATGCATTGGGTAAAGATTTATATCTCATGAGATAGACATGGATGGAACAGTATGTTAATCCGGTTGAGTGTTACAGGACTGGAATGGGGAGTGAACTCGATTCAGATAGGGACTTTGTCAACTAATATGGTCTTGGCAGCAATGCCTTGGCTAATATGGAAAGAATATCATGTGCTTAATGGTTTTCCACAATTAAATGTTTTATTCCCATGCTACTTTATCATGATTGATGTTTCTTTATGATATATTCCTTACGTACTTCCAAGATTTATGTCTTTGCTCAAAATTTTGTTGTTTAAACATTATGGTCATGTTTTTAAGTTCAAATGTATATGGTTTGTTTTATTTTATCAATGCTTACCCTTAATGAGCATTTGAGCTCAGAATTTATATGTTTTCTTTTCCTCAGGATATAAAGAAAGGTTTTACATAAGAAAACAAAAGAGGAAGATATTAATGGGAGATGTTGAAGATCTTTCACCATGATTAGAAGATTACGTTCCGAGTTTCCGAAGACACTAAACTAATACGGTCTTTGGGCGACTATTTTTGTCATGTATTAAGTATTCTGAAAAAGTAATGTAATGTCCATGTACGTCAAGCTTTTGGTCTCTACAACACTTAAATCCTTTCTTCTTTAGGAGTCATGCACCTATGAAATACCATCTTGTTCCGTTTTTTCCTTAGAGTATCCTTCTCATACAACCCTCTATTTTGGTATATGAAAGGATGATTTGTCACCTGTTGTTCCATGTTTGTATTTCCTTCATCTGTCCTTCATTTGAATATCATGTGGGGTGGGTATACTCATGTCTCCTCTTGATCATAGTTGAAACCAATTATTAAGGGTGCTAAGATATAATCTGATTTTTACCTTAGTCATAAATGGGGATGGGGAAGATGATGATGATCACTTGTTTTTACCTATTATATTTGATCTGTATTTTGAATTTTATGGGTTGTATCCTTTTAAAAATCATGGCCATTACTGGTATTTACTTACTCAACCATGATGATTTATACTTATTGTTTATCCTCTATTGAAATTATTGTGGTCATGAAATATGATTAACCATGTATATATTGGTAAATAAAATGGAAACCACAAGATTAAACCTATTGTGTGATCACTTATAAATTTATGAAAGAAAAATTAAATAAAAGTGTTGATCAAAAATAAATACACTTGGATTCTTGGCATGGCTATGTGTTGTGGGTTTTTTTTAAATATTTGTGCCTTGTGTGGGTTGTATGGTGCTGATTTTGGTAGCATGTTTGTGGGTACATGGGTGGACATAGGGGTTAGCTCCGTGAGTAGGGTGTGGTATGTGTGTGTAGCGGGGCTCTGGTTTTGGTTGTGGTTGTTGTGTACATTGTGTATGATGTGGTGTAGGAGGTGTGAAAAAATATTAGGTGAAGATATTGATTGAATGTGGAATGGATGAAATATTGGAGATATGTAACTACTTCTAGGTAGTATTATTGCTATTGATAAGTGTTGTGTAGTAGGTCTGCAATCCGATTGTGTGTTGTATGTGCTTCTAAATGTGTTTGGTATGTTTGTGGATGGTAGTTTTCTAGGTAGTTTTGTAATTAAATAAGTGAAATTATTAATAAAGAATGATAAGTGGTTAAATGATATAGGTGGGTTTATTTTTTGGTTGTGGTTGTTTGTGTGATTGTGCATGTAGGGGTTGCAGCAAGGGTCGTTTTTGTGTGTGATGGTTGTTTGTTTGGAAACCCATAGGTTGGGCTGAGTGTTTATTTACCTACATGTATAAACATTTAGTTCCTTTTTATTTCTAAACTCACCCCAACCATGTTGAGAGATCGGTTCCAAACACCCCCACTATTATAGGGAGGGTGTTTTTCTCAATATCCAGGTGGGACGATGAATGACTAGTTATTGGATCCAATGCTCCCTCTTCTAGGAATTTATCACTCAGGACTCTTCCGGAAGGCTATAATGGCGTGAGGTTTATTACCAAATTTAGGGTACTGGTTGTGTGATAGGTGGTTTGTTTCACAAGTGTCTTCAGAATGAGGCCTAGGTGTTTTTGGGTGAGATGTGTGGAGGTTGTGGCCTAGGTGTCTATGGGTAGGATTGATGTGGTTGTGGCTCAGGTGTCTATAGGTAGGATGGGTTGTAATTTGGAGCCCAGGTGTGTGCGAGAAGTTTGTGATAGTGGGGATTGTAGAATAGTGGTATCACGACGACATTATCCATTTCAGATGAGAAGTTAACTAGTGGGAAGTGGGTGTGATGTACCCTATCATTGATGTGATTATATTATTACTTTAATCAACTTGTGTTATTTTTTGAGTGTTTCTTGGAGAGGTTGGAGTGGTCAGTATTCCTTATTTGGTGCTTTTTAGGTTCTTCTATTTTCTCACAGGGACATTAGTATGTTCCCCCACTTGTGAATGAGTGACTTGAGTTTTTCTACTTAGTATACTTGTATGATCCCTCAACATATATAAATGTGTTTTTAGGTTTCTAGGAGGAATTTGAGGATTGTGCTAGACTTTACTAGCTTGGGCATCAGGGTAGTTGCTGTGTTGCTGCTTAGAATAATTTTTAGTATTTTACTTTGTATTTTTTTGTTGCACTTTGTGTTATTTATGTATTTAAACATGTATGGGTTGGTTTCCATTTTCTTATTCTTATAAAAATGTTTGGAGTTGTTTGGAATTTACCATTTATCTCTAGATCTTATTTTCCTTAGAAAGGGAATTTCCTCGCATCTTATGTGAATTTTTACCTACCGTTGGTGCTTGTCACAACCCTGGGGCCTATAGGAGGCAAGAATCGTGGCTCATTATCTCTCCTTCATATTGAGGAAGTAAGGACTTGACATTTTTCTATCCCTTCTCTCTTCTTGAAGAAGGTGGGTATTGACAAGACCAAAATATATACTATTGATCCATCATTTCTTTGAATTAGATAGGTATTATCAATTATTTTTTAGTAACTTATTATGATTATAAAACTCATTAACCATGATTATTCAAAATGGATTAACATTTTTCTAGATCAATGAATGCAAAGAGAGATTTAAGGAATTTGTAAAGAGGATTATCAATAAACCAATACTTATACTACCCACAAGTGGGGAACTTTTCATGGCATACATAGATGCTTCAAAAAATGTCTTAGGTTGCATAGTAATTTAAAATTATAATTTAATAGCATTTACCTCAAGGTATTTAAAATTGTAGGATAAAAACTATCCAACACATGATCTAGAGTAGGATGGGGTGATATTCGCATTAAAAACCTAGAGGCACTATATCTATGGGAAGAAGTTTGATATATATATAGATCATAAGAGCCTCAAAAATAGATTGACATAAAAAGAGATTAATATTTACCTATAAATATGATTATAACTGATCAAGGAATATTTCTACTTAATCCACTACCATCATAGGAAAGCCAACAAAGTAGAAGATTCTCTAGGTTGAAATGATCCTACAACCTTATAGATGATGATAATCAGGAAGGATATAGTATTATTATACCTATAGAGGATGGATATGATAATCCTAATGGAAGGATAGTCATCATTTTCTTATCAAATGATTTCTCAAACATTCATTCTGGAGTAGATAAAGGATGATCAAAGAGATGTTGTGGAAATATATAAGAAGGTAGAAACTATTAGAAGAGGGAAATACACAAAGTTAAAATTTTATGAGGAAAGAGTCATAATATTTGAGTCATGACTATGTGCACCATAAAATCCCGACGCAAAGAAGGAGATTTTGATTGATGCATATAAATAAACCTTATCCATCCACACGGGGAACAAAAAATATGTTTCAAGATCTCAAAGAGATTTATTGGTGTAAAAATATGAATAAGGATATCAATGAATAAACATCAATGTGCATAGGATTTCAAAAAGTAAAATCTAAAAGAAAAAGGTCCAAGTGGATGATTCTCCCATTACCCAAACCTAAAAGGAAATGAGAAATCATCACCATGGACATTATTACTCATCATCTGAAGTCATCCAGAGGGAATAATTTTATATAGGTTGTGGTATCCTATCTTACAAATAAAGCACATTTCATCACTATTTGAGTGGAATTCTCACACAACTGACTTGGAATGATTTACATCCAAGAATTAGCGAGGCTATATGGAACAATATTCTCAATTGTATCCTATAAATATCAGATATTTAACTCTATGTTCTAGAATAGTCCCCTAAATGATTTATGAACTAATTTGGACTTTAATATGACATATCTCCCCCAAAATAATGGTCAATATAATCAGACTATACAGACACTTGATGAAATTTTGAGAGCATGCTTGATGGACTTAAAAAGAGGATGTGATCAACATATTACTCTAGTCGAGTTCTTGTACAATATTATATTTCCCTCAATAATGTGAATGGGTCTATATGAATCCTTATATGGGAAGAGATTTAGAACACCAATGTGTTGGGATAAAGTTGGTGAATGAAAGATGTAGAGACCAGAAATGACCAAAGAAATGGTAGAAAACATAAATACCATTCAAAAACACAGCAAAGAAGATAAATTAGATTGAAGATATATAATGAAAATAATTGATGATACCTAGAGATTGAGGTTAGAGATATGTTTTTCCTCCACATATACCCATACAAGAGATTCCCGAGGTTTAGTAAGAATGGAAAAATAATTCCTAGGTACATCAACTCCTTTGATATTCTTGATCATATCAGACCAATTGAAAATTGATTAACACTCCCACCAACCCTATATAAAGTACATTATTTTTTCTATATATCCCTCTTGAGGAAGTACATGTCGTATCCCTCACATGTACTAAATTAATAGGTGTTAAATACTTTAATGATATCTCTTTTTGAGGAGAAACTAATGAAAATCTTGGGTAGTAGAGAATAAATTATACATAACAAGAAAAATCAACTAGAAAAAGTTCTATGATGATAACATAAGTACAAGGAGGTGACTTAGGAACTAGACGAATAAATGAAGCAAAAATGTTCTCACATGTTTTCACCATAATTTTTAAAATGAAAATTCATGGGAGAAATTTCATAAGGGACATAATATAACGACCCATAATTTTATCAAGGGAATTTCCATATGATTACATAATTGTGTAATATTTTGTAATTTATTATTATATAAAACATATTTAAAACATAATGAAAAATAGAAAAGGTTTCTTGAATTAACCTAGAAATTAAATTTAGAGAATAAATATGGCCGTATGAATTTAAATTATTAGAATAATACAAAAAAATTTAAAATAACATAACAATAATAGGAAAATTTAGATATACTCAGTCCCCCATAATAATTGAACTCATGGGAAACACTGAACCAATGAAGCAAAATATTAGTAACGTAACATAAAATTTGAAAATGATAATATATAACCTTCATAGATAATATAATTAAATTAATAATTAATTAAATAAGTGGAAGTTATAGTAAGTAGGGAACCCATATGACCATCACCAATCTGGCTATTGGAATAATAATATGACTCTTGAAATATTAACTTGAACATTGGAAAAGTAATCCTACAATTTTGAATAGTAACCTCACATTTAGAATATTATCCTCACCTATGTATGTTTAAAATAATATTTAGGTATCTTATAAATAAAAATATGATATATTTATACTATTTTATAAGTAAACAATTTTAGAAAATAATAAATTCAATGTTTCTATTTTTTAAAACAAAACATTTTAAATTTCACTTATATCATAAATATAATGATTTAATGGAAAGTTTATTTTTCATAAAATTTATTAATAAATTAATATTAAATTATAATTAAATTATAAAATAATTTTATGAGACCATAAGAAAATTTTCAATCGGTTAGAGTATTGATCATAATATTAAAATGAGATTTTTTTCAAATAAATAATTAATTTTATTTAAATTAAATTATTATTTTTAGAAAATTATTTTGCTAAAATTTATTTCATTTTTGAAATATAAAAATATAAAAAAGTATAGTGTAAATTTTTGGTATTTTTCTAAACAATTTAAATTTGTAGTGAATTGTGATATAAGGTAAAATATAATATTAAACATTATATGATAAATTCATGATTTTTCGAGTCATGGATGATGTAATAACCCCATAGTTTGAAATAATATGAAACATTTACTATATATATTCACAATAGTTATTACTATTGGTAGTATTATGAAAAAATAATAAATTAATGAATATAATATTCAAAAAACACCCTTCTCCTCCCCTTATAAATTCCACCCATCACCTCACCTTCTCCTCATAACTTCTAAGCCTTGGATCATTTAAAATTTATAACAAATTTCATTTAAAATTTATACCAAATTTCATTTAAAATCATATTCTTCACATACTAGTTTATATGGTCTCACTAAATACCATTTTATGGATCCTTAATGGGTATCCTAAGAAGTGACAACCAAAGGAAGAGGTAAAAGCCTCGACCAACATATATCCATTTTATTATTCTTCATCCACCTCCTTATGTTTTCCAAACACCGATACATAGTAACATTTTTATATTAAATATAATATTATGTTATTATTGTGTTGGAATATCTTCCTTATACCCTCTCTTCCTTATACTCTAAAATGAAAACATTGTTTACAATATTGTTGGTTCACTGTCTACATGAAGAACATACTTTTTTTCTCCACCTCCTTCAATAATGGTAAAAAAATATTATTATTGTTAAATAATATGATAATATGTATATTATAACGTATTTAATGTTTTTAATGAATATAAAAACATAATAATAAATAAAATCAAAGCAGTTCATGATGGTCAGTGAAACCGCCTAAATGAACTAACAGTATAAAAATAATGTTTTTACTAAATGAATCATCCCTAGTTTATAACCTTTATGGATATTTGGGACCATTTAATTTTCTTTAAGGACATGAATATAATTTCATTTCACTTACCAATTTTTATTCCCATTTACAAGAACATTCATAATTATACACAAGTGATCTGACCATGAAACCATGAAATGAACACCATCAAAGATTCACTCAAAATGGTATATCACCATGGATTTTCAATCCACGAAAAAGTTATAATATTCTATGAAGGGTTGGGTCTGGGAAACAAACAATTAATTGACATTATGTGTAATGGTACCTTTAAAAAACTCCCTAAATGATGCTTAAATGTATCTAGAAGGACTGGCTGAACAAAACCAAACATGGGGAAGATCACCTTACTATAAGAAGCCACCCAAATATGGTAGAATTCACACCGTTATGGAGGAGAAAAGACTTATGAAAAAACATTATGTACTCACTAGTAAGGTTGATAAGATTGATCTTAGGAAGGTCCATGAAATTTAAACTGTTGACCATATTTTCAAAATTTATGAAGAACACAAACACAAGACCAAAAATTTCCCAACTATCCCTTCCATTAAGGATGTTCTTCTAGGAGGACAACTAGAGGAGGTCAATGCTCTGAAATTTCAAAATCAATAGTACCAAAACAATTTCAATCCAAGGTACAATGAACATACATTATTCCATTGGAAAGATAACTAGCAACCCATCCAACTACCTAGTCAGTCACAAGGACCAAACCCCTACCCTCCAAAAAAATATCAAAACCATTACCATTTCCAACCACAACCAATAAAATACCAGAATCCTCCTATCCAATACCAATATCACATTAACAAACTTATCCAATAACCAATGTATCCTCCTAGGATAAGCCAACCATCACAAACTCCTTCCCAATCTTTCTGTCTACTAATCCTTGAATAGTTGTGTAAAAAAATAGAAAATGAAATCAGAAGTCTCATCCCTTAAAAATTAACTAAAAACCATTAAAACTAGAAATGAAACCATTCTTAAATAGGTGCTAACATCCTAAACTTTAATGGGAGAATCTAGTTACACCCAAACCTCTCATTAACAACTCAACGTAGTGACTATTTGAAGAAGTGGGAAATCCACTGAGAAACCAGAACAAACGATTATAGAACCATTAAAAGATTAAAAAACACATGAAAATGATGAAGAATTACCCACTAATTCTGAAAAATGCAATGAGAATTTTAAGGAACCACAATCATAGAATATAGTCAAACAATTTGTTCCCTTCCCTCAATGCGTGAGAGGAAAATCTAAACCAGAAATAAATGAAACTTTGAGGGAAATATTATCTTAGGTTAAGTTGAACATTCCCCTTCTATAAAAAATCTAAACAATTTATACCTACTCAAATTACCATAAGGACTTGTGTACATTTAAAAGAAAAATTTCACATAAAAAAAAGTCATTTTAGATACTAATGTGAGTACCACTATTCAGGGGACCATTCCTCAAAAGTTGAAAGATCCAGGATGTCGATACATCAATGTTGAGATAAGAGAGAACAAAGTTGTCAAATCCCTTTATGATGTAGAAGCTAGTGTTAACCTCATTTAATATTCCATGTATTGTTATCTAGGGCATGAGGAACTCAAACCCACATCTGTCACTCTTCAACTTGCTGATCATAGTGTTCAAGTTCCTAAGGGGATCTTAAAGGATGTTTTGGTGAATGTTTAGAATTTCATTTACCCAGCTGACTTTATTATACTTGAAAATCAACCAAGCTCATGTCCTTGGGAGAAAACCCCCATCATCCTTGTTCATCCCATCTTAGCCACAATCAACTCAGTCATCCGAGTTAGCAATGCGAATATGAAAACAACATTTGGAAACACAAGCCTCAATTTTACCATCTACAATGAAAACACTCAAATTGGTGATGATGAAGATATCTATGAGGTTAATTGGACAGTAAGTGTTGATAGTGAACTAGAGGGACATCAAGGAATTATTTAAGTATGTTTAAGTTAAGAAGATATTTATTTCCTTTTTTCACATGGGGGAAAATTGTCTTCTTGGCTTGAATCTATTTCAGAATTCTCTTTTGATGATTTTATGGAATCAATAATCAATGAAACCATTTTTGAAATAAAAAAAATCGAGTCCTTATCCATTTATGACACTTATTTGGATAATTTGGTGGCTGAAAATTCTATTCAAAAGGAACCAATTTTGTCAGAAAATTTGGAAAACGAGATCAATATTGATACAAAGTCCCATCCTTCTTTCAAAAGTGTTAACCAATATGATCTTGAATTTAAGGTCCTACCTTCATCACTCAAGTATCCATTCTTATGGGAAAATCAGGCCTTTATCTTTTTCATTTCTTCCTCTCTTTAATAAACTCAAGAGAGGATGATTTTGGATGTCCTAAAATGTGTAAGAAATAAATTGGATGGACACTTTATGATATTCCTGGGATTTTCCCACTCATTTTAACTCGTTGTATTATTCTTGAATTTGAATCCAAACCACGACGTCAACCTCAACAGAGACTCAATCCCAAATAAATATGGTATCATCTACCCCATTGAAGAGAGTGAGTGGGTGAACCCAATTCAGGTTTTTCCAAAGAAATATGGAATCATTGTGTTCATAAATAAAGATGACGATCTTCTCCCCAAAAGGTTCAGTAGTGGACATAGACACTATATTGACTATAAGAGTCTCAACCCATGCACAAAGAAAGTCCATTTCCCCTTTCCCTTCGTCGATAAAGTCCTCGAGCGAGTGAAAGACCACCAATTATACTAATTCCTAAATGTACTCTTAGGGTATCATAAAATTGAGGTCTCCTTAGAGTATCAAGGAAGAACAACCTTCACTTTTCCATTCAGATCTTTTTCCTTCAACAGCATGCCCTTTGGGTTATGTAATTCCCCGGGTACCTTCCAACGGTGCATGATCAGAATCTTATTAGACATCGTGGGGGATTATATACAGGTTTTTATGGGTGGATTATTAATATTTAGGGATACTTTTGAGGGGTGAATTATAAATTTTGAAAGGGGTTTTTTAAGAAACGAGGATAAGAATCTCATCCCAAATTGGAAAAAATGCCATTTCATTTTAAAGGAAGGACTTTTTTTTGGAATTCTGGTGTCTGGTAGAGGGATTGAAGTTGATAAATCTAAGTTAAATGTCATTTTTAACCTTCCCTCTCCTAAAAAAATAAAGTAAGTGAGGCCTTTATTAGGACATGATGGTTTCTATAGAAGGATAATTAAGAACTTTAGCTCCATTTCCCGAACACTTTGTGCTCTTCTGGTGAATGTTGATCCATTTTTATGGAAAAATATTTGCGAGGAATCATTATCTACACTCAATTCTTCTATTATTTCTCCACCTATCATGAAATATCCCTATTGAAAATTTTCATTTGAGCTCATGTGTGGTGCAAGCGACTTCTCCATAGAAGAAGTATTATGACAATTGTGTGGGAAAAGTCAATGTATTATTGATTATGCGAGAAAATATTTAAATGATACACAAATAAACAACACCACCAATGAGAAATAGTTACTTACTATTTTATTTTACTTAGATAAATTCTGGTTCTATCTCTTAGGATCACCCATCATTGTCTACATTGATCATTCATCCCTAAAATACCTTTTCTAAAGACAAGATGCCGAGGCTATATTGATTAGGTGGGTCCTTCTTCTTCAAGAATTTGATTTAACCATTATGGATAAAAATGGTTTTGAAAATGTTGTAGTTGATCATCTATCTAGGATAGAATTCAAAGACAACTAACATCACTTTTTTTGTGTTAGATTAATTTCCTAATGAGCACCTCTATTCTGTGAGTGATTTCCCATGGTATGATGATATAGAAAACCATTTGGTTATGGGTGACATTAAAAAAATCATAGGAATCCAAGATAAGAGGAAATTCCTTTATAATTTCAAACACTATGTGTTTGATGATCCTTTCCTCTTCAAGTTCGTCCCAAATCAAATCATTAGGAGATGTGTTCCTGAGTCAAGGAAATATTCCATTCTAAAATTCTATCATGGAAAGGAAAGTAAAGGACACTTTTACACAAAGAAAACGACTGCAAAGGTCATCCAAAGTGGTTTCTACTGGAGTAAACTCACTAAATATTCCTAACAATTCGGAAAATGTTTTCCTCAATGTCAAAAATTAGGATCCATTACCAAAAGAATCTAAATTCCTCTCACTCCCATTTTGGTTGTCAATATCATTGATTATTGGGGAATTGATTTCATGGAACCCTTCCCAATCTCTAGGGGATACCTATACATCCTATTAAATGTAGATTATATCTCTAAATTGGTTGAGTCCACTCCCACTATTTATAATAACCAACATGTTGTGATCCTATTTTTGAAAGAGAATATATTTTATCGATTTGGAATTCATAGGGCAATAATCAGGGATCAGGGAACCCATTTCTGCAATTGACCATTATATTCACTCATGTCTATGTATTGAATTTATCATAATGTTTCCACGACATACCATCCTCAAACAAATAGTCAACATGAGTTAGAGAATAAATAGATTATAAAATTCCTAAAATAACTATCAGTCCATCTAGGAAAGATTGGTCTTAGAAACTCCTAGATCCCCTTTGGGCATATCGTAATGCATTCAAAACCATCCTATGAATGTCACAATATTGGCTGGTTTATGGAAAATATTTCCATAACCTATTTAAATTGAGCATAAGGCCTTTTGGGAAATCACACAAATAAACTTTGACATTTCTTTGGTCAAAGAAAAGAGAAAATCAGATATTAATGAACTTTAGGAACTTAGGATGGAGTCTCATAAAAATTCAAGGATAAATAAAGCCATAGTTAAAGCCTACTAATCCAGGAATATCAAATTCAAAAACATTGAACCAGGAATATTCATGATCTTGTATAGTTCAAAACATCATTTACACCCAGGAATGTTAAGGTCAAGATGGTCAAGTCCACTCATAGTGCATCATGTGTACCCCCATGGGGCAGTAGAGATTCAGGATCCCAAAAGTGGTCAAATTTTCAAAGTCAATGGTCATAGGTTAAAACCATTCATTGAATCATTCAATAAACCAAAAATAGATGATTATTTAACCAAGAAAACCTATGAAATAGAAAGAAAATTTATATATCTAGGGCCTTTTTTGGCTAACGAAATTAAACAATGTGCTCTTTAGGAGGTAACCTGGCCTTTACCTATACATTTACTCAAGGAAGGACTTTCAAAGTAAACATGTATGTTTTTTCCTTTCAAATTTTTTGTTTATTTTCAGTTAAGGTAACATCAAGGGGTTACCATTATTTTCTAATAGTTTAGGGGTGTAATATTCAAGGGATAATAATATTGATTTATTTTTAGGCAATTAAAATTTCCTCCAGGTGCACAAACACAAACTAACATCATTAATGAGGATTCTCCATGTGACATGGAGATCAAAAGAGTAATCAGGAGTGTCATGAATTTCAACTTCAAAAACTAGGTGAATTTCTTCCTTATTTCTTATTTCTAATTCCTTTTATAACTCCTCCCCTCTAAATCTACCCCATTATAAATTTTCTATTCCTTAAATAATGGGGACAATGTTATATTAAGTTGGGGGGAGATGAAATAAAAAAATTGTTGTGTGTATAAAAAAAATGTCTGGAAGGAAAAATTTATTTAACCTTGAACATGATAATACACATTGAGAACTTTTAAATTTAATATCAAATAATTTTTCATGACTTGATTCTGATTTTATTGATTGTATAAGTTCATGTGCATAGATTTTGGAATGTGCGGTTGTCCGATGATATTTTTAACTATTTATATTTTCATCCATTTAATAAAAAAAACACAATGAAAACCCTTTTAATTTTGGGGTATTATTATGAGTTCTTGGGGTCCCCTAGTAAATGGCATAGGTTTTGTGACCATTTTAATTTTAACATGAGTATTCAAAAAAATCAAGAAAAAAATTCAATTGCACATAGATAAATGGATTGACCAAATGTGTGGATTTTGCCACATGGCCATCATGAATCCATAGTTTTATATCCCATAGTTGATCATTTTATCTCTATTTATGTTAATTTGAATTTTTTTTGATTGATTTAACTCGAGATGATGCCCAAGTATGCGATATTTACTTGGTTCCCTAAGGTTTGTGAGCATGGGAGTCATCAGTAGAGTCTTGCAACATGGGTTGAATTGATTGAGTTCAATTTAAATTACCATAGTAAAATGGAAACAAAAAGAAAAAAAAACAGAAAAAATGAGTACTCATGTAATATTAAATTTTTATTCCACCTAACGCTTCCATATTTTATCCCTTGAGAAAAGATGAACCCCCATGTCTATTGTGATGCACAACACTTCATCATATTTAATTGAAATTGGATAAAATGGGGTGATTAATTCGAATAGAGGATTGGGATGAGGATTAAGATATTCATTTAGAACTATCTTGTTTTAAATGATTTTGATGTGTTTTATAATTGTTCGGTATGAGGTATCTAGGTGTGCAATGTGTATTAAAATGTTTTTGGAAAAGGGAATTTGATATTTTTCTCGGAAATAGAAAAACTAATGTTGGGGGGGTGTGATTATCCAATAAAAGAGGATAATATTCATCTATTATATTAAAATATTCATGTTATTTATTAATCATAAACACCATTTTAGTGCATTTTACACTTTGAACATTATTTCACATTATGATTGTAATTACTTCTTAAAATGCAACATTGCATGGTACATTCTTGAAAACATCATAAAAATAAAAATTGTATTTATTTTATTTTTAGGTCTCCCATTCTATAAGGAACAATTAATTATTTTGTATCACTTGAAGATTCATATTGGAAGACCACCAAAGTGGGCCTTGAACCAACAATATTCTGGGAGAAGTGAACTAGAAAAAAACCCAATAAATGTACTATATTGGACAAGATTCAAACCCAATGATTCAAAAAATTTAACTAAATATAAATGAAATCATGGATAAAATTTAATTCAACATTATACTAAGATAATTCAGATTTTTTAATGGAGTTACAGGCAGCCCAATTTGAAGATAAAATTCCTGGCCATATTCTGAATCCCAGAAAAACATGCCACCACTTAAATCATATCTCACAAACCAAAAAATATTTCGGACTGATATTTTATAGGATGTTATAAGACATCTGGGTATCGATTCTCTCCATATATGGACCACTCAAATCAGGCCATGTATAAGTTCATTTTGGTTCCTCTGTTTCGTGGATGCAAGACAGATGCCACTTCGGGTCAATGTTGGAAAAATATCCTCTCCATTAACTTTCCACCCACCTAGGCCCACCACCATCAATTGAGGAGACTTGAAAATTTGGGGTCTCGACCCAAGGATTCCAAAATTAATATTTAATGTAGTGTTGGTGGAGAAGTTGATGATTTTTTGTGCTTTGTTTCATTGTAATGTTATTCTGCCGATTTGTCTTTGTAATGTTCTTATTTCAATTGTAAGTTGATTGAATCACATTAGATTCTTTATAAAAATTCATCAAATTATAAATTTTTATTCTTTTTTATTAATATGTTGATACTGTTTTCTCATGGTGTGTATTTATTCACACTAAACGTTGTAAAATTTATCACAAAATGATGAAGTGTTTCTTATTATCTTGTTTTTACTTAACCAAATCTTCCCTCATTGTTCTAATTCCTACTTACATTGATATAATTACATAGATGGATGGATAACCCACTTATGGATTGATCAAAGGGGGTAGAAAGGGTATCTGTTGGATATTATTTATCACCCCATTAACTTATAATCAATTATTTTAGTCAATATTTTTATGTGATGATTTTAAAACTTATTTTTCATTATTGAATTTTAAGGCCACACACTTCAAGTGATAATATGAACCTTTACCTTGGATTTCTCATGAATATGACTCTATAAGTCTATATTTGAGTAGTATTATTGTGTGTTGGTATTAAAACAGTAAGTGATGAAGTTTTTTTATCTTCTTATGAACCCATATCAAATATAATAAATTGGAATCATTAAAAAGAAAATCATACAATCCACCCCTAAGTGATAACCTAGGATCAACTCATTATCTTAATTGGAATTCACTTAGATCCATTAGTTATCCTTTAAACCCATCTAAAAAAACCAATGTTTTCCACTTCATATACAAAAACAACCCATTTAATGTACGCATCTGTAGGTTCCTTCTTAGGTTTCTCAGGATTTGACAACCCACACTACACTACAAGAAACCCATTAACCCTAAAAAATTGGGTAAATTTGGGTAACACCCTGAGATTCAATGTAGGTTTGGGAAACACAAAAACTATTGTTTTAATTTTATTATTATAAATTAACTATGATTGGGGTGATCAATCAATATTGGAAAGGAGTAGTCCTTTGAGCCAAACCTTGTAAAATACCTCTTTCCATCCTTATTTATTTACTTGAATTTTATGTGGTCATTTATTGTGTGGAAAAGATAGATATGATACATTCATATCCTAAAAGGTAATATAATTAAAAATTGAAAAGTGTTAAATACTTAACTGATTAATTATAATTTAGTAAAAAATAAAAAACACTAGACTCACCCCTCCCAGATATCTGCATCAATCCAAAGGGGAATTTTAGTTGGAATCATAGTATAGATTCACTCAGGATGGATCTTACTATCTATGCCCTACTTTTTGTCATATTTTTATGAATTAAACATTTGAGATATTTTAAGTAGATCATCTTATTGAATTCACAATTTCTGTTATTTATATAATACATCTGGATGTCTCTACCAAGACTATAAAAAATTGGAAAAATAAAGAGGCCAAGAAGAAGTGGAAAATTTCATAGAAGCTAGAGGAAAAAACACTAGATAAATATACTTGTATTGGTAATTTTATAGTAGAATTTTTTATTTTTTATTCCTCTAATGAATAACATTAAATATATTAAGAAGAGGATTTATGTTATAAATCACTTCATAATTTTTATTCTAAAGTAAAAGGTTACTTGAAGCAAGTTCCCGATGATGTTATTGCATGTATTTTCTCTAATAGGAATGTACTCTTGAATAAAAAATAAAATATTGAAAGTAAATCCAATTCATTGTAAATTTAATTAAATTAAAAGGTTTCCACATATAATACTCTAATAAAATAGGTGAGATAAAAGGATGAAACAATCTCACTTTTCAATTAGAGGTATGTTCATGTTATTAAAGACATGAAAATATTTTTTTGAGAAGGATGTGATCATAATTTTTTAATGAAGTAATACATGAATTAGAGAAGCTTCATAAAGTCTCCCTGGATTTCAGGTATACCCAAATGGAATTTAAATGAAAATGGGTGAAAGTGATGGATATTATTGTAGTGGTAACAAGTTAAATGACTGAGGACCAAATTTAGAAGATTAAAATGATTATGAAGATATGTTAAGATCAAATGATAATGGTAAGTAATATATAAACATGAAATATCTTGAGTTATACGTGAAACTGAAAAAATGGTAGAGGAATAACCTAAGATTTTCTAAATAGTTGACAAAGTAACTGTTACCAAAAAAACATTTGATAAGAGTTTATTTTAAATAAATTATAAATATTGGTAAGAGGAGTTAGGAATTAAATATGAAGAGGTATAGAGATAAATTTTTGATGGAGAGATTTTAAAAGGAGTAAGGATACTATAGTTTTAATAATTCCACTTGAATTTGGAAATCTAGAAAACCCCTTAAAAATGAAGGATGATGCTTGATTTTCATTTTCCTATCATAGTTTTAATAAATATTTTTTATGTTTATTAAGGTGGTGAGATTGAATAACTGAATGTGAATGAAATTTCTTACACTTGAATGTTTTTAATTTGAGTGTTCAAGTGATCATGGGACTATTAATATTTCCTATATATCTATATAAACAAACCCTAATAGGATATTTTCATATTTAGTACCAAATTAATGTTAGTAAATGAAAATATTTGTTTTCTTAACTTGTCTCTCTAGTTTTATATAATGGGATAAAAAACATACACTTACTGTTTACTACCAAATGACATATTTATAAGTAAATATGTTACTTAATTCTTCACTCAAATTTAAATAAGAGTAAAATAATTTTGGAAAGATGAATTTATTAAAATTAGAAGAGTTAGTTTGATAAATACTTCCCTTGTATTGAAGTATCTATCCCCTGAATGAATTGAAGTTTGTCAATATTTTTTGGTTAAAGGAAAGAGGTTCTTGAAGTTTTATTTGTTGTTATTCCACTTTATCATTAAGTGTTTGTCAATGTAATTATATAAAGTTAAAATTCAAGGGTAATGGATTGAATTATCTACACATTGAATGTAGGTAGAGCTTCCTATATTTGTTTGATAAAGTAAATATGTACAGCTTCTCAATGAACATATATTTGGATAGGTTCAAGGGAAAATGTTAATAAATTAGACTATTATATAAAATAATATACATGAGAAACAAAGACAAGTGTTAAAGTAATCATTTCGGTGATGTCTTCAATTTCGTAGAGAAGTTATAGAGAAGAATGATAATTGGGAAGATTTATTATCCATCATTCATGAGGAAAATCTAGATGAATTTGGTAGAATTCATCCATGATTAAATGTTTATAAATGATAATATTTTTCATGTTCTATATCTTTTCATTTATGGTATCTTTAGGAAAAAGTAGAGATAAAAGATGACAAGGTAGAGTAGTTATTGAGAATACTCTATATTTCATGTTTATTATACTGAATGACTTTTTAACAAGCTTAAAAGAATTAGGAATTATTTTACTAATACCAAGAATTTTTTAAAGTAGCTGTGAAGTTATTTGAGGTGAGTGAGAAGGCTATAAATTAATTTGAAGTTATTCAAAATTTATTTGAAAAAAATATATAATTATTGTCCCCAAGTAGAATATTAGATAAATAAAAATTAATTTATCATTGACATAATGCATTTCATCTACATAGAAGAAAACTAACCAAAACATAATTAAATTATCCTATTAATAAGTGAATCTATCTACATGGAAGTAAATTTTCCAGTGTATAGAATATTTTTTCAATACATATGTAATTTTATATACATGGAAGAGATTATATCCAGTTCATAAGTAATTAGTACTAAGTGTATAAGAGTATAGAAATGCATATAATATTATTATTACACATAATTTAATTGATATATGCATGGAACTCATAAGATATTTGTTTGGAGTTAGAGTTTTTAGAAAATAATAAAGGGAATTAAGCTACATGAGGTGCCCATAAGATATGTTTTCTAGCTGTAAGAGAATTCATCTGTATAGAATATATTTGTTCTAGGTATGAAAATTGATCTATATTTAAGTGAATTGAGTTATTCATACATCATTCTAGGATCTTGTATGATATTTGAGTTTTACAAATTTTTGAAAGGCTGAGACCATATGACTTTGTGCAACTAATATGATATTTAAGATTTCATATGCGTTTCAACATAGATAATATTTAAGAGTATTGTGGTAAATAAAAATATCCAATGGTGTATGATATTATATTTAGAAAAATTATGAGATTTTGATGGATGAAAAATGATTATTTCAGAATTATTAGATGATAGAAAATGAAAAATCTAATGACGAAATATATAAAGACCAGGTGTATGGATATGATCAGAGTCGTTGTGGGAATTTTTGAATTTTCATTTAGTAGAGGAGTCAGATTTTCTATCGGTGATTAGAATCAAATTTTTAGTGTTTGAAGACATCATTATAGTTTTTGAGTTTTTGAATGGGGTTTTAGGGTGGAAAAGGAGGCATTCAGATGGATCAAGAGGATCTAGGTCATAGAACAAGGCAGTTTCAATGCCACCATCTTGCTGGTAGTGATCTAATGGCTATCTGATTTTGAGTATTCTAGCTTAGTAAGGTATAATGGACACACTAGATAGCTGGTGGGGGGGGGGGTAGTGGCTAGCAAGTTACACCTTGGGAAACATTAGATGAGGGGTGACCCTAAATATTCACTAAATGATGCATCTTCATTCTATTATGTGGACTTTTATACCCCAAAAGGCTTGTAGGCCTCTCCCATGGTGTCTCCCTCCCCCATATCTTCCTTTTGGTGGATCTTCATAGTTCATTATCCATTTTTTTAATTTTTTTCTTGCATTATAGAGATTTGGGTGGGTATATTATTCATATCCCTCTTATTTTTGGTTTCCTTAATCGCCTAATGGTGTTCCATTATATTTCTATCATATGCCCTATTTTCAGTTTTTTTGGGTTTTGTGATTTCGTTCAATTTAGGATAAATCCTTGGTGGATAGTCATTGAACGGGCTTCCCTTAATATGTTTTAGGTGTTCCCTTTCTTCAAAGGCATAGTATTTGATTTTTTCTTTGAGTGTGTGCATAATATACCAAGATGGCCAAGCCATGCTTGACCTTGATTTAAATTACTGATTTTAAATTGATTTAATCCCAGTTAAATAACTTTTTAACATACCAAGAGTTGTAAGAGAATTATTTTCCATCAACATTTGACCATAGTTTATTTTGTTCCATCTACAGGATCAAGATGAGATTTGGTTATCTAAATTAATGGTTAAATTAGACACTATAATTGAAATTAATAGTTCTGTAATGTGATTTTAGAACCATTGATAATTTAAGGATGGAATAAATATTATAAGTGGACATAGTGGACTATGATCATAGATTGGTAAATTAATTTTTCCCTTGGAATGAGACTAAGATAATGGTTCAGGTGGTTTGTATAAATAATGAAATTGTTAGGTAACTGTGTTGGTTAAATAGAGAACCAGTAAGAAAACTAAAAGGAATTTTTTTAATAACATGTGAATAGTGTTATTTTTTACCATGACTTGGGAAATGATAATGGTTTTATAAAATATAAGTGAGGCATCTTAATAATATGGGATTTTATGATTGTTATGATTTTTGGTAAATGTTTTGTTTTTTGTAAATTCATGTATTAGATGGAATGTCTTGGATTCCATCCCTTGGATTTAGTTAAAAAATATAATTGGTGGAACAACCTAAGTGAGCATGGATTCAGTTTTGGGGATTGCTTAGATTCCATGAGATGATGACTCATTGGATCCAAGGATGTCCAAAGCTAAGGAATTCCATGAGATACCTTGGATTCCTTACTGATTCATTATTGTGGATATCTTTGGGTGAATTACCTTTAGATTTAGGTGATGAATTATGTTATAAATGCCATAGATTAATGCCAGAGGTTCCCTAATATTACCCTTGTGAATTTTATAGGATGAGATTCAGAGATTCCGATTGATTACATGATATGTAATGTCAAGGGTGTAGACCTATATTTTGTGTAGTCCAAATAATTTGAATTCTTTGGTTTGATAGTTCATTTGATCTTGTTTAGATAATTAAAAGGTAAAAAATCCTTTGATACTATAAAATGGAAATGATATTAATGTCATGTATGAGTTCTACAGACCATATATTGACTTGGTATGATAGTTTTTCAACGTGGATCCACCAAGAATTCTGTAATGTTTCATGGATGTGTTACTTTGGTTAAGTACCATGGATCCTATATGAGTTCTGAGATCCATCACCTAGATCAAAGATATAATGATGATGGATGAAGAAGGAATGGACTAATTTAGGTTTCACCATAGATCCTGATCATCAATGGATGTTTTTATGCCTTTTTTTGGAATATTAATCTACTAAACTATTAAACTACTAAATGGTAAATGTTTATTTTTGGCACAACTGCATGCACTTGATTGTGGACTAGTTAACTTAGGGACACCATTGGTGGTGTCCTACTATGTTTTAATTATACCTTTCTTAGTATATCATGGAACTTTGGTACCCAATGAGAAGTATATCTACTTATAGGTTATATGTTTTGGGAAACGACCTCATATTTGATGTTCTGCATGGAATCCTAGGAGTGAAGTATGGATGTCAAATAATGTTTGACTCGACACCAGTTGGGGTTGAGTTTAGTTTTACTTTTATCACTTTTTTTATCCTTTCATGTTATCCACACTTGAGGGATTAGTTGTGGAATGTATGAAATTTCCCATTATTATAGCATTTTGATGTTGTACTTGTTTATTGGAATTTTATTTTTCTTTTTCGGTGGTGGTTATAAAGAATAGTTTATTATTATTATTATTTATACTGTTGGGATACATTGATATGTGATTTAATTATCTCCACTATACCACTTTAAACTCTCTTCTAGTTATAATTCTATAGTGTATGAGAATTTCACATGAGGCTATATGGCACACTATCTCGGAGTAATGGTTTAGTGGATTCTGGGGTGGGTGATTAAAAAATGGAATCAAATCCCATTTTTTCATGCTATTTGGGTATGGTAGAACAGATACTAGAAGTGTGTCAGGACATGGTAATATGGTTATTCCTAGAAGTGATCAACACATGTAAGGGAGAAACCCCAAGACACCGAGTATGGGAATTTCTATACATTATATTTCTCTTATTATAGATTTATTTGATTTTCACTTCAATAAAACACTTGATTTGGGATGTGATGATTTATGGGATTTATACTCTTAGCGTAGTATGAAAAGTGTATCTGATAGTGTGGGTGTATTTATGCATCATTTAAAGAACATAGAGATTCACATTCTATACATCATTCTAGGGACATGGGATTAGATGTCAATTGCATGCTTCTTGTGAGTGGAATTGGATTCTAAATAATGTTAGAATGTGTTTATCTTTACCCTAGTTATATTAGTATGAAATGTTTATACCTATGTTCTATTGTTTACTATTAATATGATGGTTGATATTTAAACATTCCACAACATCTAATATGGTGTATTCTATAAATGACTATGATGGAATCATACTTGACCAAATCCTAGGATTATCGGTTGATGAATATGTAGATATAAATGAATTGATACTAGTTTGGAATAAATAAGGCCATATTAAGCATCTTATTATGCATTTCCCTCATAACATATGACTGAAAATCTATTAATTCAAGAATTTTGATTATGATAATTTTGGTAATCCCTAGTTTAAAACATTGTAAATCATATGAACATAAGGCATGTAAAATTTGAAACTCATTGAAAATTATAACTTCTATAACGGTAAATGAGTTTTTTAATTTCTGGATTTTTTAAATAAAATTATAGGAAATAATCTATAATGTTTATTCAAATATAAGTTCTAAATAGTATTATATTTAAATAAACATGGAATTTGAACCCGATAAAACATTAAAGGATTAATGGTTTGAGTTGGTAAGTAATGATTTCTATATGTGTAAGGTTATTTATAGGCATTTTTTTGTTTAGATTGAACTTGTTATGGGTGGTTTAGGCAGCTGAGTTCACCCTAGTTATGAATCATCAATGTAGTGTGTGGATATAGACCTCATAGGGGTGGAGTAACATTGTACCTGAGGTTGTGAAGATAGTGTGGTTAGTGAAGCTAGATAGGGATCCGGGTTTGTGAGAACCTTTAGTTTGGTGTTTGGAATGTTAGATTTTGGGTGACGTAGAGATGAGAGCGATTGTCATCCCATGACCTTTGGTTTTAGTCATACATAGTTTGATGGGATAGGTGGGAGACCTAGTGATGTTTTAGTTTCGACTCAATTTGAGTGACTATGTGACTTGTGACATGTAAGGGTGTCCTATTAGATGGGTTGGCCCAATATTTAGAGATGCCTTAGTAATGTGAGGTAGGATTTTATGCATTGGATGGTATAATTGGTGCCTGTTTAGTGCTTCCAATTGATGTTGTAATTTTTATGGATCATCGTATTACTAGTTTTTTATTTATAGGATAGTTCTATAGGATATGGTCATTCAAATGGATAACCATGACTTCTATAGTTTTGTTTTTGGAATGTAGACATAGCATTGCTGAGTACCTTGGGTTTAAGAAACAATTCCCTATTGAGGGGAAGTCATGTGTGTTTTCATGACACATTCAAGTATATTGGCTATGAGTATATGTGGTGTACATGATAATGATTCTTCATGTTTTAATGAGTTAAAGTAGTGTGCATAGGTGAGCTTGGTGCCTTTCATGTGTAGGGTTTGATAATGGCCATATGAGAGAAAATGGATGATAAACTCAAAGAAACATGGATGAAAAATATTCCAGAGGTTTTATTATAAAAGGAACGGAACCTCGGTAGAGAGGGTAAATCATGGCTTGGATCGAGGTGCCATAACATGGTCAATCTGAGAAACCTATATTGGTCAGTTTTTGATAGGATGTCTGTGAGGTTTGAGAGGAGTGAAACGTTCTTGGAAAGGTATGACCTACTGTGGTTGGTTCTTCAGGAGTAGTGTTAGGAAATAAATATGGAGGGGAGCCCACCATACACCATAGAGGGCATGACCCTCACCTCAGATAGAACTTGGTATGTGTGCAGGTTGGTGTTCCATGAGCTAGAAAGGGTGGATTTTGATGGTTAGTGTAACACATGGTCATGATTGAGTTGGGACTTTTATGATGGTTGTGTTCAATGATGGATGTGGTGTAGACCATGGTGACCCAGATTTGGTTTGGTACTATGAAAAAATGATGATCTTATGATGGAAAGCCGGATTTTGGTATAGGGTAATTTGGCCAAAGTGTTGAATGAATTTGGGTGAATGATACTGATGGTTTGATGGTCATTTTGGCTTTCTTGATGTTGGAATGAAAATGGGATCAAGTCAACCATGAATCCATGGAGAATGGAAAGGGTGAGTTTGGGCCTACTATCGATTGAGTTTGAGCATTGGTATTAGACTCAGAATGAGATTCAGGTGACACAAGCATGTTTGGAATTATGGGTAATCGAAGACCGTGTTAAGTCATGATGATGGTTACATATGTTTTTTATCCAACCATGGGGTGGATTGTGATAATAGGTTAACCTAATGCTAGTGTAACCCCATTTACATAGGGTAAAATGAATATTTCATATGATACCGAAGGGTAACATGAAGATTTATTAATTTACTTAGTGGTAAATTAAAGATTTATTAATTCATTGAAGGAAAAAATGGAGATTTATTATGTTACTAAATAGAAAATTGAAATTTTATTAACTTACTGTAAGGAAACCTGAGTTTTACTTTAGTTGTTTTGGGGTATTTTTGGTTGTTATTCCTATCTCAGGGTCTCGTAGGAGGTAGGTGCTAGACCTTGATATTCCAGGATGATCATGTGGTACCTTTAGTAATTAATGTGTTCGTAATAGAAGCTGATCATTCTTGAGTTTTGGTTAGCAGAGGTTTTAAATCTGGAATGTAATTTTGGATTCATGTTCAAACTATGATATGCATTCTTGGGTGTTTCTAGTATGAATTTGAAGAGTGAGGTGGCACATTGGTGGCACCTGAGATTTCAAGGTAGATTGGATGGGGGGAGTTCTCTTATAAAATCACATGATACTAGATGTGGTGAGATGGTAACCAGATTGAGTGTTCCATTTTTGGATGCAAAGATGATGTTTTGGGGTGTTGGATGATATTTTTTTGGCAAAATTAGGCATGCTCAGGTTATGATTAGATGGTGGGGGAATGTATATTTTAGATTCAGAAATGGTAATGGGATTTGGTTCTAGTGTTGATTGGTTCTATCATTCATGTTGTGTTTTTATGTTCAATATCATGCAGAGTGGGTCGATGGACTTCCCAAAATTGGCTTCAGTAGTCATACTCCAACGGTGGGAGGCTATTAGGCTCAAAATTGAAAGTATGAGCTAATTCCTATGGTTGGGAGAACCATAGTCTAGTAAATTAAATTATATGATGACATAGAGGTGTCTTATGTTATATAGATGTTTTGGATACTCATCTCAGTGTACAATGGTATTAAAATCATCGACTAGGGATCTAGAAGCCTCATGCCTTGAATTTGGTGCTACAATTTGGAAGCACATTGGTAATTCAAAAATTTAATTCCTCTATATGAAATGAAAATGATGATCGATGTAAGTTTGGTAATACCATTGGATAACCCCCAAGACCTCTTAGGGATGAGAAGTGCTATAGCAGGGAGATGGTATGGGCTTGGTGTATGGATGGGCTCAATGTCTTAGTGTGAATTTTGTATTTTCAATTGAGTAGAAGAGTTATACTTTATATCAGTTATAAAAACCAAATTCCATAGGTTATAACCCCTAATTAAAGTCTTTTTAGATGTGGAATTGGGGTTTAAGGAGGTTGTAGAGGTGTTCCAAGGGCTCAGGAGGAGCTGGGGACTGTATCAAGACTATTGGAGTTCCACCAGCTAGCTAGTGGCCCCCTGAGAAATTTTTAATAAGGGAAAGACTCATCATTTCACTTGGGGATACCCCATCTTACTCTTATATTGGTTTGTTGACACACAAAAATAAGTATTTACCATGGAATTACCCCCCCCCCCCCCACATCTTTCTTTTTGTAAAACATATTGGTTCCTTATCCATGTTTTCTTTTGTCACTTATGTTGGAGAGCCTCAGGTGGGTCTATAATTCCTATTCCTCCAATTTTTTTCTTCAATTTTCAATGGCGATCCATTAGATTAATTTAATAATCCTTATTTTTAGATTATTTTTCTGGTTTTATGATTTCATCTGAATCAGGCCAAACTTGTGGTCCTTACAGGTTGAGTGGGATTCCCTTGGAATGAATAAGGTGTTATTTTTTTTATCCAATTGGGTTGGATTTATTTTCTTTGAGTATGTGAATAGTGTTTCTATCTGACCATTCCATGCTTGAACTTGATTTAAATTATAATTTTTTGAAATTTAGTTTTACTTGGTTAAATATCTTATGTATCTTTAGTAGAACTATATGAGAGTGATTTTCCTATGAATTTTAACCTTAGGGAAATTTGGACCATGAATGGGATTGGGATGATATGTGATTATTTAAATTAAAGGTAAAATGAGAAGCTATAATTGGAATCAATGGTTGTGAAATGGGATTTGCAACCATTGATAATTTGAGAAAGGGATGAATCTGGTAAGTGGAATTATTGGAATGTGTTATTGGGCTGGAAAATGAATTTTACACGTGATATGAGACTAAGATAATGGTTTAGGTAGTTTATATAAATAGTGAAATAGTTAGGTAATGATGTGGGTTAAATAGAGAACAATTAAGTTACATAAAAGTTGTTTCCCCTTATAGCTTCTGAATGGTGAACTATTTAACCATGCCTTAGTAAATGATAAGGTTTTATGAAATGGAAGTGAGGTGGCTTAATAATAATGGGTTTAATGACGTTTCTAGTTTTTGGAAAATTGTTTTTTTGTAAATTTATGTTTTGAATGGAATGCCTTGGGTGACATCCCGTATATTTAGTTCTGGACATTAATTGGTGTAACTCCTTGAGTGAGCATGAATTATAAAATGGGACTCACTTGAATTCAATGGTTGGATGCCTTATTGGTTCCATAGATTTCCAAAGCTAAGGAATTCCATGAGTTACATTATATTACTCAATAATTCATCACAACAGATGCCTTGGGGTGCCCCACATGAATTTAGGTGATGTCTTATGTTATGAGTGTCACATATTAATGTAGTGCATTCCCTTGGGGTACCCTTGTGAATGACATAGTATGATATCATTATATTCAACTTAATTACATGGGGTCGAATTCTATGAGTGAGGACCTAGAATCAAGTAAATTTGGATACTCTAAATTCCTTGGACTAGTGGTTCCTTGGATTCAGTTTAGATAATTCAATGGTTGGAAATCCTTGGTTTCTATAGAATGTATGTGAGAGGAATTTCATGTTTGACTTCCCTAGGATAAAAATTTAATTGGTATTAGAGGAATGTATAGAGGAGCCCCCATATATTTCGTTATGTTTTATGGTTTTGGGTGATTTGGTTACACACCTTGGAACTTGGTTGAATTTTGTGATCCGACACCATGATCATATATACAAAAAAAATGTCCAAAGCAGGTATGGATAGATGTTGGGTGTCATTATGGAGCATGAGCATCAGTGGAATTTTTATCCTTTTTATTTGGAATTGTAAATATTTAAACGTAAAAATAGTAAATGAATATTTTTAGAGATATTATATGTACTAGATTATAGGGTGGTTATATATAGGATTCCATTGGTGGAGGCCTATTGAGTTTTACTCACATCCTTCTTAGGAAACCTGTCACTTGGTTACCCATGCATAAGACTATCTGGTTTTAGGTTAAATGTTTTGGGTTAGGGATTGGTAGTTTATATTTATCCTGGCATTCTAAGAGTGGAGTATGGATGTTAGAGAATGAATGAATTAGGACTGATTGGGGTTGAGTTTAGTTTAAAATTAGTTTTTTATTTATCTTTTTATTTGATCTGCCCACGAGGGATCGATTTTGGAATGTATGGAATTTCCCATTACTGTCTCATTTTGATGTTGATATTTTTTATTAGAATTTTACTTGTCTTTTTCTGTGATGGTTATTTACATTGTTTTATTATTTTAATTTTTTATACTATTGGTCTATACTGATATACATGTATAGTCTCCCTACTACACAACATAAAATCTTGTATCCAGTTGGAAACCTCTAGTATATAGGGAGGAATACCTAAGGCCATGTGGTACACCAGCTCAAGCACTAGTTTAGGGGATTCTGGGGTGGTGAATTACAAAAGAGGTGTTCTTAAGTATCTTAAACATCATACATCTTTCAAATTTCAAGATATGAGCTTGATAATCTGATCTTCAAGGATATTAGAAGGAAGATCAATTTATGAAAGAATGTATGAAATATTAAATGTATTGATATGATAATAATGGATTATCCAAAATAATGTATATTTTTTTGAGTTAAATATTGATTTGTTCATTAGGGTTTAATTCATTTATGAAATTATATGTTTGAGTAATAAGAAGAAGGTTTTATCCTACTAACTTCTATGTACATATATAAGATTTTAGGCCATACTAGTTTCATAGAATCTCCCATACCATAAGAGAATGGCTGACACCATAAGTTTATTTTCTATATAACATTCATACAACTGGTGAGTTTGATGTGTGAGATATATTTTGATATTTCTGAGATGAATTTGAGAAATAAAAATCTGAGCCTATTAAGGGGGGATATATTCAACCTTGTGAGATTCATTTAATAATGGTATTCTTGGAACATCCTTTCAGATAAAAATTAGGTTACTTGAAATATCATGGGAACCCAAAATGTGTATTTTATAACTAAAACTTTTAGATGGTAGTGAGTAAGTACTCTCAATGTTCCATTTATAAATTATAGAAATGATAAAATAAATTAATACAACAACTTATATACATGAAAAATAGAAATATCAAGGAGGAAAGAATGAAAAAAAGAATGAGACACTATTAAAATGCGTGATTAACCATCCAAGAGAACCAAATACTATTTAGGGAGTAAGAATTATTAGTATACATTAGTAGATATACTGAGGAAGAAGAAGATAACAAAGACTATTCAACCTGTTGGGTTTTCAAGAAAGATAAGAAGAAAGAAAAATTTGAGTAGACTAATTGGTTTTTTTAAATAATTTAAATTAAGTAAAAAGGAATAAGTTTAGTAGAGGCCAACTTTCTATGAACTATTTTATAATTTTTTAATTCGTTTTAATAATTCAAATGTGAGAGAAAAATTCATGTAAATAGTTCCTGTGAAGATCTGAGAAGGTAATCTAGAATTGGTTCTGGGTTGCATGAAGTTTTATTGAAGAATAGATGGAATTATAAGACCTTGTTTTTAGGTGAAAAATATATAATTTTTTTGACTAAAAGGAATAATATGAAAACATAATTATCTAATTCAAATGAGGATCTAGAAATAAATCACATTTTTACACACAATGAGATACTATGGCATCTTTGAGAATTCAAGTAATAAAGTACATTATAGTGTGAAGATATGATTTTATACAGGTATTGGTAGAACCATCCATTTTAGTCATCATTTGATAATATTGGAAAATCCATGATTGGGGAAAATAATCAGTCATGGTGAGGAGTTGGCCTTTGAGCTATACCCCGTAAAAATTACATGTTTCTCCTTTATTTTTTCACTTTTGTTGCATGTGGTAGTTTCTTTTTGGGTAAAAGTTAGATCATATTCATTTATAACCTAATAGGTTACAGAGGTACAAATCCCAAGGAGAAAAAACATAAAGGATTAATTAGAATTAGTTAAAATAGAGGAAACACCAAACTCACGAACTATTAAGCTTCTACATTGATCCAAAGGGAAATTTCATATTAAACACCACCTACATGAAACATACCTTGAGAGAGGATATTGTTAGGTTATATTTTTTTTACAACTACACACCTCATTATTGTAATCTAATTCTCTCATGAACAAATGAGTTAGTGTATTGTTAAATGGATGTAATAATATTCTATTATTGAATATTGGAGGTGGTCTAGGTGACATTGAGTTACTAAGGTGAATAATGTTTGGATGCAATTCATTGGGAAATTTTGGTAGAATGATGATTTACAATATATTTTCGTTATATTTATTTTATAATTCAATGATTTTATTGCCATTATTTTTTTTATTTCAATAGTTATTAAAGAATTTTTAGTTTATAGGCATATTTTTGAGTTTAATTTTAAAACATCTTAAATATTATTTTTTAATTTTTTTAATTTTAAATTTTTTTTATTTGGAATACTCATATAATAATATGGTGTTAAAATCTATAAAAACATCTCTCTTATGTTTTCCATGAAAATTTTTAAGTATGAGATTAATTGGAAATATGACTAAGTAATAAATGTTACATGAGAAAAAAATTTCTTATATGAAAGCGTTATATCATATGTATTATTGATAAAACATTTTTCATACCTATTAGGAAATTATCTTCTATTTCAACACAAACCAATGTTTTTCAAAATATATATTTCATACATATTGTGTATGAAATATTTTTCTTATATATAGGGTGAAATTTCATATCTGAATGTTAATTTTTATATAGATGGGAGTCATAAAATATTTTTCACAAGGTACAGAAGATTTATTTCTTTTTCTACTGAATGGATTTCCAAAATAGTGTTAGGTTAACCAAGATACATATTAAATCAAGAATTCATGATTCCATCAAATTGGAATTGACTGTATTCAAATTAAATTTGTATATCGCATGCCATGTCACCTTGTGTGATCCATCTATAATGCTCTTGGAAATTCAAAAGGTAACCCACTGTATTTTGTGGATAAATTAAATTGGAAATAAAGAGGGAAATATCAAAAGAATATCAAGAAGATTTGAATAGGGGAATACCAAAGACCATGATAAAATTTCAAAGAATAAAAAAAAGAGAAAGTCATGGAAGCCCACCGTTACATGTTGAATTTGATATTTTTGGTTCTTCATACAAAGAGGTTGATCCCATGAATGTTAAATTATGTTGTAGGTAATTTATTATTATTAAATATGTATTATACCATATTTAAAAATAATCTTGGGATGAGTTCATAATTTTTCCCTCATTATAATCATATAGAATTGGTTTTAATAGTTTATTTTCTTATCTAATTACTTTCATTATTTTTGATAAAACAATAGCTCTCATTTTCTCTCTCCCTTATATCGTTTTATTTGTGATCTTCCTTAACCACACCTCTCTCCAATACTCATGATGGTGAGTAACTAGCATGAAAAGTGATCCAGTGGTTAGTTTTAATTGGGATCTCAATATAAAATTCCTCATTTTCATAATGTTTTAATTCATTTATACTAAGGGAGTGTATTTTTCAAGGATAAGTGTGACATTCTTGCATCATTATTATGATTCTTCTATAGTTTCATTCTAATTTCTAAAAAATATTATTTACCTTATATTTATTGGGTATCCCTTTATATGATGTAATTGTATCAGTTGAGGGGTGAAATGATATACAATAGAGTAGGGTTTAAGATTGTATTTCATACTTCATTGAGATACGATTATTATTATTTTCAGATGGAGGAGGTGAGACTTGGAGTGCAGAAGAGATATCTTAGGTTCACTAAGATTCAAAATTTAAGTTGGGTATAGTAAATAATATGCAATGGAACAAGTTATGAAATGTGTTATAAACTATTAAATTAGATAATTAAATAATATTTTGTTTTTCTAAAACTCATATTCAATTTCTTTCTTACTAACTATTTTTTTCACTCTTTTCAATTTTTTTATATTTCATGTTTCTAGATACAAAAAACTCCCATATTTTTTATTTCATTCATAAATATATTAAATATTATAAATATAAGAAAGTGGTGGAATAAAAATTGATCAAAAAAATCTTCAAGGAATGATCATAATTAACCACTATGTTTCACTCGGAGAAAATAAAATATTAATTTATATCACCCCTAGACTAGTGTGTTAAATGTTTTTTTACTATTTGTGGGGATCCTAAGTGATCAATTTTATATTTCCAAAAAAATTTATAAATATTTAATTATTTTTTAATTCAAAAATGTTTTTAAAAAAATAGTGTTATTACTTCATGATGTATTCAAATTAAAATTATTATTTGGCATGGTATAACTACTCACTAATTTAATAAGAATAAATATACATTTCAAGGGAAGCCTAGTTATAAAGGTTTAATGGATTCATGAAGGATTTGAAGAAAAATAATGATATTATAATACCTCCATCCATCAAACAAACAATAACTAGAGTATCAAGAGTAAGAAAAAGTGAAGGAAGATATTTCCCCACTGATCATTAAAGCTAAAGAAGCCAAGGAGTTCAAAAAAGTGTAGTTAAATCTTTACTATAAAACCTTACCCTTAAACTAACAATCACTTGAATAGACTTATATGATAATACAAATATAGTAAATTAATACCTTTTGGTCTCATACTAGAGTTACTTCATATGAGGAAATATTAAAATTTATCATCCCATCTCTTCAGAAAAATAATTGGTGCCAACACACCTTTATATGGATTTCTAATAAAAAGAAGATTATACACCTATTAAGTAACTTATATATCTCACTAAACTCACTGAACATCTTCTAAAGGGATTGAATGGAGGCTAATACCCAATGACCTTTCTTTAAGATATATAATTTCCAATTGATCACATTAAGGATAAAACTTATATGTAAATTCATCTAATGTTAATTATATTCAATTTTAACTATTCAGTAACTACCCCACTAATATATTTTATGAATAAATAATGTATTATTCCCTTAAATTTGAATATGATTCCATAAAATTGATGTTCAAAGTAGTGGATGAACCATATCTACTCATATCCCCACCATCTAATTTGTACCTCATTGATAAGGGGGTGGAAATACATAATACGGATCAAGGGAACTTCTATAACAAGTGTGAAAGGTTGAACACTGGAAGTAAAATGATGTTGTGGTTAATATCAAAGAAACTATATCCTTTGATGGATTGGGGATAGCCAAAAGACTTCCTAGATGTAGGTAGTATAAAAAATCAAATCTTGTGTGATTAAAAACATCTATCTTTACTTTTTATTTCATTTTATAATCTCTTAAATATTTAAATAATTGGTAATTCCATTGGTTTTCTTATTGGATATAGTAGGCGGCTTTTAGAAGCTTATATCAATCCATCATAAGAAGAATAAAAACTTAGTGTATTTTTCTTTATTATTAGGTTTATTCGATATATTTTATATTCATTCTTCTCGTTCCTCAATTCCAATGAGTGGTTATATTTATGTATTGGGAAGTTTTAAACAATTTTAGGCGTTTTGGTGTGCTTTTTTAATAATGAGGAAATTTAACATTAATTTAAAATTCATTATCTTTTTTTCACTATTTAATTGATTTTGAGAAATTTTATTTTATTTTTGAAAAAATTGTTTTAAATTGATAATTGATATGGAATCTTTTAATTAACATAGAAATTACAACATTTTTATGATTTGACTACTTTATGATATCCATGCCTATGAAAAACTTATAATTTTTTTTTCCTATACTGAGAGGTATTCTAAACATTTTTCTTATTCTCCTTAATACCCTCATTTTCTTCAGAGAAACCAATAACACCATTTCATGCACATTTATTTTAATCCAAGATATGTTGTTATTTTAAGTTAATTAACTATTATTTTTGATATTTCATTATTTTATTCGTATATTCTAGGATAAATTGAATGGTTGAAAATGATACAAATGAGAAAATTGGATGAATATTTACATTATAAGAATACTTTCCTTGATTTGGAATGTCCATGTAATTTTTACTAGTCTTGGAATCGAGGAATCAAGAGAAAAGAAGTAGAATTTATTAGAAAACAACCATTCACATCATGAAAAGGATTATTTATTATGTAAAACTCTACGAGACTTCAATTCATTAATCTAGGATGCGAAAAATTACATCTGAAGGAGGAGAATTTTTTTCATGATGTGACACCAAGTTTCATGTTGTGAATATGAGTGATGAGATAAATATATATCAAATATTAGTAAATATTGAACAAATCATGTGGATATTGATTAGATAACATTGTGAACCATCAAAATTTAAAAGGGTGTAATTAATGGATGAATTTATGGATGATTAAATCCAACCTATGTGTGATTTATGCTTATGAATACAATTCCATAGAAGATTGAGGGGGTGAGGGGAAGTGCTGGATGAGGATGACATACTACTGCTTTCATTTCATATTTCCTTATATATATATATTTTTAATTTTTTTATAAATTAATTCCTTTCCCCCCATACTATCATTTTACATTTACATGTAGGGGTAAAAAATTGAGTAATTGGGGATGGGGTGGCATAATTGTTGAGTTCATTCCTTAATTAGAATAACAAATATTATTTTATCTTCCAAACTGTTATCAATTATCAAATTACAGTTTTAAATTTATAATTGTATTCAGTTTTATATTCTGGTAATGTTTATTTTCTAATCCAACCAAGAGGTCCCTATAAGACAATCACACACATAGGTGGGAGGGTAGACCAAAATGATATCATTTTTAAGAAAATTATCACAATTCCCATTTATCCTAGGGAGAGATATGTAACAATAATGGAATCTCTATCTCACTAGCATATAAGAAGAAGATTGGTAAAATTAGGAAATAGTATATAATTGAAATATGTCTATCTAGGCTTGACCAAATCACCATCTCATCAATTATTTTTCAACATACAATTTACTTTATTTCTATGTTCTAAATTATAAGCACAAATAAAAATAATTTTATTCGAAAAAAAATAAAAGTGATAATAGATTTGTGCGCTCTTATATTAAAGTGACTACCTAAGTTACATGTATACTATACTTTGGTAAAAAAAGTTTCCATGACCCATAAAAATTATTGTGACAAACATGGTGATGTTTCGATGGAGGTAGGGCCACAAAATAATAATTTTAAAATTCAATTACATAGAGTTCTAATAATTAATTAACAAAATCTAATCTGGAAATTGAAAGAAAAATAATATAAGTAAAGAGTATAGTCTCATAAATAGATCTTGACGAAATAACCCTTATATAATTTATTGAAACTATGAATATTGACACTAAGTTAGAATAAATTTCTATAATTCCCATCCAAAATCGTAGATATTTATATACACCAAAATATTAAAATCAATATAATCAAATTGATGTCTCTACTTTACAAAATCATTTTGAATTATGAATAAATATGATATAGGTTATACCAAAATATCAAGTTCTAATAGGTGAATATCTAAATAGACATATTTAAGAGTTCTCCTATGTTTTCATGATTTTCAAGACCCAAGGTTCTGATGAAGAGAAATTCATGTGGAGGGAATTTCTCTTTTCAATTTAGGGAGCCCGAAAGGAATGGTTATACAACCTACAACTAGGAGAATTTAATGATTTATAAAATCTTATATGGTTCTTTATAAAAATATTTTTTCCCTCCACTAATAGTACAACAAGAAGGAAACATAAATATTCCCTATAATAAGCAATTTTAGAAAATATCTATGAATATTTGAAAATATTCATGAATATTTGTGAAAGTTTCCCCCATCAAGTTATGGAAGAACATTAAATAATTTTTTTATTCTAATCAGGATAGAAATATAATTATTAAAACCTTATTGATGCATCATATAGATGATCATTGATAGAAAAATCACTAGGAGATTATATATTATTGATTGAAAATATTTCTCAGAACTCTTAGAAATTCAGGTTAAGAGGTATAAGTACAAGAGGGATTCATAAGGCATTAACATAAAATTCATCATATTTAGTTGAAACAAAATTTGAGGAACTCATAATTTTAGTGACACTGATGGTTGTGAAGAAATTTAGTGAAAAATATGCCCCACCGTGGGTATGTGGTTTGAAGTCTTCATCCAATCCTTATACTAGCCAATGAGCTAAAGTGAAGGGAATGAAAAATATTGTGTCTACTATTCATCCAAGGAAATTTTCATAAAGTCATCCATGGAAAGATAATATTCCAGTAAAACCCAGATTAGAAACCAATATAATCATGTGAAGTGATTTTATCCAAAATAATACCCAAATCAACCCCTATTCCAATGACAATACTTTAACACACCGGCTTTATAAAAACCTTTCATACAATCATACCAATAGAATCCTTATTGACAACATCCTTTACACAAAAATTACAATGAGAATCCATTTATTGCACCATAATAAAAAAAATAGGAATAGAGTTTAATGGGTTCAAAGTTATCGAGAAGGATATATCAAGCTATTAAGAAATAGTTTTGGACAGAATAATAAAAAATCAAGGAAAAAATTCATCCCAAACAACCTTGAATCCAAAGAAGAATGTAATCAAGATTACTATAAGGAGTGTAAATAAGATTAATAATCTTGAAACTAATAAATATTAAACTAAACTTAAAGAAAACAAGGCTAATTATTTCAATAATATCTCTATAAATCAATCTAGAAAAACAATGAATAAAAAGGGAGAAAGAAAAAGAGTGGAAAATGTTTGGAAAGAAATAACAGAATGACCTCTAAAAATGAAAAAATAGAGAATAAGGATATTCTAATACCATTCTATTATATTATAACTATGTCAAATAAATTAAAAAAAAGAACAACTTTAAATATAATTTCAAGAAACCTTTCAAAAAGTTGAAATAAAAAACCATCTTTTGGAATCCATCCAAAATATTCTAGATTATTCCAAATTTCTAAAAAATATTTTGATTTAAAATAGGAAAATTCAATGTAATGTGAGAATAATCTTAGGAATATGTGTATCATATTTTATAACACCACTAATGCCAAAAATATTCTATATCTAGTTACATTTTATATTCCTTTCACTATTGGTTCTTTAGTTTTTTGATGCTTTATGTGATATTGGTTCCTCTATAAATGTAATTCTCCAATATATGCATTTGAATTTACAAATAAGATAATTAAATTCCATAATATTATTGGTTTAACATGAAAATAGATCCCTATTTTTCTCAATGGAGTCTTAGAATATGTGTTTGTTGATGTGAAAAGAGTCATTTTTTCAGAAAACATATACATACTTACTATGAAGGAATAAAAATCACTAGGATATTAAATAATCATTTTGGTAAAACTATTATCAAGGAATTAAAAAATTATAATAAATGTACCTAATGTAAATCTTACCATGGATCATTGAGACAACACTCTTCACTTCAATCTCATATATTGAAAAATCCATAAATCTAGAATGAAAAACCTTATAATGTGGTTTAAACTATGTATACATAATAGAAGGATACATATTTTTAGTAATAATTGGTAATAACTTATCCAATAAACAAGAATAAAACTTGATTAAACTTCTAAAAAGAAACATCTGAGCCAGAAGGTGGATCTTAAGAAATATTCTCAGAATTAACCCCAAATCCATTTATATAGAATCTTGTTAGAGCTGGATTCTAGAAATGTTAGGCATATCCAAAGGAGGATAAATCCCACTATCATGTATGTAGTGAAAAATGAGATAGATAATTTATTATTAGATAATATGATATACCAAATTATTGATTCAAAATGGGTTATACCTATCCATGTCATTCCCAAGAAGACCAGTTTGACCATTATGAAGAATGAGGATAGTGAATTGATTCCCATGAGAGTTTAAAATAGTTGTAGAGTATATATTGATTATAGGAAGCTAAATCAATTCACTATAAAATACCAATTTCCCATTCCATTATTTGACCAAATACTAGAGAGTTTTGGAGTAAGAAATCTTTATTATTACTTATATGGATTTTTACGATATTTTATAGTACCCGTTATTCTAGAAGAATAAGATAAAATAACCTTACCATATATTTGTGAAACCTTTTACTATAAAAGTATTTGTTTTGGGTGGTACAATTCCCTTTGGTATATTTCCAAGGTGAATGGAAGGTATATTTTTAGATCATATTGAAGATTTCTTATAGATATTTATTAATGACTTCACTATTTTGGAACATCTTTTGATCATTGATTTGGAAATATGGAAAAGACTTGAAAATATGCAATAAAATGTATCAAATTTTAAAGATTGAAATGTAAAATTCATTTCTAATAAAGGGATACTATTATGACACATAAATACACAAAATGTAATTTAGGTAGATAAATCTAAGGTTGAAGTGATAAAATCTTTTCTATATACCACTTGTTTGAAACATGTTTGACATTTATCTGGCCATTAAAGATTATATAGAATATTAATCGAGGATTTTATAAATATTTTTCTTTATCATTCAATAATACTTTTAAAATATGATGTATTTTAATTTATTGATGATTTTAAGGAATTATTTGACGAGTTTATGAAAATGATGAATACTCTACCAATAATGAAACCAATAAATTGGGAGCATATATTTGAGATACATTGTTATTCATTGAACCAAGTTGTGGGTGAAACCCTCTTTAGAAGGATTAAAGAAAAAACAAGTCATTTATTATGCCTTAAAGATATTGGATGTTACTCATATCAACAACACATTAACTTAAAAGGGGTTCTTCATTATTCTTTCTTTCATTAGATAAGTTCAGATATTACTTTCATTCAAATAAAGTAGTTGTCTTTTTTTAATTTTTTCATCTTTAAGTACTTGATGAAGAATGATAATTCTAAGACAAGGTTGGTAATATGGATGTTACATCTATAATAGTTTAACTTGGATTTCAAATATAACATGTAAATTAAAAATCTGGTGGCTGATCATCTTAGTATAATACCCAACACTACTGATTAAGAAATTTCATATCTGAAACCACTAAATGGTCATCTACCCAAAGAACAACTCTATATTGTTGAATGTGAAGTACCATGGTTTTACAACATAGTGAGTTATTTTTTCACATCTCATGTACCTACTCATCTTAACTCACATTAAAACAAACATAAAAATAAATCTCAATTTTATATTTGGGAATATCAATTCATTTTAAAACATTTCATTGATTAAGTAATAAGAAGATGCTTAATAGTAAGATAATTTGAATCAGTATTTTAATTCTATCACACATTACTTGGTGGAGTCATATTTGGACATCTAAGGATAAAACAAAATTCTTAAAATATGAGATTTATTAGCACACTTTATTTAATGATACACTTTAATTTTATAAGAAATGAAAAAATTCTAGTTTCCTAGAAACATCTCAATAAAAAATAACTTTCTTTTAAACCCATTAGAATTTAATTTTTTTTTGAAATATGGTGCATAAATTTTATGGCAACATTTTTAATTTCATTCAGAAAATCCTCTTTTTTAGTTTTTGTAGATTAGATTTTATAAGTGGTGGAAGAAAATCCACCAGGATTGATGATGGTAATGTTATTTATGATTTTGTTAGGGCTAACCTATTTTATAGGATTAGAGTAGCAAAATACATCATTAGAGACGAAGGGACTCACTTATATGATAGGTTAATGGGGTTATTTCTGAAAAATTATAGGGTTCATCATAAATCATCAACAATATATCATCCATAAAAAATGGAAAATATTATGTTTCTAATAGATAAATTAAATAATTATAGAGAAGAAAATAAAACCCAACATGAAGGATTGAATCAAAAAGATGGAAGATACCTTATGGGATTATAGGACCACATATATGACACCCCTAGTAATGATCACATATTAATTAATTTATGGTAATAGATTCCACCTCCCCATGGAATTGGAACCGAAATCCTACAGTGTTGTAAGAGAGATGATTAAAGATCTTGAAAAATATAGGAAATTAGAGGAGATTACATATGCCAATGTTAGAGGAATTTGGTATTTTTTTATAATTCAAATATCTACAAAGAGAGAATAAGGAAGTACCATGACATGATAATTAAACCAATAACCTTCCACCCTGGAGATTAAGTGTTGTTATATAACTCTAGACGTAAACTGATGATAGGAAAACTTCATTCCAGATGGGAAATACCTTTTATAATTACTCATGTATACCCTTTCTATGCTATGAACATTGAAAGTAATTTATAGTAAACCACATTTATAACAAATGGAAAGAGTATGATGATGTATCATGAGAATCTATCCCAAGAACAAGTGGAGGAGATTACACTCCTCGAACATATTTATCAATGTTGACCCACTAGGTTGTACCTTTCATTAACATTTGATTAAATGAGATAATTCAATTTATAATATGATTAATTTAATAATGAAATTTAATTTATTGTATACAATATAATAATTCAGTGTGGGGGAATGAATATTATAGTTAGGAACTTTAGTCTACAATTTGTTTTCCTCAAGCCAATTAATGTAACCAAAATATCTTCTGGGAGGAAACTCCAGTTTTGAATTTTTTTTATCTTTTTCACTCTTACCTTTATCTATTTTAAGAATAATGGAATATAAATACATTATAATTTTTTTATTCTTATTTCCATGTCCATCAACATGGAATAAATCAGAAGGAATGAAATTTAAGAGGCTGTCTGTAAGTGAGTCATGACATAAGATGCCTATTCACATCATGAAATGGTATAAATAACAGCTGAAAACCCAAATCAAAGAGTCATTATAAGGGTAGTATGATTTTCTGTATTTTATTTTACCCTTATAATTTTATTTTTTTTGAGCTTTAAAAGATATTTTTCAATTCCACACATAGTTTTTTCTATAACTGACTGATTTAGGAGACATGAATATCTTAGGAATCCCATGATTCCTTTTTTTATATTTATAAGATAATGTGTTTTAATGATTATAGTGGGGAATTTTATTATTATAGAAAATAATATGATGCTAATTTAATGAAGCATGATTTGAGGAACTAGTTGGTACATATAAATGATGTTTCCTTACTATTTTTTATACTTTGAATTTAATAAATTAAAATGCATTGATTTTTTATTATCCATTCCATGAGTGATTATACCAAATTTTATATTCCATCCTTGAGAGTAATCCTTTTCATGAACCAACCCTATCCATCCATCATGCGGACACCGATCTACCCCATGATAAGGCCTGAAGGTCATCTGGTGGCGGGAAGACTTTGGTTGGTTTCTAAAATTTTTTATTAAAGGATGATTCCGGTAAATTTATCTATAGTAATATTGGATCACCCATGAGTGTCACTTTTTATTTTGGATGTCTATTCTATAGATATAGGATCCTTAGGGATCAGGAGGTAGGTCATGGGTTGGTTTATGATCACTACCACTTCGGATGAAACTTGATTTACAAAAGGATTTTGGGATTTTAATTCTGAGATATTATTATGCGAATGAAATGATAGTTAAGATGGTGGTACGAGGTGGCCAAACACTTATTAGTAACTCATGTGGAGCCCATGTATATAGTTCTATATAACTCTTATAAATAATTGGGTGGTTGACACATTGTTCACTATGCCATGTGGTCTATTCAAACATGGTTACTAGTCCTTTCTTGGTTGGTTTTATGTTGTGGGTTATTTGATAAATAGGTTTGGAATAAATTTTGATGAAGGGTTTTTAATTTTAAATTGGATTTCAAGTAAATTTTCATTATTTTTTAAGGACCTATGTTCTTCTAGATTGGAATTTTGTGTAAAAATGATTTTTTTATATCAGATGCTTATAAAGGGTAAAATGGTCTTTTAAGCTAGAATATGATCTCATATAATATTTATGACCACTATGTTGGTACTGGAATAGGGTTCTTACCCTAGGACAATAGTTTTTTAGAATTAAAAACCATTCAAATTTTAGTAGAACAATTAATAAATAATAATTAATTAATTAAATATTAAATTATTCATGAAAGCTTATTTTGTGATATTTTTGGAATGGAAAATCTAATTAATAATATATATCCATTTTTGAGTTTGGAAAAGAGGGTTTTTTCTAGGTGGGGAATTAGTTTGGGTGTGATAGTAGGGAAAATCTCTCTTTTTATTTTTGTTTCCTTTGTCTTCTTTCCTTTTTTATTTTTCTTCAAATTATCTGATGGCTTCTCGTACATGAACATAAGTGATTATACATCACAAAAATAGATATTGGGTATTTATAGGGAGATATTAGGAGAGATAGGTAATAATAGAGTTACCTTCATGAAGATTGGGATGTTCTGGATCATCATGCAATATCCATGGACCACAGAAACGGGTGAAGCTTTAGCAGATTCCACCCAAAGGTATAGTATATTAAATTTATTCCCCTATATCCCTATATATTTACTTTTCTCTAGTTTTAAATCCCTATTATTCTTTCAATGAACCTCTTGAGGTTCGATCTGTAGCTTTTGGTGGATGAAAATTGGGTTTCTAGATGATTTGGGGGGTTTCCCATTCAGGAATCCCAATGAAACGACATGTTGTTCAGGAAAAAATGCCTTGTGTTCTTCCTATTTTGGGAGTATAGTCTTTTTAAAAGTACACTTAGTGTATGTGGTATAAAAATCATGTCCTGGGAATCATCCATAAACTTGAGTACCTGACTAGGCAGCCCGTGTTGGGGTACTTAGCCACGTAGAGTACATGACCAGACCCTATGTGTATTGCATGCCATGTAGACGTACATGACCAGGTGAAGTAAATGTCCAGGACATGTTAAGTGAATAGTCAAGTACCCTATGTAGGGTACACATCGTGTACGTAATGAACACTCCATGTACATGGGTTTTGGCATGCCATGCTAGGATGAAGTACATGCCCGCGTTGGGTCATGAGGGTACACACTATATTCTAGGGTTGACATACCATGTACTCCTCCTTTTCTACCCTTTAGGGGGTTTTATTTTTTTTGTATCTTGATTCTCAGGAGTATGATTTGATCACATGAGTAGTCCATTATGTTTATCTTTTTTGCGTAGATCATGGTGGTAAAACCCATGGGATGTTTTGAATAATCCAAGGGTTTGTTTTAAGATTTTCCAAAATAGAGAGGTGTTTCCCTTAGTAATCTAATTTCGTTGTCTCCTATGACTGAGTCCTTAAAATGAGATGAACCATGAGCCATATCCCTAACTAATTGTTTTTTATCTTCCCTTGGGGACTTGTCCCGTGCGATATGCTCCTTTATATCTTATGAGTCCATGAGTTTGGCTATTCCCATGGATCCCCTTTAAGATGGATATGTTTATATTTTGACCTAGAGTATCCAAAGTAAGATGACTCTATCTTTTTGATCAATACCATGGGTTCCCTATAGGATTCCATCACTTATATGCAGACCTAGGGAATACCTTATAGGATCCCTTTAACTATATACCATCCTACGGATCCCATGTAGGATGGACCTATCTTCATACTTCTATTGAGGATCCCATGTAGGAAAACTTTTCTTATGTACCAATCAGAGGATCTCATGTAGGATTCCTCTTTTTTTACCTTTAAAGATCCAAGGTAGGATTCCTCCTTCCACATTTACAGTCAAGGATCCCAAGTATGATACCTTCTCTTATGCATAGATCTGAAAATACCGAGTAGGATTAATCTCTTACATTATGACTTGAGAGACCTAATGGGTGCCCTGATGTTTGACCAACTCTAATCTAGTATACCTGTTTTGGGTAGATATAGTATTGGGTTTCACCTTAGAAACCATTCTAAATTAGTATTCCCATGTGGCTATGGTAGTAGTGGTGGGTTTTGGCATCCATCCACCCTTAATAATTTTTTTAAACTTTCACTTGTTTATTTATGATGAAACAATGATTACAAGATGTGTTTACTAGTAGGTGGATGATGATCCTGATGTGATGCATCTTCCTTTCTCTTTAGGATGCCCAAATGTATCTCCTAGGATCTAGCTTTGATCCAAGCCATTTCTTATTTTTATTGACATACCTAGAGGAACTAATTGGGATTTGGATTTTGATATTGTATGTTTTACTATTATGTTTTTAGGATATCTATAGGTGGTTCTTGTGATCTAGATTTTTATCCTAGGATTATTATCTACGGGTTTGGTGTCCCTAGTAATGATACTATTAGATGACTAATCTCTCTCAAGTGATGGGAATGATTCCAATATCCTTGAATTTTTATATATTGTGGATGATCATGATATCCTTTTCTTGAAATGTGATAAGGATTATTACACTCTCCCTAGTCAGATTATAATCATGGATTATTACACTCTCCCAAGTTATTGGGATGATTACGCTCTCCCAGACCGATTACTTGACCGTAGTGTTGGACATGACATTTAAAATTGTTGGATACTCATAGAGGATTACTCTATATTGAGTAATAAATATTATTAGGCTCTCCTCTATCAAATACCCCAAGGGGTATTCATAATGTCTCACCATTGAGATCTTCTTTATGTCATCTAAGGGTCATATCCTTTGGTATTATCCAAGTTGAAATGTTGTGAACACCTATAGACTGGGACCTAGGGCTCAGAAATTAGATTGTATTTACATGACATGAGTGGAATGAATTCCAGCTCTTAAAAATTTACAAGATTTCTATATTATTTACCTATAATCCATCATTATAGTGATTGGAGGAATGTACCGGTGAACATAGGGTTAGGATGTGTATCCCCTGATGGTGAAGTATATTTCTCAGAGACATTTTCGGTACTGTCCGAAGAAGGTATTATTGAATTAGATTACATTCTCAATGATTGACTTAATGATACATGACATTAGTGCTACAAAATCTATCTCAATTCCATTTTCAAAGGATGTCCACATGATTTGGTTCGTGAACTCTAGGATCAAATGATGATGATTTATGTTATTTTCTTCATCTTAGTCATGGATACTAATATATATATATATATATATTTATGGGAATATATATATATATATATACATGCATATAAATATGGGTATACATGATGTTATATTTCCCAGTTGATAGGGATCATAGACTTAGGGATTAAATTTGGTTTCACGTTATTTATTCGATTTATCCTTCTCATTGTGTCTCAGCTCGACTAAGAACGTTTCTTGATCATGCACTTATGGTATCATATTATAGGTTCATCTTTGGGGTGGCCAATTGAGATTATATTCTAACCACTTTACATGAACCTTAGTGTATATATAGAACATATTTATTCTTTTTGAGGTTGATCATAGATTTATAGTAGTGAGGGATATGGAATAAAGTTTCATGATCGAGTAAAGTCACTCATGTGAATTTATTATGTTCAGGATGGTGCTGATTGATAGTGTTTGGAGATCTGGTATGTGTTCTGGATTAGAGTTAGCAGTAGAGACTTTTACTTTTATTTCATTTTATTTAATGAGATATTGTATGTATGGTCAGCCCAGTGGGTGACTCGTGTTGTATGTATGATATGGATATTTCAGATTTTATAGATTTTCATTTATTATTACAACATGTTTCTATTTGTATTGTTTACCAATTCCACACTCTTCTTATTTATTTCATGGATGATATATAGTTATTTAATGTATTTTTTACTCTTATATGAGGGTATAGTCTCTCCATGGAAAAACCATAGGCTCTCATTACTAGTCAAAACCTCTAGCATATGGAGAGGAGCACTTGAGGCCTTGTAACAAACCTGCCCAGAGCACCGATTTAGTGTTGTTGAGGTCAGGATGTTAAAAAGTTTTATTAGAGAATTTTCTTTTCCTAATATTTTATTATTTAAAATACGGTATACATGACTATTAATTATGTTTTAGAACCCATGATGGATATCGAACTAGTGTGTTGAGACCATATATTTCGGTGAGAAGTCCTAGTTTCCATGGATATGGGATTATTTTTCTGAACTGCGATGTTAAAATTGTATATGATTTTTTATTTGAGTGATTCACATTTTATGTGTATTTTATGATTTGTTATGGATTATTGGATCTTGGATTTTTTGAAAGCAGTCATTGATTTATTTTAACTATTTACCCGCAAAGTCAAGAGGTGTCTCATGCATCATATTTGGCGCATAGGATTCACATGTTATAGGGTTGATAGAGTGTGATTTTACTGATGACATAGGAAAATTGTTTAACGTGTTAGAAAAAACCAAAATTATTTTTTCATGTATATTTTTTTGGAATAATTTTACTCAGTTAGGATGAATCACACACATATATATATATATATATCATTATGATGGAAGGTAATGCAAATCCACATTGAAGCGTTTGGTGATGAGGCTGATGACTCATTCCTCATGCACGGGAGGTGCAGCGACCCTAGTAGGTCGATATAGAACATTATTTTCAAGTGTTGAACCCATCATAGGGTGTTTATACTCATTCTAAATTATTTTAAATGTAGATAAAAATATATATAGTGTTTCCTTGCATAAATAAGAATGAAATTATACTAAACCAACATCATTTGTGGTTATCTAGTCAGTTCACTGTGTACAATGCCAATGTGTACCATGATGTTTCTCATTTACTTGACCTCAAGGGGGTATTTCTATATATGTATTACTGGTGAGTGTCTGTTTGATATCTCGTTTGTGTTGGCATCGTGAACTCTACGGAGCAGTTCCTTTAGAGGATACTCAAAGAGGATTTGGTATTTAGAAGCTGTGTTGATAGTTTTGAACCTTGTCGGTCATTTTTTTTTTCTTTACCTCCCTTGGAGTTTTTTGATCCTTTGGGATAGGTGGTTAAACCTTGTGAACCAGTTTTGAGAATTTATCTATAGGTCTATGTGGGAGACCTAGAGGCCCTTAGTTTTGAATCAGACCCTTGTTAGTCGACACCCATTTTTTAAAAGGTAAACTCGTATCAGAGAGGTTAGACGGGGTTTAAAAATGACTTTTCAGTAGTAAGATTATTTATACACTCATTTGAGATTTATTCATTGTTAGTGCTCAAATTTTGTGATATAGGCATATTCATGCATTTATATTTTGATAAAGAACATAGGGTTCTTGATATCAAGACTGGATTTAATGGGAAGAACTGTTTGGGTTTCTAGACCTGTTTACCAGTGTTTTCACTATTTATAAGGTTTTCAGAGCATGGATAATTTCTTGTGACCAAAATTATTCCATGTGATAGGATGTCATGGAATAAATCATGACAAAATTGAGGTGCATAATTTTAAATAATAGATCTAAGGGAGATTTTTGATTGTTTTGACGGACATTCCATATAGCACGATCAACTTAACCATGTGATGGAAAACTTACTAGAGGTAGAATCATGTGATAAAGGTATTCCCTAGTTGCATGTGGTTCCTTTTAAATCATAAATCAGTGAGTGGTCATATAAGAGAATATGAACATTGTTTTCGAAACCTTCCATGGGAATGGTTTCCCAAGAGTTGTGGTGAAAATTATGAATGTCCCTACATGGTTGATGTGACGTCCTAGATTATCGGGTTTTATAATATTTTGACCTATGGCTTGACTGGGAAATACATTTTCCGGATACACGGTGTTGGTAGTTGGTAAAAGTAAAGCTATCCTATTGATGTGAGCATGGATCTGAGAGAGCTATACATGACTTTACATAAAATCATAGTGTACTCCTAGTTATATACGACAATGCTCTATATTTATATCATCTTGATTACACTGAGAGAGAATCAAATCTACAATAATATTCATTTATTTTAAAATTTCTTCCTCGATTGATGATGAAATCCTATTGAGGTTATGGTCAAGGAGATGTATGAGGTAAGGAATATGGTGTATAGTTAACCATTGAAAATTGGGGGGGGGGGGTGCTGAACCTCATTTTAAGTTTAAATAAAGCATTTTTCCTGAGCCATTTATCTCAGAGTTTGGTTATGAGATGATGATAAGGGTATTCCTGTGGTGGGGAGTACCAGATCGGTCGCAATTGAATGTACCTTATATTGGAGGCAATTATTAATGTTATGAGACTAGTTATTGGATAGTAAAGTTACCTTGTTTGTAAAGATAGTTCAGTCAAGATCATGGCCACTAGTCTTACAATTAGACTTCATGGGGATGATAAGGTATATGGTGTGTAGATTGTAAGGACCTGTGTTTTTCAGACTAGAATTTTAAGAAAAAAAAAATAATTTTTTTTTCTATCAGATGCTTATAAGGGGTAAAATGGTCCTTATCCCAAAGAAGATGATCTTAGATAATTTTTAACCACTATTTTTCTCCCAAAATAGGGGTTTTACAATATGATATGATTTTGGTGGAATTTCTATCCATTTGAATATTTGGAGAATAATTAATATTTAATGTTTAATTAATTAAATATTAAATTATTCACACAGACTCATTTAGTGACATAATTTGAATGGAGCATCATATGAAGATTCTTTATCCTCTTATTAGTCTATAATGGGGCATTTTCTCTAGGTGGTTCATAAACATAGGCTAGGTGCTAGGCCCAGGTCATGCCCTATCTTTATTTTTCTTTTATTTTTCTTCTTTTATTTTTTCTTTTTCTATTATTTCTCCCCTATATTAACGTACACACTTTTGGGGGATCTTCTTTATCCATGATAGATATAGGAGAGTTATATGGTGAAATAATAATATAGTATAAAGATTATATGTAAATTTATGGAGCTTGGGATGCACCATATCATCATGTGGTAGTCGTGGTCCACAAAATGGGTGAATCTTCAGCAGATTTCACACAAAGCTAGGTTGTTATTATTATTTTTCTACAGATCCCAATATATCACCATTTTTCAACTTTTAAAGCCCTAGGATTCTTTCTTAGGACCCCTTGAGGGATGATCTATTTCTTTTTGGGAAGAAAACAGGGTTTCAGGCCAATTTGAGGGGCTTCCCATTTGAGAATTCTGATCACGTGGTGAGTTGTTTTGGAACACATGCCATGGGTTCTTCTTGTTTGGGGAAGATTAAATTTTTAGATGTACATGTTGTGCATGGGTTATACACTGTGTGCAATGGGACTCAACCATGTAGCTAAGTACCCTACCAGAAAACCTGTGTAGGGGAATAGGGTTGTGTAGAGTACACAAATAGACCTTGTGTGGGTTTCATATTGTGTATATGTACACAGATAGGTGAAGTACTTGGCCAAGCCATGTAAAGTTCATGGTTAAGTACCCCATATAGGGTACACAAGGTGTACATGATGAACACACCATGTATATGATATTTGAAAAGTGATGTCTGACTGATGTAAATTTCTAGGTGGGTCCATGAGGGTATACACCCTATGTTAGGGATGACATGTAGTGTTCTTCTCTTTGGCTACCTTTTTTAGGGGTTTTCTTATTTTTGTATATTAACACTCACAAGTCAATGTTGGATACATGAGTAGTCCATTTTGAGTATCTTTCCATATATATCAGGATGGTAAAAGACTTGAGGGGTTTTCAAGAATCTTAGGGATAATTTCAAGCTTTTTATAAATAGAGAGGTTATTCCTATGGTAAACTGATTTAGTTTCCTCCTATGAGTGAGAACATAATTTGAGATAGATTGTGATCTATCTTCATAACCAATTTATTTTCACCTTCCCTTAATAACATCTCCCATGATAGATATTCCATTCTATACTATGAGGACATGAGTTTATCTATTCCCAAGGATTCCCTATAGGATGCCTCTGCTTATGTTTAAACCTAGAGGATCCCATGTAGGATGTCTCTATATTCTTGAATAATACCAAGGGTCCCATAATGGATGCATTTTATTTTATAATGACTTAGGTAATCCATTTTATGATCCCTTTACATTTATACCATCTTGAGGATCTAATGTACGATTCCCTTATGTTCATACTCTTTTCGAGGGTCCCATGCATGAAGACTTTTCATATGTACCATTATAAGGATCCTATGTAGGATACCTCTAATTTCTTACCATCATTGATCCCATGTATGATTCCTCATGCTAACTTCACAGTTGAGGATCTCAAGTAGGATCCCTTCACTTATGTGTAGACCTAAGGATATTGATTGGGATTCCTATCTCGTGCTATGACTTGAGGGACCTAGTGGGTGCCCTTATGTTTGACCAACCCTGATATAATATGTCTGGTTTGGGTAGAGATGGTAGTAGGTGTCACCTTAGAACACGTGATGAACATGTAAGCCCAAGTAGCTATGGAGGTAGTGGTGGGTTTAGGAGTTCAACCACCCTTACTCTTTTTTGATACTTCCACTTGTTTTTTGCTGATATAGAAATGATTACTAGAGGTTCTTCCTGGTTGGAAGATGATGAGCCTGATGCGATGCATCCTCCATTCTCATTGGGTTTCCCAAACAAATTTCCTGGGATTCGACTTGTAAGCCTTGTTATTTCATATTATTATTGACATACCCATTCGTACTACATAGGGTATGGATGTTGATACTATATATTTAATTATTATATTATTTGGATATCCATAGGTGATTCATGAGATCTTGATTTTGAGCCTATGATTATGATATATAGGCATGACATCCCTAGTAAAAATACTTATGGTTGATTACTCTATCCCAAGCAATGAGGATTATTCTACACTCATTGAATTGTTATATATTTAGGATTATCACACTCTCCTTTGATATATATGTGATGAGGATTATTACACTCTCCTTGATCTGAATATACTCATGGATTATTACGCTCTCTTAAGGCATATAAATGATTATGCTCCCCCTGACCAATTAATTGACCATGATGTTATACATGGAATTTCACATCATTGGATACTCATGGATGATTATGCTCTCCCTGAGGGATAGGAATGATTATTATCTCCATGATCAGAGACCCCAAGGGGCAGGAATGATATCTCATTAGTGAGCTCAGATTTATATCACAAAAGGGTCAGACCCTTAGGGATTATTCGAGTCACAATGTCATGACAGACTGTAGACTATTACCTAGGTATTATATATTGGATTGGAATTATATAGAATGAGAGGCATGGAATCTATCTCTAGGAAAATTACAGGATGTCTAGATATTTTCCCTAGAATATATCATTATAGTTTTTGGAGGTGATTATGGGAGAACCTAGGGTTAGGAAGATTATCTCCTTATGGATATATATCTTTCTTAGAGATATTTCTGACACAACCCAAAGTAGGTATTTTCTATTGGGATTTTGGACCTAGAGAAAGACTTAATGATATATTACTTGAGTGATATGAAATCCATCTTAATTCCCTTTTTCATAGGATATCTAGGCGATCATGGTCAGAAACCCAAGGATTGACTGATGATGACTTATTTTATTTTCTACACCTTGAACTTGTATAATCATATTTATTTATATATTTATATGTATGTTAATATATATATACACACACATATAAATATGTATACACATGATGGAAAATTTCCTAGTTGATCATGATCATATACCCAAGGATCGAATGTGGTTTCACATTATTTATTTGATTCATATTTTTGATCATGTCTCATTTAGGATAAGCATAATGCATGATCATGAACATATGATAGAATATTATAGATTCATCATTGGGGTGGCCTAAAGAGATTTTATTCTCACCCCTGTACATGATCCTAAGTGTGAATTCATAACTTTTGTTTGATTTTAAAGTTGAGAACAAATTCATGGTGATTAGCGATGAGGCCTAGGGTTACATGATTGAGTAGAGTCACTCATGTGGATTTATTATGATCGAGTTAGTACATATTGATAGTGTCTTGAGCCCAGGTATTTGGTTTATCTTAGAGTTAGTTGTATAAACTTGTACTTTAATTTTAGTTTCTTTTATGTACTACTATATGTATGGTCGACCTAGTTGGTGAATTTTTTTACATGCATGAAATGGATGTTCAAGATTACATATCATTTTATATATTATTATATCTTGTCTCTCTTTCAGTTATTTACTAATTTTATAGACTAATTATTTACTACATTGATGATATCTAGTTATTTTCATTGTTGTTAACTCTAATATGAGGGAATAGTCTCTCTATGGACACACACTAGGTCCTCGCTATAAGTCCAAAACCTCTAGAATATAGATCCTCAAGTTTTAGGACTTTTAAAGAACCATATTGGAGAATTAGTTTAGTGAAACTTGGGTCAGGATGTTAAAATTTTGAAAATGGAGACGTGTGATTTAAAATTGTTTCAAGTGGTTATAATCAAATTTTAATTTTATAAAGGGGACTTTTATGATGTATAAACCTCTTAAAAAGGATTTTTATTTCTTTTATACTAAATACCTCATTTTAGAGGTATGGAAACATTTTTATAAAAAAGGGTGATTTAAAATACACCCTTTAAGGTAATTATTTGGTTTTTAAAAATGGTTTAAGTGGAAAATCTCAAAAATTAATAGTAAAGTGGTGTTTTTTCTTTTTAACATGTGGGATTTATGAATTTCTTTTATTTTAAATCAATTTTTAGAAAATTAATTGAAATAAATTTGTTTTGATTTTTAAATTATGGTAATTTTGAAGAGAAATGTGGAAGTTTTGTATAGATGTTTTTATTTTTGTGGTTTTTGTTTTTATATTTGGTTTATTGTTCATGTTGGGACCATTTGATTTAGATCAGGAAACTTGAATCAATGGATTAATTTTTCGTGTTATATGAGTATGACCTAGAAAGGTGTCAATAAAGCGTGGATTGTTGGTTTATAAGATGTTATCCTCTGTACCAAGGTTAAGGTTGATTTTAAGAATAATTGATTTTAATTTTTTAGTGGGTTTGTCTTGAAAATTTTTAGGTGTTAGGAGTCTTTACAGAAATTTTTAATGATTTTTTCCCTGGTTATTCCTCTTGTTAACTCATTTGGGAGAATTATTTGAATTAGTGACAATTCATTTTAATGATGTGTATGCCTTAGTGTTTCCATCACTTCTTTGAATGGGAAAGTATTAGGTGAGTTTTTGGGATAACAAGGAAGGGTTATTTGAATTTTTTGATCAATTTAGTTCACCCAGGGTTGGTGTTCTGATAGTTAGTCACAGTTTGTCCTCATTTGACATGAGACTCAATCCATATTTATCGTGTTGAGGAATGTTTATTAGGGGAATTATCAGCCACATCTAATTTTAATATTATGATTATTTGGTACCAATTATCATTAATCTGGGTGGTATTCATTTGTTTTTTTGGGTTTAGTAAGTGTATGGTTTTTTGGTGGTACCTTATTTGGTAAGTCTTGAGTCTTGGAAATAGTTTTGAGGATGATTAGGTTTTGGTAGTTTCTTTTGGGAAGCTTCAATCCTTTTTTCTATTTAATACACTTTTGGGTTTCTCTATAAAAATTCTCTCTCTATGTGTGGTTTGTAATTTCCTTTACTTCTTTTAGGAAATCTAGTTTTAATTAAAGTCTATTTTTATTGGAAATTTTTAATTTTGTTGTTGTGAATTGGTAGTGTTTCTTATTTTGTATATCGTTTATCATAGATTAGTTCTCATCAGGACTTGTGGGTTTGTTTCATCTTTAAATAACATCATTTTACCAGAGTCCTAATATGTTGGGGGAGGCCACCTTATAAGGATCTCATGGTGAACTTGGTCTTCAATCCTTCTTGATGGGGTAATTATTTATTCCCACCATGCCCGACACTGATTAGAGTAGTTTGGTTAGCTGGAAATGTGGGTTGTGTGAGGGATTCCCATAGTTATACTGATTTGAATATTATTAATTTCTATGGTGATTTATAAGTTATGGGTTGGGGTGTTCCTTGATTTGATGTTTTTTTGGAGATCTAAGTCTCTTAACTTAATTATTTTGGTGGATGGTTTGAGTTCATTGGTATCTCTAGTTATTTAATTAGATATTTATTTGGTTTTTAAAGATGATTTATTAGCATCTTTTAGGATTTAGGGTTCCAAATTTAGAATAAAATTTAGAATGGTTATTCATCCTTCAAAATATAGGATTCATTTTGTGAAGTAGTTCATCCTTACTTTGGTCTAGATCAACCAAATATCTTTGGACATTCTGCAGAAGAAAATTTTCATGGTGGAGATAATTTTTACACTTTTCCCGAGATGTATTAATGAATTTTAATTAAGTAAGTATATTTAGATTCATTTTTTTGTTTCGAGTAAAATTCATTTTAAAATTATAAATTTTGGGATTTCCAGTATAGGTTCACAGTTAAAAGAAAATGTTCGCAGATCGTGTGAGGGTGTTTGTAAATTTTTCAAAGCTGATCCCATGGACAACACATAGTTTACCGAACTATGTGGCCCATCCATTAATTATGAACCATTATCATAGTGTGTGTGGGGGGGGGGGGTGCATTTTTGGAATAGGGTTTGGCCAACCATGTGTCCAAACCATGCATAGTTTCTAGGGAGGGAATTTTTTTTTGAAAATTACCCTTTTTCGCTTTTTGAGTTTAACCCTTAAAGGGAGTATCCTATATCCCATCACTCAATCTCCCACTCAACACTACTCCGAGGGGTATCTTGATCTCACCCTCCACATCCACTCCAACAGTCCATTTTTATCCCCTTGTCCCATTATCTTATCATTTCCTTATACGATCATCTCAGGTTAGTATTTCCTCTTCTTTATCTCTTTATTGTCCATCCTCCTTCCTTTCTTAGCTATGGCGTGAGGCCAACCAAACCCTTGGGTTTTCCATCAATCTGGTTTTTGGTTTTATTTTTGGTTAGGTTTTTCTTTCTTTTTTTATGGTTCTTTGGAGTTATTTGATATAAGTTTTAGTCTTGTGCATTAAATACAGTGAGTTCCTGTTCAGTTTGAGGTGGGTTACCCGATGTCTAGGACATTGAATTGAAAAGGATAATTTCATTATTTTTATTTTTAATTTTAATTATATTATAATTTCAATATATTATTTAAAATTATTGTGATGGATGAAATTGGCCTCTTTTATGTTTTCCATGTTTTGTTGAGCATTGGCCAAAGGTTTTCTTAAATAAACCATGTTTCTAATTTTTTTTTGAAAGGCTAGGCACACCAAGATCTTGGGTTATCTTCAAAAAATTTTTATCCATGAAAGTTGGAAATATGAAAAAAAAAATTGTATTTTCACCGGGTTTCCCATGAAGTCATAATGGAATGATTTTTATTCCTAAAAATCCTTTAAGAGATTTATAACCCATTGATGTACAAAATGTTACTTTTATATAATATATATATATATATGTTCCATATTTTTATATTTTACCACAAGGCATTGGGAATATGTGCATTGAGAAAAGATGAGGTGTAGATTTCTCTAAGTGAGAATTATGGTTTTGGAAAATGAAAACTATGGTGTAAATGTGGTTTTGAGAAATATAATTGTAGATTTATAAAAAGAAAAGGAACATTTGACACTTTCTAAGAATTTTGAAAAATATTTCACTCCAATGGAAGCCTATATTTCTATTTTGGTTTTAGAACTCAGATTTTATAGGATCTTCAAGTTGGTATGATTTTAAGAAAAAAGGGATTCACATTGGTAGTGTAGGGAGGTGAGAGGTTGTTGTATACTTGAATTGATTGTTATGTGATAGATATTTAGTTTTTGTTACTAAACATACCTTATGTATTCCAGTAATGGGAATGCAACATAACAATCCAAGGGACCTCAGAGGGTAGACTAGGTCAGGTATGCTAGATGATACGGCATGGCCTCATCTCAATCTCCCTTAAAGGATTTATGGTACAACACTAACTAAACTACATGACATGGATTATTACCATTGGAAAATGGTTTTATCCACTCTAATATCTTGGTAATGGGAAGTGATTTTTATATGGTTTGATCATTGAGACATTGATGATCTTAGGAACCAGATTACCCTAGATGCTTAGGGATTTCCCATGGTTATTCATCTCATTTACTGTTATTTCCATGGTAAAATATGAAAATGATATTTTTTAGTTTAATTTTTATATCTAAAATAAGAAAAATATTGTTTATCTTTTCTCTATTTTTTATACCTTTTGATATTAATTTTTACTGTTATTATTTATTACCAAAATTATTACATTATAAAATCATTCCTCCTTGTAAATAAATTATTAGAAAGTCTCTCATTCTTTAGGAAATGGTTTTGGAAATCAAATAAGGAAAATAGTTTTTATAAAACATCATCCTTTTACTTGTTTTCAAAGGAAATATAAGATCTTATTTTTATATATTTATATATTCAAACTATCTTGAATTTTTTTTCTCTTTATTGTTAATTCAATGGGAATAGTTACTTTTTTGGCATCCTACTAAGCATCACATGATCATGCCTATATTTTCTCCCATTTTTTAGTTTATGTTCTCAATTATATTTTATTATAAACCATGGTGTATTTTTGGTTATTTTTTATTCAATGGAGACATATATAGTCACAAGGAGGTAGTTATTCTTGTTGTTTAGTTTTATTTAATATTACATTATCACATTTTTTCTTAGGGTTTTAATAATTTTTATAGATAGAGGGTAGCTATAACTGATGGTGGGTTAGGAAAATACATTATATGGGAATCTTTTCAAACTAAGAGAGGGATATCCAAGGGTGAGGGAGGTATTTTTTGATAAATTATACTCATTTACTTCTTAGATTTGATATTAGTTTTTTGTTCTTCTAATATTTCTATGGCATGGATGTACGATGTATGAACAGGTCTTGCCACATTTTTATTTAATTTATTCCACTGATTTTATTAATTATTTATTAGGATAAATAATTCCCAAGTGGTTTTTACTTGATGACCATACATTTGTATTAGATCATGGGGATTATATGCACCCTTCATCCTTTATCATGGGTGACTAAATTGTCTAATGGAGGGTTGACTTGGGTAGGTTTATGATACTTATAGAACTAATTTTATTTAATCTATATTGATCATATTTCATGGGATATATTAGGATAATTCACCTAAAATCACTTTCATTAGAACTTAGAAGTTCTATGATTGTACAAAGACACATTTAATATGATAAATAAATTTTATTTATTTAGACATTATTCTTAAGAAAATCTTTAACATTAATCATTTTTTTCCATAGAGGCTATGAATTTCCTTGCTAGTAACGAACCACATTGGAAGAAAAATTTTCCCATTCCTACCCTACTCAATGTATTGTTCATGAAAATTTAAATTTTAAGTATTGGGGTGAGGGAAGTATTAGTGTAATAGATTAACTAAATTAATAGGAATTATGTTCATGTGTATTTTTTGGGTATTAATAAAGGTTCATGTTCATTCATTTCATTTCACTACTACACCTTTTGAAAAAATGAAAAATAATAAAGACAAAATAATGAGTAATGACTTGGGATGATAAAAAATAACCATTTCTAGACTGCTGATTTTATAATATGGGGTCATGTGGTGGATGTGAGATTCATTCCTATCATAAAATATGAAAAAATCTAAATGGTATATTTGAAAACGAAAAAAATGAAAAAAGTTGAGAAAATTCAAGAGGGGATATATAATTCACAATATTCATTATTCATTGTTTATATTGAGTTTTAGGATATGGGTGTTGTGACTTTGAGAATGGAGATTTATATTTCACTTTACTTTTAATATCATGCATTATTATTTAGAAATTGCCTTAATGTTTCAAACATCATTACCCACCATTCCAGAGCCTCAAGGTCATTAGAACCTTAATTAAAATGTCTTAATTACTTCATAGTATTTTTAACTTTTGAAATTGGGGAATATAGGTCATTTTTAAGCTTATATAAAATGATAATTTACTCTTGGTATATGCATAACTCCACTTGAATTTGTATCATGACTGTTGTGAGAAATAAATTCAGTTTGAGGTAGATCAAAACTCGATATACTTGTTAAATAGAATATTATGTTATATAAATGAATAAAAGGATAATATTTGTTAATTTATAGTGTAATAAAGTAAAAAATCATATTTGACTTGGCTTCTTTGAGGACTGTGATGTTAAATTTTTATTTTTTAAAGAATGTAAATGTTTAGATTTCCATAGATAGTTATTTTATTTTAGTATTTTATGATTTAAGTATTAGCATCATGGAATTCCAATTTGATTTTTTGTTGATATTACAAGATTTGGAAAAGTAAGTTATAATTTTGGGGGAATTGACATCACTATTTCATGCATAATTATTTTAATATAAAATACATTATTTTTTGTAATTAAATTTATTATTATTGCCTATATTTTATTTTTTTTAATTCATTTATGAATGGATACATTGAATTATTAAAAATGAGTAAAAGGAGAAAAATAGATCAATATTTACATTATAAGAATACTTTAATAATATAGAATGTCCATGTAATATTTATAAGATGTAGAATTTAATAATCAACTGAAAATGAGAAAAATTTACTCGAAAATAACCATTCATGTTGTGAAAATACCTATTAATTACATGAAACTCTAGGGGACTTCAAGATGTGAATTCAATCCATGAAAAACCAAATTAGGAGGAGGTAAATGATTTTTCATGGTGTGACACCATGTGTTATTTCATGAATAAGGGTTATAGATATAATATGAATTTATTTTTGGGAAATCATGACCAAATCCCATGTTTATTGACTCGATCCCTCTATTAACCCCCTAGATTGAATTTATTAGAATTAATGGATGCATTTATAGATGATTAAATGTAACTGAATCATGACTTATGCCTATAAATTCAAGTCCATTATGGATTTAGAGGGTGATTAGGTGGTGAGTGGAAGTGTTGGTTGAGGATGACTTACTATATCTTCTATTTCATGTTTCATTTATTTTGATTTAATTTCTAAAATTCCATCCTTTTTTCCTGTTTTCTCATTTTCACTTCACATGGAGGGATAAAATTAGAGTGATCATGGAAGGGGAAGATGGACCAATTTTAATTCTTCAGTTCATTACCTAATTATAATAATATCATTTATTTATTTTACAAAATTGGTTTCAATTCTAAAATTACATTTTTTTTAATATCAAGTGTGATATTATTTAGTTTCAGATTCTATTATTGTTCATTACCTAAGTCAACCAATAGAGACCTTTCCTCTTACAAGCATATGAAGGAGGGTAGACCAATTTGAGTTCTTAGTTAGGAATATTCTCACCATCACCATATGGATAAGGTATATATAGGAAACGATCATGTAATATCTATCTTCCCATTATAATAGATGAATATTAGTAAAATTAGGAATTAAGATAGCATTTCAATAGGTCTATTCAAGAATGACCTTACCACAATTTCATAATTTTTTTAAGCATATAATTTATTTTCATTATAAGTTTTAAATTATCAATATAAATCATAAAAAGTTTCATTAAACAATATAAAACTAACAATAGGTTCATGTGATATGCTCTTCAAGAAAATTCATTGGATGTCTCCATGTTATACCTAGTCAATAAATTGTTTTTCTAAAACCCATGAAATAGTCTGCACAAGAAACTTAAAACCAACATGAGAAATAAAACCCATGTTTATATATATCTCATAGAATATTATTTCATGAATTTTTTTAACATGTTTGAGGGACTGCTTTGTGTATCCGTCATTACATTAGACCAACCTTTACAATGATCTTTTTCTATCCCTTAGAAAACCAAGAATTACTTTTTATGTTTATGTCACATCACAAGCTCATCAATCCTTACCTACCTTTAATCTAAAAAATTTTACATGATTTTATAATGTTTAAGTATGGGGGAAAGGACTTTAATGTGTGTTCCATGGTAATATATTCATTATTGGAAGAATCCATAGGTGTGTTTCATCATTCTAGTAATTTAAAGAGAAATGTGAATGAGACATTATCAACCATTTTATATCATTATTCTCATCATAATTTCCTTAATATGTAAAGAAAATGTAAAAAAAAATTATATGAGATTAAATTATTATTATTTTAATTGCAAGGCTGATTGACCTCACAAAAATATAAGAACATGAATTTTTATTTATTTATTATGTCAATTTATAATATCATCCTCCTTAAAAAAAGATAAAAAGTGGAGAATAATTTTGGAATCATTTATTTTAATTCATATTCATGTATCATGACCCATGCCATTAAAATGAGTGTGGGATCCACATATTATAAGGGGAATTGAGTGAGGTGTTATTCATGGAGTTAATTGAATATTCATGTAGTGTATTGAAAGGGAAAATACCTTGTTTGATTATTTGAATTCAAAATGTTTTTACGCACCAAGCCTTAGCCACAAAATCACTATTAAAAATATCTCATTATTAAATACTTTATTATGTATCATGGTGTGGATAATTAGAATTTCTACAAGCCTATGACGATACATGATTTTTCTATGTCTAATCATAACTCTATATTAAATTGAGTGAAGTGTGGTATGAATTTTCATGTGAGGTAAGTTTTTAATCCTTATATATGGATAATTAAGGTTGATAACATTTATATGTGATAGGAAATATGAATGAAAATTCTTTTAGATAAATGAGACATGGTTAATTTTATTTTGGAAATAATCTTGGAATATAATATCATTATTTATTTTTTAGTGTATTTGATATGGATATATAAAGATTTACTTATAGTGGGGTATCTAAGTGAGGGGGAATTTATAGTGAATATATTTTTGTTATATTTAACTTGAAATTCAATGATTTTATTCCTATAATTTTCATTTTTAAGGGAAACTATCACATATTTATTTTATCGGGTTTTTTGAGTTTAATGAAACAATTAATTAAATACTATGTATGAATTGATTTAATTTATATTGAAATTATTTGGTATTTTATTATAATAATTTTGAGTTGAAATATATAAATTTCATTTATCGTATGTTTTTCTTGAGAATAATATTCTATATCAACTGAATTAGAAATCTGGCTAGGCATAAAATGTTATGTGAGATATTATATTTTTATGTATGAGAATTATATCTTATAGAATATAGGTGGAATTTTAATCATACATATAAGGAAATTATCTTATGTATCAATACAAACCAAATATTTGGATATGTCCTATTTCATATTTTTTACTTACACTAGTATAAAAATATGTTTTTTACATTGTTTTGTGGGTTTTAACACTAGTTTTCTAGGATACATTATTTTAAGTGATGTAGTAAATATATTTTTGACTTATATATTTAAGTAAAACTTAAAAAGAAATATTTTTTTAAAAAAATAATATTTTGATGTTGGTTTTTTTATAATCGACTTAGAATGATGCTTATGAAATCCATTTTTTTAACAACTGACATAAAAATTTATTTTTGACATCATTTACAAAAAACCGATGTCAATATTTACTTTCTACATTGGTTATAAGAAAAATGACATTGAAAGTATTGATTTTTTTTCAAAAATTATTATATTGTTATTACTAAGATGGATGAAAACTAAACCAGGAAACTTATAAAATTAAAGAAACCAAAATGAACTATGAAAACAAAAAATAAAGATTTGACATAATTTACATCGTTGGTTATGTATTTTTTGACTTAATTTTCTTTGGAGGAAAGATTTTAGGAGGAATCTAAAGATACAATTTTAAAGGCATTTCAAAATATAGCTCTTGAATCTCATGTGGAATATTTAAAATTTTTATATGATCTAAAGACTTATTCATTATAAAAAAAGAATAATTAACAGGCATACCGACAAAAAAATTTAATAATATATAAATTAAATAATTAAATAATATTTATAAATACTATGGTGAAATCATTTTATAAGAACATGTGAATGTAATATCCTAATTAAAGGATGATTATATGATAAATAAGTAAATTTGGAGTGTGAAAACTTATATATGAACCTTGTAATTTTTTCCCACATAGTTATAAATCATAGATGGGATTTGATAATTGGAATGAATGTTGTGAAATAATGAAAACATTATTATTTCTCATTTTGAATTATACTTTTAACATCATTTATTGAAATAACCAATATTTAAACACTTAATAATAATAGTTTAACAACAATTATATAATAACCAGAATTTAAAAATGTTTTTAACATCAGTTATTAAATAATAAATGTTAAAACCACCCCTCTAAAAGGTTTTCACATCGATTATATTATTAACTAATTTGAAAACATTTTTAATGTCTATTCATAAATAACTGATATTAAAATCCCGATGAAAAAAATCATTTTTTAATAGTGATATGAAATATTTTTATTACGTAAGGGGAGAAATATGATATTTTATAGTTTATTTTTATATATATGGGAGAAATATAATTTTTTTCATATGATATAAAATATTTCGTTCTTTTCCACTGAGAATATTTTTCCAAGATTCTATTGTGTTAACCTAGTTATGAAACTACTTACATAAGCATGATTCTATCCCCCCAGACCCATGTCTGATTAAATCAAAGGGGTGTCCACATTTTACCTTACCCTGCATAACCCATCTTTATTGCATGTGGAAATTCAAAAGATAAAATACCAGATTTTAAGGAAGAATAAAATGGAAAATAATGAGGGAAATGGTATCCGATGATCATACAGATTTGAATAATGTAAGGATAAATATTATTAGAAGATTTCAATGAATAATAAACATGTAAAGTATAGAATCTCATTAATATATTATAAATATCCCATTTTCCCAAATTCATGTGTGAAATCCAATTCCTTTCATGTCAATGTTTTCAATAGGTCCCCTTTTACAATTAAAATATATTATCCCATTCATGAAATGAATCTAGGATTTAGTTTGAAATATATACCACATCGAGGTGATTTATAATAGGTTTTTACAACTTATTTTATTTTTCAATTCCTTTATATGATTTTGATAAATTAATATTTCAATTTTTTTCTCTCTCATGTCATTTTCATTTGTTCTTCCCCTACCATTATTATCTCCAATTCCAATGATCTTGAGTATCTAACCCGATGAGTATTCCTAGGGGAGATTCTAATGGTGTTCTAAAATCCCCATTACTTATTTTCATAATGTTTAAATTTATTTGTGACATGGTAGTGACCATGTTAATGAAAAAGTGAATATCACAATCCTTCTCTAGCATATTCTACAATTTTATTATATTCACAACCAAATCTTATTTCCTACCCATCTATTGAGTATCCCTTCATACAATTAATTTAAGTTGGTTGAGGGATGAAATTAAATATTATGGATTTGGGGTTATAATGGTAACATGTACTTGATTTAGATTCTATTATTCTTGTTTATTATTGGAAGTTGTGATATTTTGTGTTCTAAATAGATCTCTAAGGTGCATTAATATTCACAATTTATATAGGGGATTTAACTCATGTACAATGGGGTGAGTTATAAAATTAATTCTAAACAATTAAAATGGATAAAAAATAATCCATTTAACTAAAACATGGATTCAATTTATTTACCACAAACTCTTTTTTTTCATTAGTTTGCATTATTTTATTTCATTTTATGTTTGTATCTACAAAAAATATCCCTTATTTTTTCTATATTTCATAAATGTTAAAATAAAATAATAAAATAAAGTGATAGGAATAATTATTTATCCAAAATAGGATACCTTATATATAATGAAGTTTATCCATTTTTTTAGTTAAGATAAAATAAAAATATCAAATTATATCACCCTATGACAGGTGTGTAAAATGTAAATGATGATAAACCCAGGACAGAACACATAATCTCTCTTGCATCCATTTCTATTTTCATTCACATTCATGTTCATTTATTTCCTCCCCATTTTATATCCACAAAATCCCAATATTTCTATTTATTTGATATTAAGTAAATGGAAAAAACATAATAATAGTGAAAAGGAGGATCACTAGGTGGTTGGGGATTCTCTTAGAGTTGACTCAATAGTCAAACATTATACTATATTTAGTTTTAGGAGTGAAATTTAAAGAATGATTAGAAAATATGACAATGGTGTAAGATTATGTGGATAAAAAACATGGTTTTGAATAGAGAGAAATTATATTTTATGATATAAGGTGAAATTATGATTATACAAAAAATATCTAAGAAGGATTAAAAGTAAAAAAAGTTAAAGTGGAATTGATTTGTAATCTACCACCAACCATTTCAGTGAAATATGTAATGATTTTCTTAGATCTTTCTGGGTTCAAACAAAATTATTCTAATAATTTTTTTATGTTTTACAAACCCATGTGGGCCCTTCTTGAAAAATAAGAACAATTGATTTTTGATTAATAATGCATGCAAGAATTTTAAATTTATAAAGAGAATTTAATCAAATAAACCCAATATAACATCATGAAATTAAAACAATCCTTTTGAGGAATTTTAGGGTGAAAATTATTTTTTCATTGGTGATGTTATTGAAAAAATACTATAAATGAAGAATATTGTGATTTAATTCTCACAAAATCTGTTAATTAGAGCATAACTGAAGAAGTAAACTATTATGAAGGAAACTCATATAACTGTTCATTCTTAGGAGAATTTTATACCATACTTGATTGGTATAATGGTTATGGTGTTCACTAACCATTAAACATTGATGTACTTGATGATTAATAAGGATGAAAAACTCAATCTCATTAGGTAAGTGTAAATACTACATGAGTTTGATTTAAAAATTATGGATAACAATGGAGATAAAAACCTTGTGGAAAATAATTTTTCAAGGATTAAAGGAAAAAGGAAGTTTATCATGAATTCATTGGTAAAAAATACTCAAATGAATATTTTTTTATTTTATGATACAAAATAGTAATGTATTTTTGACTTGGTTAACTATTTGGATAAAGGAATCATTTCAAGGATTTTAAAATATATTCAAAATAATAATTACCTGGAAAATGTGTGAAAATTTGGCATAGATAATGGGGTCTGAGATGGTCCAACACATGACCTAATTAATGACTTTTTATGGAAGAGGTTTTCGAATAGCGGGGAGGAACAAAACCATTTCATGGGAAAACCATTCCATAGTGACACCCACATGTCACTATAGTAATTAATTTGATTTATTTTATGTTATAATGGGTTCTTATGAGTTATAGTGATTCTTGGGTTAGAATTTTTGAGTTTTCATGTTTTTTTGGGAATTTTATAGTTTACACACACAATTAGGGGGAACCATTGAGTGCCCATGCAGAGGGTGCTATCCCAGAGGTAGTGATGTTTTTCATTGACTCCACATGGTTTTCTAATCTATGAAGAGGTTCCTAGAAACAATACAAGTGGTATTATCCTAGGATTTGTCTTGAGTACTGTTGGTGTATGGTATGGAAAAATGTGATAGAAACCATTCAACCAAATTAAAATTACTTAAAGTGCAATTTTACCAAAATTACCTTTTCGAATAAAAAGGGGGTTAGAAACTTTGGAATAAAAACTAGTTTTGACCCCTTTCTTCCCCCATACAAATTAGATGACCCTTGTATTCCTAGTGAGGAGCTCCACCCCTTTATTCTTTTAATCATGGTCCTTCTTTGGGGGTTTTCAAGTGGTTTTATGGTAAATATTACTCTAATTCCTTATTTATTACATTATTCAGTCTTTTCTATTGGTTTTTGTTTCTCCCAAATTCCCTAAAACCATTGTGGAATATTTTAGTGTTCTGGGTGGACATATTGTTTGGGTTTTTAGTGTGTAGGTTTTATTTATGCCATCAAAACCCGTGTTTTCGGGATCTACATTGAAGATGAAAGATTCTGATGGGTTTAAACATAATTTCCTCCTTTTCATTTTAGAAATTTCTATGCAATTTTATTATTCTGTAATTAAAAGTGTGATTGTTCTTTTTAAACCTATTTTTATTAAAATTATGAACATATGTTATATGAATTTTATTTTTTAATATTGTTTTAATATGTTTTGATCTTAGCATTAAGGGTTTTTATTTTGAATCAATTTTTTTAGGTTTGAAATGGAATGTTTCTCTGTACTAAGAATATATGAAATAACTATGAGGCTTTTGAAATGGTTTTGATGATGTGTATTGAATTTTAATATAATTTGGGGTTTCAATGAGTGAAAGAAATGTTTTAAATTGGAAACAAATTTGAAATGAATATTTGACCTCAATGTTATTTAGAAAGGGTTTTTTAATTAATTACATATGTTTGTTTGAAATGAGTGTGCAGTTTTCCCATTATTGGAAATTATTTAATAGTTATTTAATAATGTGTTTGATTGAAATTTGTGGCCTTCAACCTTATTTTTTATTTCAAAGATGAAAATACTCTTAATAAATGGTAACATTGAATTTTTTTAAAGGATTTTGTGATTTAAATAGATCAATACAGATAACTAAAGTGGTGTTTTATGAAATTTGAAAGGGATTGGAATTCAAATCCATGTTTTATTATAAAGTATCGGTTGAAACATTGGTCTTTTTTGATTTAAAATATAAAAACCCACTTTATAAATGTTATAATTGAAATGGTTTAATGGATTACATCATTTCAATAGATCATTAAGGATCCCTTAAGTGGTGTTTTATTAAATTTGAAAGGTATTAGAATTCAAAACCATGTTTTATGGTAATGGATTGATTGTCACTTTGATTTTAAATGGATGGTTATGAAGGAACCCTAATAATATCCCCTTGAGTTGTTTACCATTAGGATGAGGTTTTCACCACTATATGATCCTTTTTACCCCTTTTTTATGTTTTTTTCACTATGTGATACTTTTTTCTCCCCTTGTTTGGGAATGAGGTTATTTATTCCATTGATTTTTGAGATATATGGGGTTATTCATTAAAAGGGTGACATAGGTTTGGGAGATTGTTTTCTTATTCCTAAAATGTTAATACTAGTTTTCATGTTCACTTACATCCCTTATTCATTATTTATGGGACCTCATGTACTAAGTGGGAGGTCTATTTTTATATTACACTAGTTAGTTCAAAAACTATTAGTATCCCTCTAGTCATGCTAGGAACTAAGGCTATGAGGAGTGTTCTATTTTTAATGAGTATTGTGTGGGAATGTTGGATGGATTGTGGTTTAGATACAACATATGTTACTAGTTGGACTATGATAGATATTGAAAAAGTTAGATGTGTCCCATGTTAAATATTCCATGGTAGATCCCATGAGACATTCAATATAAGAACCAGATTCTTCCTTTGAGGTACAAATATTTTCTTTTCAATTGTATTTAAATAATGTAGCGAAAATATGTTAAGGGATGAATGCAAGTCTATTTCACAACCTGAATGAGGGTTACACACTGTGTAATCATAGTACATGCCATGTGTTAATGTCGGATATCCTTTTTATGACTTGTATTGCATGTCAGAAGAAGTATGAAAAAAATTGGAATATACACAGAGTGTATTCTCAAGTGCATGCCATTTAATTATCATTTTTCTCGATAAAATATGAATTAGAACCATGTTTTGGTAGACGGGAAAACCCATCATTTTAGGTACATGAACTATAGTGCCAAGGGTCATTTTTCTCCTGTTTGTCTGTCTGAATTCCTATTTGAATGTCTTCAGATGCATTGGAACCCAATTGGAAAGCTCTCAATTCCTTCTGATCAATTATTCATGGTTTTTTAACTTTAACTAGTTATCAAATGATTATATATTATGCTAATTTTTTAGATCTACTTCATTCTAGGTGGAATTAGATGTTGACATAAGATGAGGAGAGTTTTACGACTATGAGTTAGGTGGTCTCATGCCTTTCACTAATTTTCAAGCAGTATATATATGATGGTGTGTCACAAACCCATTTTGGGGTGTCTCTTGTTTTAGAATTAACCATTTTTATTGATTATTGTTTTTTAGGTAATTGAATAAGTGTTTTAAAGCATGAATTATTTTGTTTACCTTGATTAAGGGCCACCCCATGGGTGTGTTTCCCTTCGATGACCATATATGGCCATTTGGATTAACATTCCTATAAGGCATTCCCTGTTTTACCTTATTGGGTTGTTAAAAATGGATTTAATTATAATATGGAATTGAAATTGTGTTAAATTGAAATTGATTGGTTTAAGGGTTTGTGATTAGTGATTTTCCCCCTTTCCCCAGGTTATGCCTATTCTTGTATAAGCATGTATGGAAGGTTTTTCTCTAATTGTAAACCTTCCCACATGAGTTAAGAAATTCTAAGGCCTTATAGTGGTTTAGATTACATAATAGGCTTGTTATTATTTGTTTCCATGTATGTTAATATTGTTTAAACCATGTAATAATATAATTTACATGTGTTTCTTGTTATATGAATTTCTCAAGTGAGTTTATTATTGCTAAAACACTATAATAGTTTAAATTACTTGTGTTGATTATTGTGTATTTTACCCATGCGATTAATCAAAAGGCCAAGACTTATGAGGATGGTTAGGTTGTTATGATCATGCCGCGAGTGAGGCATGGGTGTAGCAGGGGGGCTTTAGGAGGATTTACTTTTTGCTAATTGAAACATGGATCATTGAGGGATTTCATGGAAAAACTCTATTAGATTTGTTTACATGTCATGAGTGATACCTCAGTATTTCTTATAGAACCTCTAGTAATGTTATTATTTGACATGTACTTAAACCACACCTAGAGTGATATTGGGATTCCATAGAGGTTCAACAGGAAGGTCTTGTAGGATGTCAGTAGGATTTCACCTAGAGTGATAATAAGTTTACATAGAGGTTTGTCCGGACGAGCTTATAGATTACAGATAGAGTTTCACATAGAGTTATACTTGAATTCCAACTTAGGAATTTCATGGATGGTCTCGACTTATAAATTGAATATTTAAATGAAATTACTTATGATGTATCCTCTAATCCAAATAAAAATCTTGGATTCAAACTTCACTTACTTGTTTTGATAGCCTTTTGAGGAATTTGTTGTGCTTTCTTTTACATGGAGGTTTCCAGGAATAAGATAGATCTGAAGACTTATATAATTCAATGTAATTGAATTAATTGATGAACATGAAATGGATGTAAATGAATACTAGTGCTTGTATGATTGTTTAATTTTGAGTAATTCCTAGATTACAACTTTCATTATTGTACACTGCCTGTTATATATATTCACTGACAGACTGGAATATATCATAGGTGGTTGCCTATTGGGATTTAGTCTCACACCATGTTTGGGTCATGTTTTTGGGCCCAAACTGATTATATTGTTGCATGTGTCAATACGGGTAAGAAACCTTCTTCAGGTACCTGATTTTATACTTAGGAATAAGAGCGCATGAGACCAAGTAATGGATTGTGATGCTTTTTTATTTCTTTTGTATGTGTTGTAATTTTGGTACTTGTATTATGAATTAAAGCAATGTATCCTATTTTGATAGTTTTCCTATATCATGTTACAATTAATTTCATCCTTTGAATGCTATGACATCTGGTTATTTATACTATCTGTCTTCCACTGTTTACTTCTATTGAATGATATTAATTCTTCTGCTATTATATTATTATTATATCTGTTGTGTTACACTCTTCTAGTGAGGGAATATTTTCTGCATTATCACACCTAGGCCTTCAATACTGGATGACAACCTCTGGTTTTTGGGGAAATATGATGGAGGCCAAGTATCCAACTAGGTATGGGACACTTTTTAGTGGTATCCAAATCTGGGATGTTACAAAGTGGTATCAGAGGAGGTTCTTTTCAGATTTACCTTATTTTTTGGAAAAATTATATTTGTATAAGAAGGAAATGGAGTTTGGTAATAAACATTTCCTAGGAGAAGCTACCCTATGTATAGGGAAAATCTATATTTCCTCAAATTGAATTGTGGTTTTCATATTTTAGCTATTATAATTGATTCAATCTCACTGTTGGGTGACACACTTGTATTGTTCTGTTATCATTGATATCATTGTGGTACTATTTTTTTGAAACCTGATGAGATTAGGGTATTCCATCTCATGTATCATATAATCACTTGTTAAAAATCACATGCCATGCATTCGTGCCGTTCCATTTTGGAGCATTACTGATTACATCCTATTGTGATTGGTATTGCGATAGATATGCATGCTGTTGTGATAGGTGGATTGGTACATTATATGGTTCGAATTTATTGGACTCTAATCTTTGGTCGCTGAGGTGTATGGTCCCTCTGGGATTGGAACTTTTTGGATCTTGTGGCTGCTTTAAATTTATTTTTGATATGATGTGCTTCAGGTGGATTCAAACTATGATTTTTGGGGAGTATGGACCCTCAAGGATTGAAAGTTGGTATACCATTGGATTAATTTTTAAAAATGGGGTTCTAGAGAAGTTTCAGTTGTTTACTATCCAGAAAATTAGAGAACACAATGTGTGATTATATACACACACGCCATATGTTATTCTCTTCAGGATGGACAATTTTCTTAAGTACATACCATGTACTATATGTACAGGTCATGTAGTAAGTGACCATGTATCTGGCCGCGTGAAGGAGAACATGAAATGATGGTTGTCAGCCAATGTACACCTTGTAGTATATGTATATGTCATGTAGTGTTACTCAGGAAGAACCTATGTGGTTTGGTGTATGTAAAAGTACATGGCTATTAGGGGAGACTCAAGTACATAATGTGTATCAATTAAAAACTCCAAGTATCTTGGGTGGTTACACTCCCATGCCAGCTGAAGTACGAACCCAGGTAAGGGCTTGAGGGTACACATCATGTATGGTTTCTACACACCGTGTACTCATCTTTTTGTAACATTTGAAGGTTTTCTTATCATATTTAGTTCTTTCACTCTTGAATTGAGAAATTTGAAGGTGAACTTGAATAGAGGATTGTGCTCGAACTTTTCAAGTCATGCCTCCATGAATAACTCAAGCAATATTCCAGGAGAGTGAAGATGATAATACCCCAGAGGTGGTAGTCCATGATCTACCAGTGGATCCTCTAGTCTTGATATTTGAGGTACTAGCTATTGTACTAGACATAGGTGTGAATGCATAGTTCTGTTAAGGTTTTATGTGATTCATGGAAACCATATAGGGAGCACCGTTGACTTCCATGTCTATGGAAGAATAGACATGAGTGTTCTAACATCAGCATCCACCCATATTTTCAGGGTACGGTGGGCCATAGTGAGTTGAGTCATGGTTGGATACCATGATTACGATATTTTATAATCTAGAGATGCATCTCAAGATGAGGGTAAATCTCACAATGTATATGCTATTTGATTCCACTAAAAGATGATGAGATGTTATCACTCAGGAAGAGCATCATTAGAATATTGCATTGGGAGATTTTCAAATAGTCTTTTATGATTATTACTATCCCGAGATACTGAGGGCTGAATGATCCTGAGAGTTCACGCATCTAGAGTAGGGAACTTTATCCGTGATGAATTTCATGACCCATTTTACTGAGATCCAGTATCATTCACCTATTCAGATGGGTGAATATGTATCGAAGGCAAGGTGATTCAAGTATGTTGTTAGGTTTTAAATTTGAGCGTAGGTGAATGTCATCAGGTTTACTTCTATATCTACTATTTTAAAATAGACATTGATTAGCGAGTGTAATCTGAGGGAATATGGAGTTGCGAGCTAGGAAAGTTCAACACCATGATCTGGTACTGTCTAGATCGGTTGTAAGAAGAATCATCTAGAGTTTTCTTGTTGTGATAGTAGCCATCAAAAAGTATCTTTAGGTAGCCAAGTGAGGTTCTACCAGTGCATTAGGCTGGGGCATACAAGGACATAATTCCTCCAAGACCCAATAGAGTGCTGATATTATGGAAATATGTTTCATTTTCAGCGCTTCTATAGGATGTTTCCACCTGTATCTAGTGGGATAAGGTCTTTACTGACTCCATGTTCATTAGTAGGGTCCCCGAATTATCATTATTTAGGGAAATGGAATGCATCATGTCACTAAATAATACGTGGTGGTCGTTGTCATGGTAGCCAAACTCCAGGATTTCAGTGTCATTAGGGTGGATTAATTCAAGGTAGCCAAGTAGTGTCACAGGTTCGAAGTGCAAGTCAGACTTATGAAATGCAACAAACCTTGTACGAGCAGGATCTCGTACCCTCTACTGTCATAGGTACTATTCTAGTCACCTTTGTTTTAGCTTTTTCACTTTTTGATATAGGGGATTCATATAGTTTCATATGCATTCCCATTGTGTAGAGCCTTGAGCTATATGCTTTTACTTCTGATGAGGTTACGATTCTATAAAATTTGTTAGGTATTTTACAAGTGTGGGTCAATTCAAGAAGTGCTGCCTTGAGGTTTGTGGGTATCACTTCTTGTGGGACCTCTACATTTTAGAGATTACAAAATTTGATGTCATTATCAAAATTTATTGGTTGGTATCCTTTCCAAACATTATTGATTTCTATCACTGAAGGGTGAGTTTTACATCACCTGAGGGTGGATCGTTTCTACACAAGGGTGAATGGGATGTCCAGGTGCGCCGATTTGGACACAAGCATCATGGTTTGGCCGGGATGATATCCTAGATTACGCGTTTATATCTAGATGTATAGGGAACTTGTTATATGATTTTACCTCCAATAGTTGATCATTTCAGGGATTTATTCCTAGATAATTTTTTAGGGCTACCTCTAGTGAGAGAGGAAGAGTTCTGTATTGAGCTAGTGTTAGGAGGTACACCAGTATCCATTCCTCCCTATAGGGTGTCTATGAAGGAATTTCAAGAGCTCAAGAGAAAGCTATAGGATTTGGATGCTAAGGGTTTAATCCAACCCAGTACTTATCCATGGGGTTCACCGGTCCTTTTTTCAATAAAGGTGGACAATACCCTCATCCTATGCGTGTATTATCGAAAATTGAACTAGTTGACACTTAAGCATCAGTATCATCTACCATGAATAGATGATATTTTAAAATTTCTCTGAATATATTACGTATTTTCTAATATTGATTTGAGATATGGTTGTCATCAGGTTCATGTTAGATCATCATAGATACTTCACACAGTCTTTTAGTGCTTGTATAGGCTATATGAGTACTTGGTCATGCCGTTCAGTCTCATGAATGCATTGGAAGTCTTTATGGACCATAATAACTGGGTGTTCCTTCATTATCTCGATTTGTTTTTTGTGGTCTTCATGGATGATATCTTAGTGTACTCTCATAATTGACATGACCATGCCACCCATCTTGAGATCGTATTGAGTACACTGAGAGAGAAGCAGTTATATGCTAAGCTCATAAAGTGTCACTTCTGGATTGATCAAATTAACTTCCTGGGTCACATCATCTCAGAGACATGAGTATTAGTGGACTCAGAGAAGGTGAGAGTAGTAGTTTCATGGGAACAGAAAAAAAAATTCTTTAACATAAAACGTTTCTTGTCGATAGCTGGTCACTATAGATGTTTTATATAGGACTTCTCAAGATTATCACCACCACTGTAGAGCTTGAATAAAAAGGGTGTAAAGTACATTTGGATAGATTCCTATGAGATGACCTTTTAGGAATTGAATGGGAGATTTTCTTTGGAAACAATACTGATTTTTCTAGAGCTGGGAAGGAGTTACACGGTGTACTATAACACATCAGGTATTGGGCTAGGATCCATTCTTATGCAGGGGGATTGAGTTGTTGCATACAAATCTCAGCAATTAATTACTCATGAGAGGAATTAACCAACACATGATCTTGAGTTAGCTGCAGTTATTCACAATTTAATATGTTGGAGACATTACTTACAAGGAGTGCATTTTTTGTTGTACACGGACCACAAAAGCATCAAGTACATATTTACTCAGCACAATCTGAATCCGAGGAAGTGATGGTGGGTAGAATACATTCAGTCTTTTGAATTTGAGATAGAATACATTCTCGGTAAAGGAAATGTAGTGGTTGATTCATTAAGAAGGAGTAATTAGACACAGACAGTGGATCATGCCTGTAGCAAGTGGAAGCTTATGATGATGTTCTCTAAGATACACTTAGAGGTGCACGTCAATCAGGGAAAGACTTTTATTTCATCTTTAGTTGTTACCTATACCCAACTAGAAAGAGTGAGGATGAGGTATCTATTGGATTCCGAATTCATATCTCTATAGGAGAGTGTGGAAAATGAGGACCCTCATCCTGGTGGGACCATATGCGATGATGAAGTTCTACAGTTACATGGTTGTGTATAGATTTTAGTTGACATGCGTGAGGAGCTGATATAGTATTTTCATGCCTTGGTATGGGTAGTGCATCTTGGTGTCACAAAGATGTATTAGGACTTACATTTTTAGTATTTTGGCCAATTATGAAAAGAGATGTAGCTGGTTTTATTATGAGGTGCTCAACCTATCAACAAGTGAAGGTGGAAAATCAGTGACCAGTTGGGATTTTACAGTAGTTACCTATTCTAAAGTGGAAATGGTTTGATATCCTGATGGATTTTGTGACTGGTTTTCCAGGGACACCTTGTGGTAATTATTTAATGTGGATTGTCATTGACAGGATTACAAAGGTTTCTCATTTCATACCAATCATGGAAACTTTCAGTGTTGATGATCTTGGGAAGTTATACATTCGTGAGGTTGTATGCTTCTACGAGGTCCCAGATTCTATCATTTTAGATAGGGACACCTGGTTTTCTTCTCATTTCTAGAAATGGATACATATGGCATTGGGTACGTAGGTGATTCTGAGAATAGGTTACCACCCTTAGATAAATGTATAGTTAGAGTGTACGATTTAGGTGCTGGAGGACATGCTGCAGGCATGCATCTTGGAATTCAGGGGTTCTTGGGAGAGACACATACCACTGGTTGATTTATCCTATAATAATAGATTTCAGGATACTATATAAATGGTTCCATATGAGTTTTTGTACGGTAGACCATACCGATCACCCCTATGTTGGCTAGAGGTAGGAGAGTCAACTATGTCGGGACCTCATCCTGTCCAAGATACCACTAAGTAGGTGTAGTTGATTGAGACGTGGATGACTGTTGGACAGTCTCATTAGATATATTATACCAATCACCGTAGATGACCTATGGAGTTCTAGATCTGGGATCTAGTTTTTCTTCAAGTTACATTGAGGTTGGGACATAATAGGATTAGGAATCAGGGTAAGTTCTCACCGAGATATTTCAGGCCATTTGAGATTCTAGAGAGAGTCGGGTTGGTTTCCTATCAGTTGTAGTTACCAAAGAGGTACCGAGAAATGCATGAATTCTTCCACGTATCTCAGAAGCACCACTATCACTTAGAACTGTCTCTCATTTTTTATCTCGAGGAGGCTGAGCTTCAGGTTGACACATCCTTTGTGAATCATTTGATACATATAGTTGATAGTAGCACGAAGGTTCTCTATGGTTAGTATCTTCCTTCAGTACATGTGCTATGGTAGCATTTCTGAGTGTAGGACGAGACCTGAGAGAGGGAGGCTGATGTATGATCATAGTGTCCAAAGTTTTTCTTAGAAATTTTTACATCACCCTAAGAAGGGAAATTTAGGTTCGAATTGCTTTAAGGGGGGATGTTTGTAATAACCTTGTTCTTCCTTTGAGGTATATATCTTTTATTTTCAGATTGTATTTAAGAATACTAGAGAAAAAAAGGTTAAGGGATGAATAAAATACTATTACACAATGTGACTAAGGGTTACAAACTATTTAATCCTAGTACACACTGTATATTGATGTCAGTGGGCCTTTTTATGATGTGTAAGGCATGTCGGCAGAAGGAGGGAAAAACTAGAATATGCACAACATGTATTATCAAGTACATGTTGTGTACTTTTATTTTTTAGGATAAAATTGGTATCATACTTATGTTTTGGAATATGGATAGAACCCTTGTTCTGTGTTCACAAAATGCATATATGTTGGACTTTTTTTTATCCCATTTTTCCATCCGAACTCTGATTTGAACACTTGTTAGATGAATTAGAACACAATCTATAAGCTCTTGATTCCTTTTGAGAAGTACATAAAGATTTATTATCTTGACTTAGTTATCAAAGGATTGGGTTTATGCTCGTTTTATATATTTACCCAATTATAGGTTGAATTATAGGCCAATACTGGATGAGGAGTGTTTTACAACTATAAGGTAGGTGGTTTCATTCCTTCCACTAATTTTCAATATGTTTATATATGTTGAAGTGTCGCACACCCATTTTTGGGGCGACTCTTATTTTATAATTAACCATTGTTATTTCCTATTGTTATTTAGGTAATTAAATAAGTGTTTTAATACATGAATAATGTTTTTTACCTTGATTAAGGGCCACCCAATGGGTGTGTTTCCCTTCAATGAGAATATATGGCCATTGTCTTAGGATGCCTATGAGTTATACCTTATTTTCTATTTTAAGGTCATTAAAAATGGATTCAATTATTAGATGGAATATAAATTGTGTTAAATTGTAATTGATTTTATTAATGGTTTGGGATTAGTGATTTTTCCCTTTTCCTCATGTTATGTCTATGCTTGTTTAAACAAGATTGCAAGGGTTTTATCTAATTATGAACCTTACCACATGAGTTATGTTATTCTAAGGCCTTATAATGGTTTAGATTACATTAATATGCTAATTATTAATTGTTCCCATGTGAGTTACTATTGTTTAAACCATGTAATAGTGTAATTTACATGTGTTTACTTTTATATGAATTACCCACATGAGTTTATTGTTGTTAAAACACTGTAATAGTTTAAATTACATGTGTTTCTTGTTGTGTGTTTTACGCATGTGAGTAAATAAAAGTCTAATACTTATGAGGTTGTTCATGTTATTTGTTCAATCCATGAGTGAGCCATGGGTGCAGCGGTCGGGATCATGGATGATTTACTTTTTATCGAGTGAAACATGGATCATTGATGGATTCCATTGACATACTATATTAGCTTTGTTTACATGTCTTGAGTGATACTTGGGGATTCCTTATAAGACCGCCAATAACAAGCTAAGTTGACATGGATGTATTCCAAATCTAGAGTGATACTGGGATTCGAGAGAGGGTTTTTGGGATGAGCTTATAGGATATTGGTAGGTTTTCACCTAGAGTGATACTAGGTTTCCAGAGAGGTTCGATGGGATGGGTTTTCAGGCTACAAATAGCATTGCACCAGGAGTGAAACTTGAATTACAACATAGGAATTTCATGGATGGTCCCAACTTATAAATTGAATATTTAAATGTAATGACTTATGAAACATCTTCCAAGGAAAAGAAAAATCTTGGATTCGGTCTCAACTTGTTTAGATAGCCTTCTAAGGTATATGTTGTTCTTTCTTTTACACAGGGGTTTTAGGGCTTAGGATGGATCTCGATAATTATATAATTCAATGAAATTTAATTAATTAATGAACATGAAATGAATTTAAATGAATAAATGTACTTGTAATACTATTTAATTTCGAGAACTTATTAGCTTACTACTTTCATTATTATACATTTCCTATTATATATATTCTCTGATAGACTCGCACAGATCATGGGTGGTTGCCTACTGGGATTTAGTCTCACACCCCCTTTAGGTCCTGTTTTTAGGCCCAAATAGATTATATTGTTGTAGGTGTCTATAAGGGTAAGAACCCTTCTTTAGGTACATGAATTTTTACTTAGGAGATGGAGAGCACGGGAAAAAGTTGAGGATTACGATGCTTCTAAGTTTCTTTTGTCTGTGATGTACTTTTTTGTAATTGTATTATGTATCACTGTAGTGTATACTGTTATGGATATTTTCATAGAACATGTTACAATCATCATCATCCTCTGAATTCTATGACATCTAGCTATTTATATCATTTTACATCAGATGTTTACTTATGTTTCATGATATTACTTCTTCTGCTATTATATTGTTATTATTTTTGTTGTGTTACACTCTGCCAATGAGGGCATAGTTTCCCCATAATCACACTTAGTCTATCACTGCTAGTCTATAGCCAATGGAATTTAGGTAAATGCAATTGAGTCTCTGTGGCCGACCAGGTATGGGGAAATTTTGAGTGGCATCTAGATCTGGGATGTTACATTCAATTTCTTGGTTAATTTTTGACACTAGAAGTTATGATCTAGTGCTTGATTTTATCATTTCCCCTACTTATATTTTTGTGGAACCCATAGGTTTCTTTGATTTATTATGTTGATTATTGCTAGTGTTACTGGAATTATTATGCTTGAATCATGTGTTTTTGGGCCATTTACTTTGAAATATTATTTTTTAAGGATTTTTAGAAAACGCGTTTTGGAATAAAGAATGTTTGGTTGGGTTTTTAATATTTATTTTAAAATTGATGTCTTGGTTTAATGAATTATTTTTCTATTAGAATATTTATTAAGTTAGTTTCTTTCATTTAAAAAATGGTTATTTATCTTTGATAAGGGTTAATGGGTGTTTGGTTTTGAAATTTATAATGTTAGTGGAAAGGTTCTCAATTAGTGCGTTCTCAATTTAAGAAAAAAATAGAACTTTCTTAAAGGTGAAAATGATTTATTTAGTTTTTTCACTTTCTTAGGTATGAAAGTCAACTTTTTATTTATATTTCCAAACTAGAATTAATGGATTTCTTTATGAAACAAAATTCATAGTCTTGGTGGGTGGTATCCTACTAGGATTTTTATCTCACACCTATGTATTTTAGGATCCATGTTTCTAGATGAATTTGGGGGTTTTTCCCTGATGCATAAATGGGGTGATTTGAGTGGTGGTGAGAAACCAATGGTTTCCTGGAAGTGGTTTTAAGCATGGCTTCAGTTTTTTTTTTTATTAGAACAAAAATTCCATCATTATAACTGCTTCAGTAATTTTATTTGTACCCACTTATACTATGTTGTTTTGTTTTTCTTTTGTATAGTCTTGGGTATTTATGAAAATGTGTTTTATCATAATTGTTGGTTATGGTCCATTTGACATGTTACTTTATTCTGGATGCTTATATATTTGATATTTCATAAAAATCCAATGTCCGGAATGTATATGCTAGACTCTTAGTACATGTTTTTTATCTTTTATATTTAATGTAGGAAGAAATAGTTCCCAAAAGGGTTTCATATGATTCCTAAGAACTAGCTTCTAGCATGTGGGGATTTGGAATTCCCTTTAGGGCTTTTGGCGAGTCAGGTCATGTGCTAAGTGGATGATAGTCGGAGCTAGTTTTCTATAAAATGGTATACGATATTTTTTTTATTATGACATTCTAATATTATTGGATATTCATATTTTAAGTTGGATATTTATTAGTATAATGGAGATTAAGGTTGTTGGGTCTTGAGAGGTAAGGGCTGGGTGAGTCTATATAGATTTTTATCATTCTGATCCTCTAGCTTATAGGGTAAATTTGGTTTCAAATTGTGTATTCAAGTTCATTTTTGATATTTATGATGTATTTTGAGGTGAATTGAAATTATTTTGACCCCCTTTGAGTGTGGAAGTGTTTCTTTTTGTCAGTATTTGAATTTTGGTGTGAAAATTGAAGAGAAGATGAGTTTCACAGTTAGTTCACATGATTTGGTAAACCTTGTGTCGCCTGTGTAGTTTGGGTCTGTCACCTTCACATATCCTACTACATATTTGGACCATGGATTCCCAAAAAATGTGGACAAACCATGAATATCACTTTTTCTTCCCTGATCTGGTTGTTTTTAACCTTCTCACTTCTTCGATTCTTCTAATGTGATTCTCACTTATTGTAGGTAGATTGTGGAGGGTTTTAATTATATTATTATGTGGTTCTTATAATCCTTTATTGATGGGTTAGGTGTTTTAATGGTTTTTATTTGTTTTAAATCCCTATTTTGAAAAAAATGGGGGAATTTTTTAATATTATTAATTTTGAAAACTAATTTTGTAAATATATAGAAAGAAATGTCCCCTTAGTTTTCTTGAAATGTTTTATATAATGGTTTTCCAATTTTGGTGTTTGGAAATGTTTAAAAGGGGGATTGTGTGATGTTTAAAATTTGTATCATTAGGGTATTCATGAAATTAAGTGATTGTAAAAATTGAGTTCTAAAACTCTTTCAGGATAAAAAAAGATTTTATTTTGAAGTTAAATTTGAAGAATTTTTAAAAAGAAAACTGTGTTTTATGAGAATTAATTAGATTCTTTGGTTTTCAAAATAGAATATAATTTTTCAATGGATTTTCTGATAAGTTTGGGTGGTGTGTGTTCCACCAAGGTTAAATCATTTTCAATGATAATGTTTGGATTGTATTTTATGTACATTCTTATTTGAAGTATTGTTTTCAAAATTCCTTGATAAATATTGGTAATGTTAAAAGAAAATTTTATTTTAGTGATTTGATTGTATCATTCTTTTATTGGTGACTTGTAATTCTGGGATTTTATACCTATTTTATGATGGATTAATTTGGTTTATGTTTTTAGGCATGGATTGGTGTCATTAATATCTTGTGTTGTTATTGTTTACCTCATTTAACGGTTAAAAGAGCTTATTCAGTTCAAGGATTTTCCTAGACTCGAAGTGGAGTGGTGGATGTGGAACATTCCTTGTGTTTAGACCCCATCTCAAACTTCTTGAATCGATGTCTTACTACTTTTTATGATGATGAAAGAACAAAAAAGAGAAGTAATTTTAATGGAATTTATTGAGGTGATCCCAAATTCTCTCAGTACACTTGAAGATTCATGGGTGAGATCATTCATGATCTTGTTTATCATCTTGAACCAATTTTGGTGGTTTTATATGGTACATTCTCTACTGTGTGAAGGTAATTCTTGAGTTTTTTTCATAATGGTGTTCATATAGTGGTTCTTTTATTAGGTTTTTAAACTTAAGAGAGTGCTTGAACATACAGTCCTTCATTAGGGTGATTGATATGTGAAGGTGTTTGCTGATCACTTATCATAGATGGTCATATTACCTATGAGGTTGGGAGTCAATGGATATGGAAAATCTTGTTTAATTGTGGTGGTATTTACCTAAACTTTTCATAATATACTTTCATATTGATTGAAAAAGTTTTATAAGGATGTAAACGATTACATTTGGGTGGCAACTGACCAGTCTTTGAAACTGGTGGTGGGTGATGCATTGATTCCATCTGATTGGAAGGAGGGTATCCCAACAAGTGGGGAGTAGAAGTGTAAGATCCCACACCCGCAAGATTTTTAAATTATAGAAGTAATTTGAATTTCTCATTTAATAAAAGATTAAAATTTTAGAACAAGAATCTCAATGGAATTCTAAGATATGGAATGCTTCAAGGTGTTTTTAGATGAGTAATGATTCTTGGGAGGTAGCCTGGGTGTTCAGTTGAGATTTAGAGGTTTTGGGTTAAGTTTCCAAAGTAATGGAGTTTTCTATCTTGGGTGCATAGTTTGGTGTTCATGGGTTAGGAGAAAAAATATGATATGTTAATGTTAAGGGAGTTCTTAGTCCATTTCGAACTGAGTACAGTTGGGTTGCATTGTTAGAACACAGTTTGGGGTAAACTATATGGGTCAAAGGAGAAACCATGCAATGTTGAGGAGATCCTGAAATATGGTTCATGAACAATAATCAATTTAATACATACAATGTACCCCATTGAAAATGGGTCCAGTGGATTATTTCATGTTTGGACATGGGTTTTCCAACTATGTGGCCAAATCATGCAGATGGGTTAGCTTTGGAGAGGTCTAACTGCATGGTTGGCGCATGGTTTTGAAAAATGTCTGGCTACCTAGAACTTCATCAAAATATGGATTTCATAAAAATTCTCCCTTGAGTTTTTAGTAAACTCCAATCCCATTATCCACCATTTTGGTGTGGAAAAACCAATAGTTCTCTCAACCCCTTACTCCTTTTTCAACCCATGATTTGGGTTATGTTCAGGAAAATTACATTGAATTATATGTTAGTTATTCTCCTTTGTGGAATTAATTTCCTCTTCCCCGTACTTATATTTAATTTATGAGTCATTTTATTTGGTTTTTGTTGAATATTTTGCCGTAATGTGGTGGAATCATCTATTTATCCTGGGGATTTTGGTTGGATTGTGTACTGTAAATCATGAAGTAACTTCCACATGTACTTACATTATAATTAATTAAGGTATGAATTCCTACTGAATTTCCTTAGATTTTACCTAATGAATTAATTAAATTATTTTTATAATGTTATTACATATTATTGATTTTATCAAAAATGGTGTTGGGAGTCTATCATGGACCACCCATGGTGGTTGTGTTGTGTTTTGATAAGAGGTGAAACACCTGGTGATTTTTCAGACATTTTTTCAAGTTTTGTTTTTATTGATTAATTTATTGTAATTGTTATACATAATTAATTGTCATTTATTAGTGTATGGTTAGAGCTTGTTTGGCTCAGAATAGTTTATTTATATTCCTAGGAGTTTGGAAGAGTCTTGGACGGGAAATGACAACGCTTATGGAATTTGGAAATGTTATAGAGATCATTGTTGATGAGGTAGGTGGTATAAGATCCTTTCTTATAGTGTTTTTGATTATTAACATGTTTTTGTGACATGAACCTTAAATCCCATCTGTGGTGTTTTTTTATCCTTGGTTTATGTAATTGGTTTTTGGATTTAAATTTATACGTTAGATCTTCCATAGACCACATTGGATCCATTGGTGGCTATAAGACAGAGCCTACGATTTCCCATGGGGTGTGCCATTTCTTGGAAATGATTAGGTGGATTTATAAAGGGTAATGTAAGAGAATATCAAGCTTAACCCTGTTAATCTCATTGATTTTATAAATAACATGGTTAAATGGATAATTGGTATAACTTTGAAACAAATGGTATGAATTGTGAGAGGATAGAATGAGATGTATTCATGTGTTATGTTTTTGTGAAATGCATATGGGGCTTATGAAATGGATATAATTATGTGAATTGGGTTTTAACCTGGTTTTGGTTTTAAAAGGGTAATCTTATATTAAGGTGGATTTCATTTTAAAATGATGTGTTGAACTCTATGTTATTTAAAAAGTGTTTTTAGATAAATTTAAAATGTGGATTTTGAATGAGTGTGGGGTTTCTTTTTTTGAGAAATCCTAAATGAATTTTGAAAAGTATTTGATGGAAAATAATGCTTTAGCCTTCTTTTCTATGTTAAAGAAGAAAACCCATGATTTTCAGGTGTATTGATTTTTTTAAAGGGATGGGTAAGATCTATAATTTTTCAAAGAGTTTTGGAATGGTGTTTTGATATACTAAAAGAGAATGAAAATTTAATTCATCTTTTGTGATGAAGGATAGTGGGACCTTTGTAAATGACATGATTTTAAAAAGGGGATTAATTATGGACTTTTAATGTTTTGTAATGAAAATATGTAAACCTTGAATATTTATTATTGATGGATTTAATGGGTATTGATCATGGTATTCCACACCACGATAATTATGTTGGTAATGATGGTCCACATTGAGAAATAGACATTGGTAATGGAGGTTTACACCATAGTAATAATGTTGGTAATGGAGGTCCACATCCTATAATGGGGGTTGGTCATGGAATTCCAAACCATGGTAATAATGTTGGTCATGTTAGTCTAGATAGTTTATTAGTATTGTTGGACATTGAATTCCATATCCATAGTTTGGATTCCTGGATATGATGCTTTGTATTAGTGACAAATGTTGTGTTCATGGTTTAGGTGATATTTCGAGTCTTTAGACAAGAGTGAATTTGATGCACGGGTTAGGTTCCAATAATATTACCTAGGAAAATATGGTATTCCATATAGATTAAAGTACGATTTCATTAGGTTTCCGAACTTAGATGACCATCTTGGTTTGATGTAGGTTTGGTTGTCATGGGTTTCTCTTTTGAACCAATGTCCCAATAGGTTACTCACTAAATGGTTTTTTTGGGATGTATCTTATATACTATTTTGTTTATTTATTCCACTATTTACCTTCTTACCTTGTCTCTCTAATTTTTATTTTATATAGAGACCATTTATAAAGGCCTATTGATTTTTAATCACACTCTACTTGGGTCACCACTTGGAATGGGTAACCGAGCATCTCTCATATGCTAATTATAGGAACATGTTTGAATTGAGGCTTGGGTTGAGTTTTACATGATTGGGCAAGATAGATAGATGGAATTAGGATATAAGATGGTATTTTCTAAGAGATGTGATGGATCCTCTTTATTGGTTTATTTTATTCGAGAATATTATTTAATCATCCTAGTGGATAGTCATTTATATGTATGACATGGATGTTCGGTCCTTTACTATATTTTATTTCATCCTAGAATATTTAGTTGATTTATTATTTATGTATTCTTATATGTATTTGATGATCAGTTATTTTTATTATAATTTTGAACTATGATATGACGGTATATTCATCTCCAAGAACCTTTTTAAACCCCAGTTACTGGTCAAAAACCTCTAGTATACGTGGAGGCATGTTTGAGGCAATGTAGAGAACCGACATGGGGAACCATTTTAGTGGATTCCAAGTAGGTAAATTATAATGTGGTATTATATAGCTTAATTTCCCATTGTTTTACTACTATATATTTTATAGAATAGAGTTATAGGAATGTTTCAGTGCTTGTGATGGATATCTGACTGGTGTTTCATGAACACTAATTCTGATAGAATGTCCAGGTTATCAGGGAATAGATTTTTGTTATGATTTTTAATGTTATGGTTGTATTTAATTTTTTATTTGAGTGATTCACATGTGTTTTGTATTTGGTTATTTATGATGTGTTTCAAGATCTTGTCCCATTGGAAAGAGCCTTCTGATTTGGTTTTACTGTTGTACTATAGAGGCAAGAGGCATCTCATGCATAATGGTAGGCTTGTAGGATCCACATGCTATTATCCTACTAGTGTACAATGTTACTGAAAATAGAGGATTTGTTGTTGAAATAGTCAAAAAATTATCATATGATGTTTTCCTATAAATGTACTTGGTTACATTCCACTCAGTTGGGAAGAATTGTATATAGATCACTTTTGGATGTCATGTTATATATATCTATAGAGACATGCTCTACGATGGGGATGCTAATTTGGTCCTCATTCACAATAGAAGAAGTGACCTAGGTAGGTTATCACGGTATGGGTATATGACCATTGGAACTTTGAATATTTTTTTTGTTCAAGGTTTTTAATCTTCCTGGTTCCATGATGGAGTGGTATGATGTGAAGATTCTCAAAGGGGATTGGTGCCCTAGTTGTGGGCGGTTGGTTTAGTTTAATATTCCTTTTATATATGATACACTAGGGATGAGTTCTTTGATATATTGATGTCGTGTGATATTGGGGTGGGAACATGTTTGATGTCTCATTAGTTGTAGACTTATTTGATTTAGCATAGACTTATGTGGCTTGACCTAGTGACTTGTTGTGATAAATTACTAGTATGACTAGGTGTCAGAACCTTGTGACCTTTTTTACATGACTCTAGTGTAAGGTGTTAGTGCTATGTGATTTTATAGGGTAACCCATGAGAGGGGTTGATAAAGTCTTGGGTTCCTTTGGGTGAGTGAGGCACAAGTGGATGATTTGGGATTTTGAAAATGTTATATGAATTGTGCAAAATGGTATGGGGTTTAAGAAAATTGGATGCCTTTTTTCAGAAGGAGAACTTGTGCACTACTGTTTTAGCTCTATGGCTTGTCTTCCAAGGGAAATGATTTTTTGGGTTCCTGGACTGGGTAATGGTTTTATAGGTGAGATATGATTGATGGTTGTGAACTAGATATATAGAAGAAGAGGTGCTCGAGGATATGTGGTATTTAACATGTGAGTTTACCTTGGGTGGTGACCAAACAGGCGAGGTAGACCTAGTTTTTTCTTCGATTCAGGCACATGATGAGGAATGGTTTCCTTTAGGTGGAAATCACTTATAGGGTTGATTATTAAGAGAACATGTGGTTTCTGAGGGAAGGACTGGTTAAGGGCCTGGATCTCTTAGCTATAAATACATCACTGGGAATACTTTGAGAGAGTAAATGAACTTAGTGAAACATTTTTAATGAACTTTTGTTTTGAGTGATCGTGCATATGATTTTTATTGTTGAGTTTCCATTTATTTTTTAAAGCACTAATGGTAATCGTTTTTGGTTGAGATGGGAATATGGGGTAGGTTTTTCCAGTAGATAAGGCTTGTGAGTCAAGGATTTGTATGGTATTACTCGTTAGAGTCAGATTTAGGTTATGTGGTTGGGTTACACAAAAGTGTGTAATATTTAAGTGTTAATGGGATCTTGGAGGCATGAGTGGGTGGTGACATGAAGTGTCATTTATATTTGTTGATCATATTTTACAAGATCATATTCCTAAGGTTCTTGAGTTTAGAAGACAACCATGAGTATCCTAAGAACTAATGTGGGTGCGATGAGATGCTTGCGAGTAGGGAGGCCCATGACTGCGAATGGGTTTCTCATGTCCCTATAGTTAAAGGTGACATTGAAAATGGGTGAATTGTAGTGGTATTTTAAAATTAAATATTTATGTAACCCCAATTTATAGATGATCATGCCTAATATCTTAACATCATGCTGAGTATACTAAGGGAGAACTAGTTATATACCTAGATAGTTAAATGTATTTTTTAGTTTTATAAAGGGCCTTCTTGGATATTGTGGTCATAGAGCGGTGAAATCAGATATGTATTGTGGAAAGTGAACCATAAAAAGTATTTTATTAAGGTTTTCATGATGTATCTGAATCTCGTGGATGTTTTGGGGTCCATTCTTGGAATCTAAGAATGTATGATGGATAAAATTTCATTTTATTACTTTGTCGATGATGATATGACCATGAAAAATTATTACGTTAGTAGTGGTTTGATAATGGGCCATAGAGGATGGTGTTTCATGATAAAGTTGTTGTAAATAACTCTCCTATAGTGGGTACTAACATGTTTTTCATTGGGGTGTGACCCTCATGTTGGAAGGGTCACATGTTCATATAATTGATTGTGGATTGGTCATGGTGGCTCTGTGATGCCAGTTTGAAACTGATGAGGTTTGTGCAGGAATTATATTGGAAATCATAATGGGAAATTATTTGTGATGGTTGATAAAGTTGAGTGTTTGATTTGATATCAAATTGGTTATGAAATGTATTATTTGGTGCTTTAGTTAAGGATGCATCATTAGTGTAGTAGAGAATTAAGATGGTTTTGAGTCAGTTAATGATCTTACTGCGAAGTCTCACAGGGAGTTGGGTATGGAATCTAGTTGGTGTGTTTGGTTGATCATGGAATTATTTTGGTCATGAAGTAAATGTTATTATGTGATGTGGAAATGTATCAGCAGTTAGAGTCTGTCACTTTTGAGATGAGTTGGTCGGGATAGACAGACTTGGGATAACATGTAAAATTGGTGCATTCTGGATTTTAGATTGGGATTTTGAGGAAAATATGTCTCATTATTAGAAAATTCTTGGATGGATGGTTTGGATCCACTGTATTTTGGTTTTTATTATGATGATTGGTTCTAATGATGTTTCTATTTCTCATGGGTGTTTGTGGATGACATGTTATAAATTTTATCAAGTGCATTGTGTGAGTGTGTGTTTAATGTACTATTGGAAATTTTCTATAACAAAGGTTCTATGAATGGAAACTTTTTAGTGATATAATGAATCCTATTCTAGGGAGCACCATAACCCCAATGTGTGTTTGGTTGATGAAAATAATGGGTGATTTGGTTAGATGGGTTTGGGTAAGAACCATATTAGTGTTCTAATTTCGATAATGGGTGTTGACTTGGGTTTTGGCCAATTAAGAATAGTTGGAGGCTGTGCGTTGGTTTTTTAGGATTTTATAAACTATAAAAGGGAATTGTCTATGTCTAATAGACAACACATGTCATCTTGTGTTGTTGTATGACCACTAAGACTTATAGAAAATGATAAGTATTATGGTGCGAGGGTTATATGATCCTTCATCTATAAGTGTTGGAAATTCTAGAAGGAATTTGTATTTTTCATTTATTGGATATGTAAAATTTTATAAGAATATTTTTAATTGAATTTAAAGGGTTTTAATTAATCAAGGTGTTGTTGTTCGACAATAAATAAATATGGGGAGATAGACCAAGTGTTTGGACAAGCATTGTAGGCTTTGGGTTAAGTTTCAAATGTTTTGGAGTAGCCTTGAAAGGGTGCATGGTTTGTTGTGCATGGTTTAAGGGAAACCATATAATACCTTGATGGTGAGATATTTTTTAGTTTATTTATAATTGAGCATGGATGGGTAACATAGTTAAATCATGGTTGCGTTAAACCATGTGAGCCAAAGGATAAAACGTGCGATGTTGTGGAGATCCTGGTATATGGCGCACTACCTGTGTATGGTTTTAGACTAACCAAGAACCATGTTTTAAGAAGTCTAGTGGCATATTTCTTAGTTGGCACATGGTTTTCCCAAGCATGTATCTAAACCATGTGTATATGTTTGATTTGGACAAGGCCAACAGCTCTATTGGCACACGATTTGGAAAACCATGCGACCAAACTTTGTGGCTTCTAATAACATCACTAAAATGGGTTTTTACCAAAATCCCCCCATGATATTTTGGACCACTCAACCCCATTTCTTCCCTATTTTGGTTCACATGAACTAGGGGTGTTCCAAAAATATTCCTCCTTATTCAATCCTTGATTTGTGTTGTGTTCATGGATATTATTCTAAATTTTAGGCGATTTATTCTTCTCTAGTTACTTTCTTTCCCCTTCCCCTTCCTTCTATATAATCTTAGAGTTATCATATTTAACTTTTTTTTATGATTCCACTAGAACATGGTGGAAGAATCTATTTTTCATGGGACTATTGGTTGTATTGTGTAGAGGAGATCCTAAGATGACTTCCTCAAATTGTTGCATGATGTTTCATTAAGGAGTGAATTTTTAGTGAATTACATTTTGGATTTCCATAATGAATTAATTTAAATAATTTTTTAATGGTATAACCTTAAAGGTTTTTTCTAGGAAATTGCATTGAGATTCATTCTTGGGCCACTCATGGTAGTTTCACAAAGTTTTGATAAGAGTTTAATGACATGTTGAGTTGTATTACATTATAATGAGCTCAATTTTAATTAATTATTCAATTATAATTATAATTATTAATTAATTTTCATCATTTGGTGTGTGGATATAACTTGGTTAGTTGAGACACACTCATTTGGATATCTAGGAGTTTAGATAAGGCTTATTCAGAACATGAAAATTATATCAAACATTGGAAATGTTATGCAATGCTTAATTGATGAGGTTGGTAGGGTAGAAACTCATATTTTCCATGTATTATTTTTGGATATTGTATGAATTATTTTTGAGACCTGGAAAAAATATGGTGTGTGATTCAGAGACCCAGTGTACATAGAATAAATTTTCCAAATATATTAAATATATTAATATCACACATTAGTGGTTTTACAAAAAAAGTGTAATGACTCTTGAATGGGGGTTTGAATTGGAAATATGAGGGCACCATTGAGTTAAAAATGTGGGTTTACCTTGGGAGTGACATAAAAATTTTCACATGAGGCATTTATGAAAAAGTCATCACGGGCATAAAATGAAGAAAAAAATTAAAAAAATTATTTTATTATGTTCATTGATCTAGTGATCTAGCCTCTCCTTTTAAATACGATGATATAACTAAAATGATGGGTTATCCACATAACCCAGAAATTTTAAGAGAGCATTAGATATCTATTAGAGGGGGTTCTACTAATGAATGATAAACATATCAAAGATGGAAAATTGGTGATAAATGGAATCAGGTGATCTCTATGAAGACAACGATAAGGATTCATTATTCACTAGAGATTGATCAAAATTGAGGCGTGTTTTTTATTTTATTGGTTTTATCCCCATTTTATAATTTCAATGATGAAATCGAAATAATCAACTAACAGATTGATTCATAGATCATTCGTATTACATGATGGGTTTATTTTTGGGGATTTATTAGGTGAATTATTTATTTATTATTGGTTATTTTCTCATCATTCTAATGAAAATGGATTGAGTCCAACCAAACATGGCTTTACATCATTCTTATTTTCATATTTTTTAGATTTCTCCCACTAGTCTTGCACACTCATGATCGATGCTTCATTTGACAAGTGGTTCAACCCAAATACTGAGAAATAAAACATTGAACACCCATTTATTGGTGAAATGATTCTATATCATAGATCTGATCTCGACATGATATGGAGATTATGTGAAAACAGAAGTAGAACTATATTAGATAGATTTGGAGATACCCGATTTTGTGTTCTTTAGTGCGTAATGATGGATGATGTGTGAGGGTGCCTTCTGAATGGATTCAAAGTATAGAATCTTATTTTTGATGATGTAAAGGCCTAGAAAATAGTATTCCTTGGATTTTAACAAGGGGTATTTTTGGATCGATGGATAGAGGATCATATGACAATGCATTAACTAGATATTGAAATCTAGAAAATTACAAATTACACTATATGTATTTTGGGGTTACACACCATGTGGGACCCCTGGTCTAGAGACTACAGCTTCCATGGTGCAGTTAAATATCACCAATTGTGTGAATATATCACACAAAATGTTCCTTGACATAGAAGCTATATGTGTACCTCAAAGGATACACATACATGACCATGTGTACAAAGTCATGAACACGCCATGTACTCCTACATGGACATAACTAGGATAGGAATACATGGGTAGAGTCATGTACCTTCAAACAGTCAAAAGTATACATGAATGGAAATTCTATGTAGCATTACATGGACATGGGCATGTGTTTTTATACACTATTATAACATAGTTTTGAAGGTACATGATGTGTACTACCAATATACACCATGTACTGCTTCAAACTTGGCTTGAAGCAATTGTCCTCATAATCTTGGAAAATTTTCATTAGGTTTGTTCTCTATATATATTCCCCGATGGTTAGTATAGAATCATTATATACACATAGGATAGTTATCCATTATGTAGGACTTCATAGAGCTTATGAAATCTATCTCTAAGTCCTGGAGTGAGATCATGTATCATCTTCATGCCTTAGGTGGAGTTCTTGGTATCATCATGAACACCAATAAATGGACTCTAATACACTACTTACTAGGTTAATCTAGATTTATTTTTTGGTATACCCCGTGGATTTAGGTGTGATCCTTATATATGTATCGTATCTCTTTATACTTCCAATATATGCTTCTTATGGAGGGACTCGATTAGCTGTACATCTCGGATGAATTCTATTAGTGATATCTAACTCGTGATGTGTGTTCTCCTTGATAAGTGTTATATGGAACCTTCATGTAGGAATATTAATCCGATATTAAAATTAAGAATTTTCATTTAGAACTTGTGTCTTATTTGATTATATTGGGATATTATTGTGATATGTGATATAGACATAGACTTGTGTTGAGATAACTATTATTATTTACGTTATATACTTAGTGTTTTCAGGGTGCCTTATTGGGTATTGTTATACTCACCCATGCAGAATGTTTTCCCACATGTATTGTATCTTGTGTAGATGATCTACCCTTTTATGGATTCCAGAAGAGACATGGACCAGGCATTTCTCAGTTATTCAGACAGACTGAGGTGTGTTCTTGTGGACACATTGACAACATTTCCCATCTTTATTTTCATGTGGTACATGTTTTCAAACTGTTTTGGTGTAATTGTTTTTGTTCATATGTACTTTACATTTCTATTTGTACTACTATGGTTGTTGTATTTAGATGTACACCTGAATGGATCATCGGTTTTTTTAAATTTCAATATTTTATGAGCTTAGAGATGCATGCGTGTGTACATGTACAACAGGATATGGCCCCCCCAAGTTAGTGATATGCCTAATTGGTGATAGTATTTAGCCCCTAGACTATTGGAGGTGGTCTTAGGGAGTCACGAAATGGGACCCATTGGGACAAGTCGTGATGGAGTGTTATTAAAGAAATCAGTTCTACCTTTGTACCAGAGTATGTGAGATTTGTTTTGGGAAATAGTGTTAAGTTTTTGGAGTTTGGATTTCTGGTTAGGGAACCTAGTATTGGTGCAGAGGCTGATGTATTAATAAAACATGACTCTTACCACCTTCCTTTTGAATCATTACACAAGGACACTTTTTTATGGAAAAAATGGTACATGGATCATATAGAAATGAGTTTTTTTCATGTCCTTCTTGAATCAACTCTCCAGATATACAAATTGACCATGCTAAAAAAAATTATTTTAGGATGCCTCCATGATGTATTCCTTATAGGATTAAGAATTAGGATCATGAGGATGATCCCCTTAGTGAATATGCATCAATACAGGGCATGTTCCAGAGTTTTTACCTTCAGGTGGTGCACCGGCTATAACACCACATGTGGAGTATTAGATGGTACCCACAATACCTGCATATGAGGTCCACAGATTGATCATGATTCACATGTTTCATCAACAGTAACCCCTTAGGTTCTAAAGCGATACAAACCCAAACAAGCTTGAGGATTTTCTTGAGGTGGTAACATGAGTTTTCCATCTTGTTAGGATATGGGAAGATCAGATGGTTGGTTGGGCAGTGAGCCTTACCTATGTATCTATAGGATGATAGTGAGGTTTAGAGTCCCAGTTGTATGATGAGGTGACTCTAGAATGGTTAGATTTTGAGAACCTTATTATAGAGGATTACCCTCTAGCTAAATTGAGGGATGTTAACATCCTATAGATTCTATAACTTCCCTAGGGTAGTATGACAGTAGTTGAGTATTCATCGAGGTTCACCAACTACTACAGGTACTCGATGGATATGCTTCATGATAAGTTATTTTGGGACCATACCATTGAGTGAAGACTACATTGAGACATCTAATTCAATTTTATACCTCTATTAATTTCTACATATGATGGAGTAATAGAGAATGCCTTTTTGGGTGAGAGTTTTTTAGTAGATAAGAGAAATATAGTTTTTTCTAGAAGTGGGAATGTAGGAGAAGAAACATCAGAAATAGGGAGATGATGTCAGTCTCAGGAATATATACATGCAAGACGTTTTAAGAGGAGTTCTTAGGATGGAGGTTATATGGTTTAGGTCTCACAGGATGGGGATAGTCATCCTAAGAAGTGACAGTGCTACTCATATGATGAAATGTGACATCTTTCATGAAATTTTTTGACCCACCATATGATATAACAAGGAGACAGTAGATGGTCCACCAAGGTAGATGCAATGATAAGGGAATACTGGTATGTAGGGAGATGAATGTTGAAGAAGATTCAAGAGAGTATCTGGAGGTGGTATATGATTCAACTTATTACCACCACTACCTCCAGGTGGTCTACACCATGCTCAGGGAGTTGTAGTAAATGGTTGAGGACAACTATAGGCAGTGGATGTATATGATCAAGAGGCTATAGGGATGATATGTGGTATGGTCTATGTCTTTTCTACCTCATCTCTTGAACTAAAGGTTATATTCATTATTTTATTACCACTTATCTGGTTCAAGACGTAGATATTCTAGTTGATCCCTTGGATCGACCCTTGCACTTGAGACTCCTACAAGAGATGGCTCAGTGATATCACTCTTCTATTGATAATGTGACCTGAGTCTTCTAGGTGAGAGTTTTTTTGGATCTCTTTGTATATGTAATTATTCTTTATGATTTCATATTAGGTTTGGACTTGTTATCTTATATTCATGCCTAGATCAACTATTTTAGGAAGAGGATGTGGTGCTCCTGTAGTAATGGGACTATGTTTTCTTTTGTGGGTGAAAAGGAAACCCATGCAGTGTAGAATGGACTAATGCATATGAGGGTGAAACTGATTACTCATCCTTTGGCTAGAATGACCATTAGTGTAGTTTATGCTATTTTTTTTAGTTCCCTAAAGTGGTGGTGGAGTATGAGGATGTCTTTCTGAAGGATGTTCTGGGTTTACCTCCTCATTGAGAGACATAATTTTGCATTTATCTACAAACTATGAGGACCTCGATATCTACACCGATGTATCAAATATTTTTTTGCATATATTCATGAGATGAGGGTGCAGTTGATGGACTTATAGGGTAAGGGATTTGTTAGACCCAATTTTTCACCATGGTAATCCCCAGTGTTGTTCATCAAGAAGAAGGACAAGAGCTTGAGGTTGTGTGTGGACCACTTTCACCTAAACATGGTTACCGTAAAGAACAAGTATTTGATACAAAGGATTGATGGACTCATTGATCAGTTGAGTGGGGGAATAATGGTCCTTGAAGATTTATGTTATATTAGGTTGTCACAAGTTGTGATTATGAGACGAGGATATACTAAAGATGAAATTATGATGTTTCGATAGTCACTATAAGTTCATTTTGATGTTCTTTGGGGTGATAAATACCACAAAAATGTTCATGGGACTCATGAACCAGATCTTTCAGTCATTCCTAGACTGATGTCTAGTAGTCTTCCTCGATGATATACTTGTGTACTCGACATCCGAGTAGGATCATACGAGATAGACAAGGATGGTTTTAGAACTTACTCTTAGAGAACCATCTTTACGATAAGACCTCAAAGTTACAGTTTTGGATTTAGGAGGTCCACTTTATGTGACGTTTTGTCTCGGTAGATGGTGTAGAAGTTAACCAAGTGAAGGTCGAGGAAATTTTATCATGGAATCCACCCAAGAGTGTGATAGGGGAATGAATATTCTTTGGGTTGATAGGCTATTATAGAAGATGCATACCTGACTTCTCTAGGATATTAACTCCCATGATAGCTTTTATATAACACCCTGAGATTTTGTGAAATATATTTGTTGATTTAATTAAATCTTTTTAATATTTTTCATTTCACATAACACTAAATATATCTTTGGTTATAAGAAAATTCTATGTTTGGATATCGTTTTAAGAAACACCATGTTATGTTTTCACTACCTGAAACAATTATATTACCTTGCAGTATATTCAACACTTTGTTTTGATTATGTTACACACAATACCAAGTCCCTTTGATATCATTCATTACATGAAAGAATTAGTTTTACCAAACTATAACATACTATTAAAATTATTATTATAGTTGTCACCTAGTCTTTAGAATGGAGGTTATGAATAATATTAATTAAATTTTGAAAATATGGATTACACATGTATATAAGGATAATTATTTGGTAACCAATTAGCTATAAATAAAAATAAAACCCTTTTTCAAATATAGGAAATATTTTATTGGGAAACTATATTTATGCACTCAAACAAATTTTACACAAATAAATAAATTAAAATAATTTTGATAAATAATTTTAATGATATATATATTTATATATTATATTATATCAACAATTTAACACTCATCTTCTGTGTTTTCTAGACAAGAGTTAAGAATAAATCCATTTTTATGAATAAAAAAATGTATTTTTCTAAAAGGTAATTTACCTCCTTTTAATGGAACACCTATTTTAAAAATAAATTTTAAAAATTTTATATTTTTTTAGAAAACAAATTCTTTTTTAATTAGAAATATAAAAATTTACCTTGGGTGAATTTTTTGTTTTCTTATGAGAAGTTTCATTTTTTGATGAATAGTGAAAACCATTGAAAGTAATGATAATTTATAATTTCATGTATGCTTAACATAGTTTTTACCAAAACAATAGTGAAAGTAATTAAAATTAATTTCAGATATTGAGATAAAAATAATTATACTTAGTGGTTAAACATTAACTTAAGTGTCCAAATAACATAGACACATATAAAAAAGGTATTTTTTGGAAATATTTCTTCTATGTACTTATTTTTGTATAAAATTTAAATTTATTGTAGGCACAACATATAAGGGATATTTACCAATAATTTTTACCTGTTTATATTTTCTAGAATCCGACTCTACCTCCACTATAAAAGGGCACTCACCCCTCACTTATTCAAACCAATAAAGCCATTTGACTCATTCAAAACATGTAAAAATAAGCACCCAACTTCCCTTTTATCAACCTAGAACCCTCAATTTGAGAATAAATCTATTCAAGGAAGCCCTTTGGTGCTAACCAAAAGGTGTTACCCAAAGAAGGGGAAACATCCTTCAACAAGAACTATTGTTTTATTTCTTTCTCCATCCATTAAATTTGTAAAAACCCATAAAATTCAAGGAATTTTTTTTCTTAATTTTCTTTGGAATTTTACAAGAACACTGTTTCTGACGGCACGTGATTCCGAGGCCCGGTGTGCCCGAAATCATTTTCCGAAGATTGGCTCAGGTATGTTCAGTGAACGAACGAGTGGGTTTTTCTAAATTTTGAACCGGTGCCCGGAATCGAATTCCGAGGGCACCGATGGAATCGCAGCGCCGATAATTTCTTATAAATGCCTCTTCCAGAGTTGCTTTTTCTCGAGTGTGGTTTTTAATTTTTGGGGGTTAAGTGAAGAAAATAAAATAATGTGGTGCGACAACTTTATTTTATTTCACTTAAAGCCACTGAAAGCCATTTAAGCTAAGTTGAAGTAGATAGGGTGCAATCCAAAATATCCTACCCACTTGGTAGGATATTTGTGAGGTGGGGCCCGCATGAGCCCCACCGTTTCTTTTCCCCTTAGTAACGCACCTGCGAAAACTCCTCTTCAATGAAAGTCAACTGGTCCGTTTTCTAAACTCTTAACGCTCCTATTAATTGGACAGTTAAGACGTTACCATTAATTCACCGAATTAATGGTTCGTTTCTTAACTTGTTTTTCAAATTGTTGGCATGTTAATAAAATAAGACCAATGCATGTCTTTCTTGAGGATTGCTCGTTGAGAGGATTCAGAGAAGACTCTAAGGCTAGAGATATTCATCCTCCTTCGCGAAGAACACAAAAAACACGAAGAACGCCGAACCCTCGGAGATCGATGATGCAACACCGTGTTCCGCGACGCCGACGATTCTCCTTCTGCGATGCTTCTTCCGCGACGTTTCTTCCCCGCAAAAAACTCTGATCATCAACTGCTTGAGGTAGGGGATTACGGTTCTCTAATTATTTGTGGATTTTATCCCCAACATGGGTTTAAACTTGAAATTTAATCTGTGTGTTTTCTTTAACCCTCTAAGATCATCAACGCGATGTCGTATACCGCGACGAAGCGACGCCCCCTTCCGCGACGCGACGATACTCTTCTTCTACGACGGTCAATCCCACAAAGAACTCACGTCCGACGACAATGACGAGGTAGGGGTTTGTTTTATTTAAATCATTGTGATTTATACCCACAACGTTGATTAAATAATTGTTGTGAGACTTTTAAACAGCTAATGCGGTGGGTGCGGACTAACGAACAAGTCCGAACCCACCGCCCCTTTCGTTATTGATGTGCGAAATGGCGTACGTCGACAAAGCAGGCCGCACAGGTGACACGGGGTCCTCGCAGTGAAGAATGGACCCCGGGAGTACCTTTGGTGAAGATGGCATAATTTTCTGACCACCGGAACTCGTCCGGTGGTCCTCGGAGAAAACTGACGGCGCGCCACGCCGGCACGACGGTGTTGGCGGCGGAAGGCGGTTGCGCCCGGCGCGCCGCCGTGGAGACCCGCCGCGGCTGAAGCCGCGGCGGCGGGCCGGCTGTCCCGTGACCGCGCGGGACTGGCGGAGGAGCACAGGACGCGGCCGGCTACCGCGTCCGCTAGAAAGGGTGGCCCCACGCGGGGCCGTGACTTCCTCACACGGGGGTAGCGCGCCCCCCCGCCCGCGGCTCGGCCGTAATAGCCGAGCCGACCCGCTGGACAACCGGCCAGCCGGGTCGCGCCCAAGCTGGGCCGGGACGGGTCAGGTTGACCCGGTTCGGGCCGACCGAGGGGGGATTGGGCCGGGTCGGTCTGGGCCCAGACCGCCCGTTTTCAGACCTTTTCGGACTTTTACCGGTATCTTGAGCTACGGGCCTCCGATTGATGCACCGTCAGCGGCGATGCGATCCTTGAATCGAGACGTTCGTTTCGGTATATCGCACTTAAGGTTGCGGAGTACTTTGGATTTGGCCGGGTCAGTTCGTACACGAGACCAACCCGACCCTCGGAGCGGAAACACTTATATCTTGAGTTCCGGACGTCCGATTGATGTGCCGTCAACTTTGATGAATTCATCTAAGTGAGAAGGATATTTTGGCTTACTCCACCTGAGGTTTGGATGCAGGTGGAGTACGGTCGGGTTGGTTTTGCCTTAAAAACCAACCGGGCCCTTGGAACGAAAAAGACAATAACCCTCAGACCGGGCATCCGATTGACGCGCCATCTGCGACGTTGAGTTCCTGTTGATGATACGGAACTTTTGGACACATCAACTCTGGACTATGTGTCAGTTGATGTATCAGCCTCTCGGCTCGTGGAGCGGACCCTCCCAAACGAGCTTGCTGTGTGCGGGAACCCTAGAGGTGGCTGCGACTGCTAATGTGACGACGGCGACTGTACATAGATCCTCAGTGGATTCGATGGCGATGACTACATCACATAGCGATCCTTTGTGGGCCACTGCTACCGATCCTATGTGGGTCCGATCCAATGTGGGTCAGCGCTCAGAGGTCTTGTGTGGTCCAGCACCTACATATCATGTGTGGGTCCGATCCTGTGTGGGTCTTTGCGGGGTTAGTTACCTATCGATCCTTTGTGAGTCAGATCATTTGGGGGTCATTGCGAGGGTTAGTTACCTATCGATCCTTTGTGGGTCAGATCCTTTGTGGGTCATTGTGGGGGTTAGTACCTATCGATCCTTTGTGGGTCCGATGGCTGAGATGAATCAGTGGAAATATCTGGTCATCTTTATCGTCATATGAATAAGTATACCTGTGTGAACTGAATCCTATTTTGCTTTCCTATGTGGATTGTGTTGTGCTATCCTATGTGGATTTACGTTTTTCCTTCCTATGTGGACTGGGTTGTACTTGGGTTTGGATGTTGGATCCGAACGAGAATTGATGACTTAGGTACATGTATTGGCATATACCTAAGCAGTGTCGGATGTTACTTCATGATTGTATCCTTCCATTGTGGATTATCCTTTGTGGATTCTGGGAGACCTTCGGGGGTCTCATGGTCCCTACTGAGTAGCTTATACTCACCCCTGCATGGGCTATTCCCACACTATGTTGTGTTGGTTGCAGATGACGGACATCACTGATCGTGGTAGAGGCTTGCGGAGCAGGACGGTACCTGGAGGTGGACCGCTGGGCGGGACGTACTCGTAGCGGTCGGCTGGACCCAAGGAGTAGTGGAGGCTATCTGCATCCACCCTTCAGGTGGGATTTTAAGTGGAGATCTCGACGTTGTGGCTTTACTTTTTAGTTGTTGTTTTCCCTTTCCAGTTGTACTTTACTTTCATTTTGGGTTTGTATACTGAACCACTTAATTTTCCACACTTACTGTTGTACCAGTTTTTACATAGTGTTTACTTCTGCCTGCTTGCTCTGTGATGTTTATAGTTTACTTTACAAAGGCAATGCCTTCCATTTTCCCGGGATTTACTCCTTGGTGCTAGTCGCCAGCCCCTGGCCTATGGAAGGCGGGCTTGGGGTAGTCACGACACAGGCCCTGAGGACAGGTCGTGAAAAATTGGTATCAGAGGAGTTCGGTTCTACCGCAGATCCATGGGACTCTGATATTTTCTATGTGAAGAAATAGTGTTATGTGTATTGGGTGTGGTTATCAGTCCAGGGAGTCTAGTGTTGGTGCGGCGGCCGACGTATCCGAACACCAGGACCCTGACTTCTGATTCCCGACTTAATGCACGAAAACATTGACTGCATTTGTGTGTTTCAAGTTTTCTTTGTGATTACATTGTGTCAGCTCACCAGGTATAATGCTCTGACCGTGGCGCACCTGTTTCCTTTTCAGGATGGCCCCACGATGGCAGCCAGCTAGGGTTCCGAGAGTTGAGTGTGACGACAGCCCACCGAGCGACGAGGCCTCGATACATGGCTCTTTGACAGCTGAGGCACCGGCGGTACCTCTACCCGCCAAGCCACCGATGCTTCCAGCCCCAACCGCTGACGATGCACGTTGCCTTAGTGCATTGCATGAGTTCCAGCGCCAACGACCGCCTAGGTTCCGTGGGGAGACGGACCCCCAGGCAGCCGAGGACTGGATGGAGGTAGTTGTACGAGTTTTCAGGTTAGTGAGGACACCAGCAGACCTCATGGTGATCCTCGCAGTGAGCCTACTGCACACGGCAGCGGGATGATGGTGGAGCTTGATGCTCCAGGTGCACGATGAGGCATCTCTTATCTGGACAGACTTTGAAAGCCTCTTCCTCTCAGAGTTCGTCCCAACCACCCTCCGTGCGGTGCACATCCGGGAGCTTCTTCAGCTGCGGCAGGGTAGCTTGACGGTCGCCCAGTACTCGGCGATATTTTCCGATGTCTCACGCTACTCGACAGACATAGTAAGAGACCCATTCTTCCGGGCCCGGACCTTTGAGCAGGGATTGAGACATGATATTAGGGCATCACTGATCTCTCTTAGCATTCCGACCCAAGTAGGATTACTAGAGAGAGCCCTTTTGATGGAGATCTTTCTTGCTGAGTCTACACCAGCGGCGAGACCTACCGCGAGGCGGCACGTAACAGAGTCTTCTGCAGCAGGCAGTCAACGGATGACTCATGGGTCCAGGCAGACCAGACCCTCACGCAAATGACCTCAGGAAACTGGCTCAATAGTTCGGGACACACAGCGCGGAGCTAGTCTTTCGAGAGGCAGACAGTGCTACACATGCGGCGGGCAGGGTCACATGGCTTGTGACTGCCTGACCCACCGTGCCAAGGAGCAGCAGATGGATGAGGGGCCACCCAGGCAGAGGCAGAGGGTTGACCATGGCGGTCCGCAGGGAGCAGGAGGATGAGGCAGAGGAGCTGGCCGAGCAGCAGGTGGTGGGCGACGCTTTGAGGCTCTACCACCACCACTACCAGGAAGTCCACCCCGACCACAGGGAGCTGGCGGGCAGAGACGAGCACAGCTCCAGGCAGTGGAGGCCTACGACCACGGCGCGCCTGAGTTGATTTGAGGTACTATATGTGTCTATTCCACCCTTACTGTAGTTCTTATAGACACAGGATCGAGTCACTCTTTCATAGCCACTGCCCTTGTTCGGAGCTCGTAGATTCTGACAGAGCTGTTGGCTCGATCCTTACGGCTAGAGTCTCTTACGGGAGAAGACTCGACGATTACGCACTAGTGCTGGTAGTGTGAGATTACTATAAGAGGCGATATATTCGGCTAGGATCTTCTTGTAGCGGCGTCGAGGCCTTACGACATCATATTGGGCATGGATTGGTTATCTACAGTCCATGCACATATTGACTGTATTAGGCACAAGGTGCGATGTGTATGCACCGATGGGAGCAGGTTCACCTTCACCAGTGAGAAGGGAGCCTTTGCAGCACACGATGGACTCTCACAGAGGAGAGGACATCCCATCACTAATCAGTTGGCTAGCCTCATCCTAGGAGCAGTTGACGTGTGGAGTCCTAGTTTTCCTGCAGTGGTGGATCAGTATGTGGACGTCTTTCCCGATGACGTTCTAGGGCTACCTCCTCGCAGAGAGGTAGAATTTTATATTGACATGTACCCCGGGACAGCCCCGATATCAACTCCAGCGTTTCGGATGGCCCCCGCTGAGCTTCGAGAGCTACGGGTACATTTAGGGGACTTGCAGGGGAAGGGATTCATCCGACCTAGTGTTTCACCCTGGGCTTCCCCGATATTGTTCGCCAAGAAGGAGGACGAGAGCGTGAGACTTTGTGTCGATTATCGTCACCTAAACCAGGTGACAGTGAGGAACAAGTATCCGCTACCGAGGATTGATGACCTCGTTGATCAGCTCAAGGGAGCATGGTGGTTCTCGAAGATAGACCTCAGGTCTAGTTATCATCAGCTCAGAGTTCGGGATGAGGACGTGGAGAAGATGGCCTTTAGATGTCGGTATGGCCACTATGAGTTCTTGGTTATGCCATTCGGTGTAACCAATGCTCCAAAAGTGTTCATGGGCCTCATGAATAGGATCTTTCAACAATACCTCGATCGATTTGTCGTAGTCTTCATCGACGACATTTTGATATACTCGACGACTGAGGCGGAGCACGCCTACAACTTACAGGTTGTACTAGACACACTCCGAGAGCACCAGCTTTATGTAAAGCTCTCGAAGTGTCAGTTCTAGATACGTGAGGTCCACTTCATGGGACACGTCATCTCTGAGGCGGGAGTTTCAGTGGATCCTGTGAAGATCTAGGCAGTGCTAGCTTGGGAGCCACCCAAGAGCGTGACAGAGGTGCAGAGTTTCTTGGGACTAGCTGGATACTATAGGAAATTTGTGCCAGACTTCTCCGGAGTTGCAGCACCACTCACAGCTCTTATGAAGACGGGGAAAACCATTGTGTGGTCAGACAGATGTCAGCAGAGCTTTCAGGAGGTGAGACAGAGATTGACCAGCGCCCCTATCTTGAGGTTGCCTGAGGAGGGAGTAGGGTACGTAGTCTACTACGATGCATCAGGGACCGGACTCGGATGTCTCCTGATGCAAGAGATGGCAGTGATCGCCTATGGATCACGTTAGTTGAGGCTGCATGAGCAGAACTACACTACCCATGACCAAGAGTTAGTATCAGTGGTCTTCGCTCTGAAGACATGGCGACACTATCTGATGGACGAGCGCTTTACAGTCTTTTCTGACCATCAGAGTCTCAGGTATATTATTTCTCAAAAGGACCTGAACCTAAGACAGTGGCGATGGATCGAGTTCCTCCAGGACTATGACTTTGAGATAGTCTATACTCCTGGGAAGGGGAACGTGGTAGCCGATGCCCTCAGTAGGAGGACGGGAATTCAGATACTTGAGGAGGAGACATAGAAGCTAGCCGCTCTGCAGATATCCTTTATAGATAGAGATGGAGCAGCTTTCCTTCAGTCACTCACAGTCTCTCCTCCACTACTACAGTGGGTCAGAGAGGCACAACATGGGGATGCTGACTGTGAGACGCATCGTGCACAGATATCCTCAGGACAGGCACCTGATGGTTTCTCCTTTGGAGTAGAGAACGCCATCCTTTTCAAAGGACGTACCTTGGTACCAGTCGCTTTACAAGAGGAGGTGCTGAGAGAGTTTCACACTTCCCCTTTGGCGGTACATCCTGGAGTGGAGAATATGTACCAGGATATCAGACGACAACACTAGTGGCCGAGCATGAAGAAGGTTGTGGCGGAGTTCGTTTCTCGATGCCTCACCTGCCAGCAGGTGAAGGCAGAGAATCAGGTACCAGCAGGCTTGGTACAGCCCTTGGAGGTCCCGGAGTGGAAGTGGGATGGGATATCTATGGACTTTGTGACTGGACATCCACGCACTTCCAGAGGTCATGACTCCATTTGGGTGATTGTCGACCGACTCACCAAGTCGTCTCACTTCTTACCCATCAGAGAGCAGGGCTCAGTTGAGAGCTTGGGGCATCTCTACGATCAGGAGATTGTACGGCTCCACGGTGTGCCATCATCTATCATCTCCGATCGAGATGCTCGCTTTACTTCCTGGCTTTGGAAGGGGTTGTAGGAGGAGTTCGGGACACAGCTACGTCTAAGAACCACCTTCCACCCTCAGACAGATGGTCAGACAGAGAGGACCATACAGACTCTCAAGGACATGCTCTGTGCATGTGTCCTCGACTTTCGTCACAGTTGGGAGGACCACCTACCCTTGGTGGAGTTCGCGTACAACAACAACTACCACTCCACCATCGGGATGGCACCATATGAGGTGTTGTACGGCCAACCTTGCAGATCTCCTTTGTGTTGGACAGACCCTGGGGAGTCAGCACTTGTGGGACAGGAGATAGTCCAGGCCACAACAGAGAAGTTATAGATCATCCAGGAGTGGATGAGGACAGCTCAGAGCTGGCAGAAGTCCTATGTTGACAGGAGGTGGAGGCCACTAGAGTTAGAGGATGGCGACCACGTCTTCATATGTGTCTCACCTCGACGTGGATTACAGAGATTTGGCCGAGGCAACAAGTTGTCTCCATGCTTCATAGGACCATTACAGGTCCTCAGCAAAATTGGCAAGGTGGCTTATCTCCTGGCTCTACCACCTCAGTTGCACCGGGTGCACGACGTCTTCCACATATCTCAACTGAGGAGATACGTGCACGACCCGACGCACATCATTGACCATGGGGAGCTAGACGTTGATGATGGGGAGACTTTTGCAGAGGTCTCAGTGGAGATCGGGGACCGATAGGAGCGGGTCCTATGTGGACGGTCGATTCCTCTAGTGCACATCAGATGGCAGCATGTGAACCTCCAGGAGAGCACTTGGTAGCGGGAGGCTCAGATGAGTGCTTAGTACCCACATTTGTTTCCCTAGTTTATGATGTATCGTTACGGGGACGTAAATCCCTGAGGTTGGAGTGATGTAAAGACCTGTAAAAATCAAGGAAATTTTTTTCTTAATTTTCTTTGGAATTTTACAAGAACGCAGTTTCTGACGGCACATGATTCCGAGGCCCGGTGTGCCCGGAATCATTTTTCAAAGATTGGCTCGGGTACATTCAGTGAACGAACGAGCGGGTTTTTCTTACTTTTGAACCAGTGCTCGAAATAGAATTCCGAGGGAACTGATGGAATCACAGCACCGATAATTGCTTAGAAACGCCTCTTCCGGAGTTGCATTTTCTCTGGTGTGGTTTTTAATTTTTGGGGGTTAAGTGAAGAAAATAAAATAAAGTGGTGCGACAACTTTATTTTATTTCACTTAAAGCCACTTAAATCCACTTATGCTATGTTGAAGCAGATAGGGTGAAATCCAAAATATCCTACCCACTTCGTAGGATATTTGTGAGGTGGGGCCCGCACAAGCCCCATCGTTTCTTTTCCCCTAAGTAACACACCCGCAAAAACTCCTCTTTAATGAAAGTCAACTAGGGCGTTTTCTAAACTATTAACGCTCCTATTAATTATACTGTTAAGACGTTACCATTAATTGACCAAATTAATGGTTAGTTTCTTAACTTGTTTTTCATATTGTTGGCATGTTAATAAAATAAGACCAATGCATGTATTTATTGAGGATTTCTCATTGAGAGGATTCAGAGAAGACTCTAAGGCTTGAGATATTCATCCTCCTTCGCGAAGAACACGAAGAACGCGAAGAACGCCGAACCCTCAAAGATCGACGACACAACGCCGTGTTCCGCGACGCTGACGATTCTCCTTCCGCGACGCTTCTTCTGCGAAGTTTCTTCCCCGCAATAATCTCCGATCATCAACGGCTTGAGGTAGGGGATTACAGTTCTCTAATCCTTTGTGGATTTTATCCTCAACATGTGTTTAAACGTGCAATTTAATATGTGTGTTTTCTTTAACTCTTGAAGATCATCGACGCGACGCCGTATACCACGACAAAGAGACGCCCCCTTCCGCGATGCGACGATCCTCTTCCTCCGCGACGGTCAATCCCGCGAAGAACTCACGTCCGACGACAACGACGAGGTAGGGGTTTGTTTTATTTAATTCTTTGTGATTTATACCCGCGACGTTGATTAAATAATTGTTGTGAGACTTTTAAACAGCTAACGCGGTGGGTGCGGACTAACGAACAAGTCCGAACCCACCGCCCCTTTCGTTCTTGATGAGCAAAATGGCGGATGTCGACAAAGCAGGCCGCACGGGCGTTGCGGGGTCCTCACAGTGAAGAACGGACCCCGGGAGGACCTTTGGTGAAGACGGCATTTTTTTTCCGACCACTGGAACTCATCCGGTGGTCCGCGGAGCAAACCGCTGGTGCACCACGCCGGCATGGCAGTGCCGACGGTGGAAGGCGGCGGCGCCCGGCGCGCCGCCGTGGAGACCCGCCGCGGTGGCGGGCCAGCCATCCCGTGACCTCACTGGACCGGAGGAGGAGTACGGGACGTGGCCGGCTACCGCGTCCGCTGGCAAGGGCGGCCCTACGCGGGGCCGCGACTTCCTCACGCAAGGGCAGCGTGCCCCCCTCCTGCGGCTCAGTGGTAATAGCCGAGCCGACCCGCTGGCCTACCGGCCAGCCGGGTCCTGCCCAGGCCGGGCCGTACCGGGTCGCGCCCAGCTGGGTCGGACCTGGACCCGGGTCGGGTCGACCCGGTTTGGGCCGACCGAGGGGGGGTTGGGCCGGGTCGGTCCGGTCCCAGACCCCCCGTTTTCGGACCTTTTCGGACTTTGGCCGGTATCTTGAGCTACGGGCCTCCGATCGATGCGCCGTCAGCGGTGATGTGATCCTTGGATCGAGACGGTCTTTTTGGTATATCAAAATTAAGGTTTCACAGTACTTTGGGTTTGGCCGGGTCGGTTCGTACACGAGACCGACCCGGCCCTCGGAGTAGAAATGCTTATATCATGAGCTCCGGACGTCCGATTGACATGCCGTCGACTTTGATGGATTCCTCTAAGAGAGTAGGATCTTTTGGATTACTCCGCCCGAGGTTTGGATGCAGGTGGAGTAAGGTCGGGTTTGTTTTGGCTTAAAAACCAACCGAACCCCAGAAACGAAAAAGCCAACAACCCTCAGACCGGGCATCTGATTGACGCGCCATCTGCGATGTTGAGTTCCTGTTGACGATACGGAACTTTTGGATTCATAAACATTGGACTATGTGTCAGTTGATGTATCAGCCTCTGAGCTTGTGGAGAGGACCCTCCCAAATGAGCTTGCTGTGTGCGGGAACCCTAGTGTTGGCTGCGACTGCTACTTTGACGACGACGACTATACAAAGATCCTCAGTGGATTCGACGGTGATGGCTACAACACTAAGCGATCCTTTGTGGGTCAGTGCTACTGATCCTGTGTGGGTCCAATCCTGTGTGGGTCAGCGTTCAGCGGTCCTGTGTGGGCCAGCACCTACAGATCCTGTGTTGGTCCGATCCTGTGTGGTTCTTTGCGGGGGTTAGTTACCTATCGATCCTTTGTGGGTCAGATCTTTTATGGGTCATTGCGGGGGTTAGTTACCTATCGATCCTTTGTGGTTCATATCCTTTGTGGGTCATTACGGGGGTTAGTACCTATCGATCCTTTGTGGGTCCGACGACTTAGATGAATTAGTGGAAATATCTGGTCATCTTTATCGTCATATGAAGAAGTATACCTATGTGAACTGAATCCTGTTTTTATTTCCTATGTGGATTGTGTTGTGCTATCCTGTGTGGATTTATGTTTTGCTTTCCTATGTGGACTGGGTTGTAATTGGGTTCGGATATTGGAGCCGAACGAGAATTGATGACTTATGTACATGTATGGGCATATACCTAAGCATTGTCGGATGTTACTTAGTGATTGTATCTTTCCTTTGTGGATTATCCTTTGTGGATTCTGGGAGACCTTCGGGGGTATCTGGGTCCCTACTGAGTAGCTTATACTCACCCATGCACGGGCTATGCCCGCACTACGTTTTGTTGGTTGCAGACGACGGACAGGGCTGATCGTGGTTGAGGCTTGCAGAGCAGGACGATACGTGGAGGTGGACCACTGGGCGGGACGTACTTGAAGCGGTCGGCTGGACCTGAGGAGCAGTGGAGGCTATCTGTACCCACCCTTCAGGTGGGATTTCTAGTGGACAGCTCGACTTTGCGGCTTTACTTTTCAGTTGTTGTTTTCCCTTTCCAGTTGTACTTTACTTTTAGTTTGGGTTTGTATACTAGCCCACTTACTTTTCCACACTTACTATTGTACCAGTTTTTACTTAGTGTTTACTTCTTCCTTCTTGATTTGTGGTGTTTGTGGTTTACTTTACAAAGGCAATGCCTTCCCTTTTACCAAGATTTACGCCTTGGTGCTAGTCGCCAGCCCCTGGCCTATGGAAGGCGGGCTTGGGGTAGTCATGGCACGGGCCCCGAGGACGAGTCGTGAAAAATTATTCTTATTAAATGATTATTAAATAACAAAAGTATCATAAATATAATTATATGTTTTTATATTAATGGTGTGAGCTAAAATTACACACAATTTTATCAAATGAGATACAAAATCATCATTTTTGTGTATGTCAGACTGCTGCTTTACGAAACAATGTTTCTTGTTCTTCTATTACCACCTTTAAAGGTTAGGAATAATGATGAGAATAATTTTTTATATGATATATATGATGTATTTATTCTTATAGAATTATTATATAATTCAAACTTTAATGATTTCCATTCTGGGAGAATACGATAACTTTTTTTGTGGATATGTGGACTACCTTCTCCTAAAAGTGATGTGATTCTCCCACACTTTACATAGAATGTATCATTCATGGGTTTAATAATGGTATATGATATATATTATATATGAATGATACTGTAATATTAATGTATATGTATATATAAACATATATTTAGTTTAATTTCTTTATTTCAATTTTATAAGAAAATGGAAACAACATTAATGCGTATATATGAACCACCGTCTTCCATTTCATATTTCTACCTTTTATTGATTATTATAAATACTTATATACTAAATATATATGATATTTATATCATTTTTTACAATATATAATTAATTAAATCATGATATAAGGAATTTTATCAAGAATAATAAGTCAATACATATATGAAAAATGAAGTAGATATTACCCAAAACAAAACATTAATATCCATCCAATGGCCCAAAGGCCTTCAATTTTTTTTATTATATGATAAACCCCAGTTTAATGGATAATATAAATTCATAATAAAATAATATATGGTATGAGAAATAATTATATGGTTCTTTGGTTGATTTATAATAAACTTATATTTAATATATAAGTTTTTTTAGCATATACTAAAAATTTCAAGACTTAAGGTAAGAGTTTTATCATCTCACTTTTTATATCTGTGAGATACATGTTATATTCAATATTCATTTCTTTTATGTGATGTATACACTTACCTTTGACATTTTATATAATTAATTTACCTTATTTCATGATATTACAAATTTTTATTGATTTTTTTATTCCTTAGGGATCATTATTCTAAAATTACTCAATTAGTAAGGGGATTTCTAGTCTCACTTTTATTTTTGTGAGACATAAGACATATTCACCACTCGTTTATTTTTTTAGTGTATATATTTTTCATGATTTTTTTCTATGATGATTATTGTTAAATTTATGGGTATTTACATGTTCATTTAATGATCTATATTTTTTGGGTTTTATTGTTCAAAAAGTTACCATATCGGTAAAGTAATTTTGTCTTAATTTATATTTTTAAGAACACATGTCTTATTATGCACCTATATTTTTATATGAGGTGTATATACTAACCATTGAAATGTTATATAATGAATATATTTTTCTTCATAATATTTTTAGCTTTATGTAATGTTATTATTTCTTGGGGATTATTATTCAATGTTATCAAAGTGGTAACAGTTAATTTCTACAATCTCATCATTTATCAAGATTGTTTATGATTATGCCTCTATTGATAAAATATTATGATCCATATCTCAATAAATCTGATGAATTTTTTTAACCTCTATTTAGTCAATAAATATTCATGTAATGGAAACATTTTTAACTATTTTTTACTTAATTTAATTAAGAGTGTGTTTTTGAGAAAATCAGACTTTATACCTCTATTCGGTCGAAACTGTGCATTCTTTGAAAACTATTTATTAAAAAAAATTTCAAAAAAGTTTCTACTATTATCCTATGATTTTTGAAATACATTTTACCCATTTTTTTCATTTTTTTAAAATGGTTTAAAAAAACAAACCTTCCTTTCATTTTCTATTCGACGAACTTTTCTAAACATGTTACAGTGAGAATGGTAATGTTTGGTATGCACATATTTATCCATTTTCATGAGAAAAATTTATTTGATGGTTTCTTTTCAAGTTTAAAAGATTACATTTATATAAAAAAACTCCTTAATACTATAGAAATTCTTTTTTAAATTTTTTTTCAAATAAAAAGGTTTTCAAAAAGGTTTTATGTTCAAGAAGTGTTTTAAATGATTTTCAAATATTCATTTAGAAGTTTTAAAGTTTATTTTAAAATAAAAAATATTTAAAAATATTTTTTGATTTAAAATGGGTTTTTATAAGAACAATTATATTTTAATCACGAAATGTTTTAAAATATTTTTAAATCTTACATTATATGTTTTCAAAGTGGTTTCCAAAGAATAGGATTTTTGAAAATTCTTTTTGTCTTAAAAAGTTATTTTCAAAGAATGGTTATTTTACTTAAGATAATTGACAAATTGATCCTTAAAAATCCATAACCATAAAATATGAAATAATTTTATATAGTTTATTCTTTACTAGTGATATGATCTTAGGAAACCATTCTTATTTTTTATTTGAATGGTTTATGTTTAAGATATAAAGATTTTTAGGAATCCCGTTTCACTTCCATGGGTTATACCGTGATAAAAAACTTATGAAACATGTCCCCTTTCATGATTTATTCTATGATGAAATTATTATGAAACGTATATTTTTTATAAAGGTTAAGATATGATAAAAAATTTTGATACCAATTTAATTTGATTGGTTATGATATGATGTTAGTGAAACCTATCTATTTTTATGGATCATGATATGATTATTGATTATGATCTTATGGAATACTTATGTACGATTTAATTATGTGATGGGTGGGAACTATATCACCATCTAATTAATTGGATAAATATTTCTATCTAATCATATAATGATAGGAAAAAAGTGAATGGGCTTGATCCGCAATGGGAAATAGATGTGTTCTGATCCACAATGGAAAGTATGTGTGTCATGATACAATGAGGTGTGTCCTGATTCACAATGAGAAACATGTGTTTCCTGATCCACAATCAGAAATATGTGTATCCTAATCCACACTATTTATAGTCTTGGGAGTGAACCTTGACAATTATGATGTTATGCGTGAACCTGATTACATGTTCACAATATTATATGTTGACCCAATTGCATGTCCATAAGATTATGTGAGAGCCTTATTTCAGGTATTTAACTTAATTAGTTCACTTGTTTCTATATATAAATATTCAAAATGTTATTATTAGCAAAAAATCCCTCATTATGGTGCTTTTTAGTTGATTGTGATTTTTGACAAGGAATGAGGTTGTTGATGAAGGTAGGTTGTCAAATAGGGCCTGAAGTGTTATCATGGATGTCTGAACTCGCAAATTTTTATTGATAACATGGTCTCAAAAAAGAACTCATAGTTGTCTTTGGAACTTGCGATGGATCACAAAAATAATTTTCAGATACACAACAATGACAATAAAAATATTTTATTTTGATATCGTGATGGAAACTCGAGAAGCGAGTGATTGACAATGGATCTCATGGAGGGATCTCACACAACATTATTGATTATATTTAGATCTCATAGATGGATCTCACACAACAATCATGATTTTCTATGGATCTGATGCTCAGATCTTTCAAAAAGCATGAATATGACTCATTATAGGGAATCACAAAAGCACATGAAGATAATGAAAAAATGTGGAAATGATGGAGGATGTCACAGTCCTTGAAGATCTCGTGAAGCACATGTTTTTCTTTGATACTCACACTCATATCTCACACAAAGTGTCAATGCACACCAAGGACTCGTGAAAATCATGGATAAGGACCAGTGAATCATTCTAAGGTATCATTCCTATATCTCACACTTGGATCTCACAAAGTGTGTGATTCCCATGAGGTAGACGGTTGTCATGTATTTGTGGATTTATGGCGGTGGATTTATGCCTATTAATAACCCATTACCCATCCATAAATATTTATTTTTTTGCTTAAAATATTTATATTAAGATCTTCTAGATAAGATACTCACAGATAGATCTCAGCACATTGCTTCACATAGAAGGAGTAAACATGATTGAAATCATGTAAGTGTTTCAATTTATTTGAATAAGGTCTCACCCAAAGTGGACTTGCACTAGGGTGTCGCACATGATCTAAATAAGGTCTTGCACAAATATAGAAAGTGATATTTCACTGGGAACTAATGCTCAACAAGAAAACAGACTCATGGAAGGATCTTCCACAAGGGGTTATGTGCCCGGATCTAGTACAATAGGATATGCGCCAGAATATCATGCTAGAGGATACGTGCTGGGGTCTCTCGAATGGGTTTCACTCAAGAATATTGTGCATGGAGGCACATACTTATATTACCCTAGGTATAGTATCATTTTCACATCTAAATTCTAAAGTATAAGAAGAATAAGATAGAGGATATTCACCATCTATAAATACATTCATAAAGTGGTTATTCACTGATATATTCAAGGTTTTGAAAGGAATACTTGGAATCACTTAAAAATATTTCCAAAGTGGAGGTAATTATATTTATAAACTAAAGGAATGTCTATTCTAGTTTTTTGGAATGTATAAGTGTTTCATATAGGTGTTTTCATAGAAGTGAAGGGGAAACCCAGAAAGTTCTTAAACAGATAATCTATTTAAAGGTGAGGATGCATTCATTAGTTATAATTAAGGGACCTACATGTCTTTAAAATATCTGGGACCTAAAAGTCCATAAACTATGAGTGGATATTTTCTAGATCAACGAAAAAAAGGAAGAGGAAGAAGGCGATCCTTTCCAATATTAGTGAGATAGAGAAATATACTCAAGGAGTAACACTTGGGAAAGTTGGGAGCTAACCCTAATCTTTGTAAATGCAGTGGGCCTGGGAATTAAAGTGATCTAGGATGAACATTGTAATTTGAAAGTGATCCTTAGTATATTTGGTACATCAACAAATTTCCCTGGTATTCTTCTTGGTCATAGCTAAATGAGGGTGAACCATGTAGAATTTCCCTGTCTCATGAATGATTTAATTTCCCATCATAAATTGCTATAGTAAAGAGATAGAATAGTGTTTTATTAAACATCGAAAAAAAATCCTAAGTGGTAGATTTTTTAATCTATCATACCCTAATTCACCGCCTCTTAGGGTATTTACCTTGGTTGGGATAACAATTGGTATCAGGGGTAAAAGTTGAAAGTCATTTGTTTAATCTTAGTAGAAGAAATGGAGGTTGTCAATCACAAATGGATTTAGATCTTTGATGGGAAAATTTTTCAATTATGGAAGAATTAGATGCATTACTACTTTCAATATTTAGGAATGGATGTCTTTATAGTATAGATTCAAGATATTTTGGGCAGTATTGATAGTGGTGATTTATCCTAAGTTGAATGAATGGAATTGGATGATGACTCCAAAAGAATGAATGATTTAAGGGGATCCATATACAATGAAGTATATAAAAAGTATATTTCAGGAAAAACATCACATACTATGTTGGAAAAGATGCTAAATATTTATGTGGGTGACTCCAAGGTGAGTGATGAAAAGCTGTAGGTACTATGGAATAAGTATGATGATCTCAGAATTCACCCAAATGAGTTTGTTGATGGATTATTTAATTGGTTTAATGTTGTTGTAGAAGAAATGTGTGGTCTTATAGAAATTATTGAACAGATAATGATATTAAAGAATATATTGTGAAGGATTCCAACTCAATTCAATCTGAAATTTTCTATATTAAAAGATAAATATCCAAACGAGTTCACATTGGATAGGTTACACAATACCCTTGTTTCATATGAGATGAAAATTGAAGATAATGAGTTTTTGGAAAAGTGGAAGTATAAAGAGGTGTAATTTAAGTCCATGAAGAAGTTGAATATTTAATATGGACAAGATGAATAATATACATAGGAATTCATGACATTCCTTTCATCAAACTTACAAAGAGGAAAAGGAACGTTCAAAGGGAAACTCCCACTTGATTTTTTTGTGTGGAAAGGTTTTACATCTTATAGTGATGTTTCCTAAGAAGTTTCAATATGATGATGAGAGTGAAGTTGAAATTCCCAGGAATAAGTATTTATCCTATCTTAAAGGTAATAAAAATATTGAGAAATTTTTCTTCAAAAAGAATAATATGATTTTAAAAGAAGATTACAATTTAAAAGAATTTGAGGCAGAAGAGTTGAAGGACTGAAAGGATAATGAATTAGATGCTATGGTGGTAGTTATTAGTAGCTCCCAGAAAAGGGGAGAAAGAAAAAATGATGAATAATAAGTTCAAGTAAGTGTTTATATAAAATATGCACTAGAATATAAACTTGAGGAAATAGATATTTGGAGATCCCAAATGAATAAATCCAACAAAGTGGTTTGTGATGCCAAATTTTTTATGCAGTAGTAGGAAAAATAGATGTCTGATTTGAATGAAGAAATTAAAAAACTAAAGTCTTCAATGCTAGAGAGCTTAGAAAATATTGGTGAGTAGAAGCTAAAAATCGATGAACAGAAAATAAACATCAATATTTGACTAGAACATAAAAATAAAAAAATAAATAATAACAAATAACATATTGAATATTTTTTCATCATGAAAAGGAAATTGAAATATTAGGACAATCTTTTAATTCTATCAAAACAAAAAAAGGAGTGTTGGGAAATTAAATGATTGATTAGAATGATACAGTTAGTACACGGCTTGATCGAAACTAGAATTAATTAATGGTTGGAGTTATACTACAAGCCCCCACTCCAAAGTTGAAGATTGATTTGGGTATGAATCAAAATCAAAGTATTCAGAGAACCCAAGGGAGAATCAGTAGCGTAGTATTGACACACAAGAATTCACCTTGTATTAAATTCTATTGTTGTGAAAAATGGGACACTCACTAAATGTATATTACATAGCCAAGAGGTACGAAAGGGAATAAGACCAACAACGGTATCCATACAGTTCTCAATATTCCAAGTCATCATTTGGTGGTCACTACTTCTATTGTGGAGAATTCAGTCACATGAAAAAATACTACTCATCAACAATATAAAGAAATGTACTGAAGCGGATTGAATGTGGTCATAAGCAGTAATTCAATGTTTTATTAAATTATCCAAAAATGAACAATTGGTTTTCTATATTACAAGATGAATATAGTCCATCTTACTTAAAGGAATATCATGATTATAAACTTTTACTAGGTATAAATTAAAAAACATGGATAAAAAATTCGAGATATGAACATATAGTGGTTGTGAAAATTTATTTCAAAGCATCAGATCACACTTTAATATAGATCATTGATAGTGGATTCACCTCACATACTAAAATAAACCAAGATATAGTGTCAAGAATCAGATACAATAAGGATGGTATTGTGAGATTTGGTAATGCTGAAGGCTTGAAAATAACTGTCTCTGGAAATGTAAAGTTAGGGGGAAAAGACATGAGACATGAAAATGTCCTGGTTTTTGAAGGTCTCATTCACAACTTACTAAGTTTCAACCAATTATGTGATTCAAGAAATTATATAATCTTTTCTAATAAATTATGTGTCATCAGGAAAAAATATGGTATAATTGTTTTTTTAGGGAAAGTGGAAAAAGGGAATCTATACTTTATGAGTTGAGAAGAATATAGGTTCTTTCTGTCCAAGTAAGAAGAAAAAAAATTATGGAATAAATTCCTTGGACACTTGAGCCAAAAATCCATGAAATATCTGGTGAAATATGATGTGGATCAAGACATCCCTAGGTTATCATGTGATATACTCATACATTAAATGATTTTAAACAAGGGAAGACTATTCGAATGACATATAAGGAAAAGGAGGAAAGGTAAAAAAAATTCTTGAGTTGGTTAATATTGATGAGAACATACCTATTTCACAAAGATATATTGATGAGATGATATATTATGTTATTTGTATTGATGATTTTAGTATAATAGAGTGGGTTTCTATTATTACTCACACTTATGTGGTGTTCAGTTGTATAAGAACTTATCAAAGGGATGCTGAAAAGATACTAGGTAAAAGAATCCTGAAGATCCAAATAGATAGTGGAACAGAATTCATAAATAGCCAAGTGGATGATTATCTCGAATGCATGGGATAAGACATCATGTTTCCATCATAAAAACTGCATAGCAAAATGGAGTAGTTTAGTGAAGAAATTAGCTTATCCACAACGTGGATATAAAAATTCTCATTTATAAAGATATTCTAGAGATGTTTTTGAAAGAAGTAGTGATGATATCAGTCTACACATAAAATAAAGCTTAATTATTTTCAAGAGAAGAGAAGAACCCATATAATCTATTGTATAGAAGGAATCCAACATTCAATTACTTAAGAGTCTTCATAATTAACTGTTTAATTCTCAATAAGAAGAAACACAAGATGTTGGAATCATGTGGAGATGAGGTGATATTTATTGGATACTCAAAGAAAAGAAAAGAATATAAATGCTTCAATAAGATGATGGAAAAAGTAGTTGAAATATATAATGTAAAAATAGTATATAATGAGTATAATCTTCAACAATTAAATTATTTTTCTCAGGGTGATAGTGATGAATAGATAAGTAAATCAGGGGTTGTTTGAGTTATAGAGGCTGATTTAGAATAATATTCAGGTAATGAAATGGATGATCACAAACCACTATCTATATAATGTTTGAAGAGAAGATCTAGAATTGATAAACAGAAGATAATCTATAATCAGACAGCACCGATGTAGACAAGGAGGATGAAGACTCTTAAAAAAGAATCGTTCTTATCATAAGAAGATCCTAAATGTTTTAAGAAAGCAACTTGAGATTAAAACTATTTCCAGAATATGAATGAAGATCTTGACCAAATTGAGAAGAACCATACACGAGAGATTGTTTTGAGACCAACAAAAAATAATTTCATTGGGACCAAATGGGTCTTTAGTAACAAATTAATTAATATGGCCCAATAATTAAAAAAAAGTATGATTAGTGTGCAAAGGTTACTCTTAGATAGAGGGTATCGATTTTGATGAAACATTTTCACCCATTTTAAGGCTAGATACAATTAGATTATTCTTTTCCATAATAGTGAAATGAAAGTTCAATGTTTTCTAGATGGATTTCATGTCCTCATTTATAATGGGGTTATGGAGGAAGATTTTTATATTGAGTAGATAGATGAGTTTCTTATTTATTAAGATAATAATAGAGTTTTTTAGCTGATGAAATTGCTATATAGATTGAACAAAGCACTAAGAACATGGTATTCAAAAATAGATCAGTTTTTGAAGAAGCTCGATTTTCAGTGTGGTGGAGTTTATTACAATCTATATTCCAACAATGATAGTAATAAAAATATGATGGTGCTGGTATATGTTGATAACATAATATTTGGTGGATTAGATTATGATCAGTTAAATTAGTCCACAAAATTCATGAAAAGTGAGTTTTAAATGTCAATGAAGGGTGAATTGTTGTTTTTCATTGGTTTATAAATAAAAAATGAAAGAATGACACATTAATTTTTCAATATTAATATTCCAAGTAATTTTTGATAATATTTGGAATGGATAATTCCAAGTATATAATGACTCTTGGCTATCTGGATGAAACTTCCATGAGGTGATAATGAAAAAGCTGGTTAATGCCACAAAATATAGGCAGATCAGTGGAATCCTTTTGAACATAACAGTGACATGACCAGATATTGGTTTTTTTACATTTCAATTATCATAATATCAAATTAATTCTAAGGAAACACACTTTATTTTAGTAAAAATAACACTTTGGTATATCAAGGTTATGGTGGATTTCGGTTTCCTATACAATCAAAAATTTCAACAAGTGTTTTTGGGATAAAAAGATGCAGATTGGGCCAGGTTAATAAATGATATAAAACTAAAATCAAGTGGTGAATTCTATCCTCTAGGGTTATATATTTCACAGATAAGGGAGAAACACGATTTCATATCATTGAGCACCCTAGATTTTGAATATATTGTAGCCACACATGCTTGCACACATTTATTGTGGATGAAATAACAGTTTGATTATATCCGAGTTTAAGTGAAGTCTCCGATCAGAATCCATGTTGATTATACATGTTTTATAAATCATTGAAAAACACTAGTCCATTAATCGAGGAAAAAGAACATTGAAATCCAATATCATTTTATCAAGGCGAAGGTGGAACATAGGCTAGTGAAGTTGGAGTATGTGCCTATAGAACTACAAGTTGCAGACATTCTGACAAAGTCCTTACCCAAAGATGGTTTTGAATGGAATCATATAGATCTATGATTTTAGTCAACTCCCTGCACTTGAAAAAGTGTGGATGTGGGACCCCCTCTCCCCAAGGTATGATGTGTTTTTCCTTAATATGTTTATCCATGTTATTTACTTTGTTGCTGAACACAACAATGTAACCTTTGGGTTTATTGAAAATGGGTGGGAAATTGTGGCTAGAAAAGGGAGAAAATTTCTTAATAAAGAGAGGGGATAAGTTGATAGAGGGAGACACAAAATTATGGGAGAGTTAAGTATGATGATGCTAAATATGATCAATCAAATGTTATATATCAAGATAGATGAGGTTCATTATTAAATTAGTTGAGTAGTTTTTGAATTAACTGATCAATTTATGAAATTTTAATTCTACTATTATTTATCACACTAAGAAAGGCTCATGGGGGATTGGAGTTAATGTTGTGTAAATCTACGATATCTATCAGAATAGCATGTAGTGATATTTGGAAGGACATGGAAGAAGCTTCAATGGGATATCAATATGTGTACAGTTTTAAAAAAACCAAAAGGGGGAGATTGTTTGCAAAAAAACCCTCATGATGATGATTTTGGGTTGATTGTGTTTTTTGACAATGTTTTAGGTTCTTAATGAAGGCTGGTTGTCAAATAAGGCGTGAAGAGTTAGAATGGATGTATTAACTTTCAAAGTGAAAAGGATGATTTGATCCCATGAAAGAACTCATATTTGTCTTTGGAACTCATGATGGATCACACAAATAATTGTAATGCATCAACATTGACAATCACAAGATTGAATTTTGATATTGTGATGGAATCTCATGAAGCACATTATTGACTTTGGATCTCACAAAGGGATCTCGTCAAACACTAATGATTGTCATTGGATCTCATGTAGGGATTTCATGAAGAACTCACAATTACCTATGGAGATCATGTACATATCTTTTTTAAAGCATGAATAAGACTCATTCTTGGGACTCTTGAAATCACATGAATATAAAGAAAAAATATGGAATTTATAGAGGATCTCATAGTCATTGAATATCTCATGAAGTGCATGATTTTATTTGTTAATCACACTCAGATATTGTGAAAAAATGTTAATGCAGACTAGGGATTTGTGTAAAGCACAAATACAGACCAGAGACTCATGATAGTGACTCGCATGCAGATCTTGCACTTGGATCCCATGGAGTATGTGATGTCCATGATGTGGATGATTTTTTTGCGATTTTTGGTGTGAAGGTAGTGGATTTATGCCTATAAATACCCCATTACTCATCCTTAAACATTGACACCAATTTTTTAAATATTGATCTAAATATTTTCTGGATAAGAGACTCATGGAGAGATCATGAAACATAGGTTCTAGGAGGATTATACAAAATTTAAAATATGTAAGTGTTGAGCTTGATCTGAAAAAGGTCTCGTGCGAAGAGGACTTCTTCCAGGGTGTTGTGAAAGATATGAACAGTTTATTTCATAAATATAGAAACTGGTCTCACCCTAGGAACTTGTGCTCAACACAAAAGTAGACTCTTGGAAGGGACTCATGGAATAAGATTCATGGAAGGGACTCATGGAAGGGACTCATGAAGGTAGAATCACAAAAGGGACTCATGAAAGAAGACGTGTGGAAGGGATTCGTGGATGGGTCTTGCACAAGGGGTTTTGTGCTAGTATCTCATGCAAGAGGATACACACTAGGATATAATGTAAGAGGATACACACTAGGGTCTCATAGAGGTGTATCCCTCAAGATAATCGGATAAGGAGATACAAACATACATTGTACTATGAATAGAATCATTTTCATATATGAATTCTAAAGGAGAAGAAGAAGATAAAGGATCTTCACAATTTGACAATCCTTATTGAAGGAGTTTATTCACTGCTATATTCAAATCAATTAAAGGAATTCTTGTCATCACATGAAGATATTTCCAAAGTGGAGGTAATTTCTCTTTATACTAGAAAGGGAAGTACGTTCTAGTTGTATGGAAAGTGGATGTGTTGCATATAGGTGTTTTCACAGAAGTGAAAGAGAAATCCAGAAAGAGATTCAACAGAAAATATATCTAAGTTGAGGATGCATTCACTGGTAATAATGAAGGGACGTAAATGTCCTCGAACTATGTGGTACCTATAAGTCCATAGATTGTGAGTGGATTCTTTCCAGAGAAGTGAGTATAGAAAGAGGAAGAATGTGATACTTTCCACTAGAATTGAGTCAGAGAATGAGACTTAGGGAGTGACCCTTGGGAAAATAGTGAGCTAACCCTAAACATTGTAAAGGAAGTGAGCCTACGCATAAAAGTGATCTATCCCGAACATTATAATTTGGTAGCAAGAATTACTATTTTTGTTACATATTCACATTGCAATTGTATGCTCCATAGATATAGACCAGTGAGGGTGAATCATATAAAATTTTTGTGTCTCAACCATGATTTAATTTCCACCCATACATTACCATGAGAAAGTGAGAGAAGATAATTTTGTTTAACAAAAAAAACAAGATCCAAAGGGTTAGTTGTTTTAATCTGTCATACACTAATTCTCTCCCATATTATGGTATTTAACATTGTAGAGATAACAATTGTAATATGATTCATATGCCTAAAATATATGTCTTATACCTATGATATTCTCTCATGGTTCAGGTTCCTGATAATCTTATGATTTAGGTCTTATGAACTGCCAATATTTATGCCATACCTCATGTTTATAATCCCTGACATATTGGGTGTGAACCATCTATGATATATTCATGATCACATTCCATTATGATTATATTATATTATCATATGATCATAGATTGATATATCTTATTTTTACCCTTACTGAGAATTTAAGCTCAACTTTTCTTATTTTTCCTTTTTTCTGGTTATGAAGAGTGGTTTTAAGTAGGAGTGCTAAAGGGGAATATATTTATTAGAGACATTGAATATATTTCACTAAACTATAATAATGTATTATGAGTTTTCAAAGGCACGAAAATATTATGATCCACAGGATCCAGTTTGTATAATATAATGAATATTCATCTAAAAGATGAAATATCCATGTATGTTTAGCCCCGAGTTGCTATAGATTGTATCAATGGAATAGTTTAGTCATCCTTTGGAAAATAGGATGAGAAAGTTTTAGTGAGATACCTAGGGAAATTTAAAATTATATTTATATGTATTTATTTAAGTGTATGCCTACGGTTTCATAGATCTAAAACAAGGTTTCATGATTTAGGCATCCTATAAGTAAGTTTTCATGATTATCTGGTTTTCAGCTAGGATAAGTATTTATCACACTATGATTTCTATTCTTAGTAAATAGAGGACACTAGAAGGAGATGTGTTAACATGGAATTTTTTAGATGTGGAAAGTATGGGAATTATGAAAATTGATTTCCTAAGTGGAAATATCATGAAGTGAATCAGGAAGGTGGAATGAGTATTTATTGTACTCTTGAAGATAAAGAGTCTGTGAATGACATGTGGAAGGTATGGGATATTCTAACAGTATTTTTTACATGATTAAATTGATGATGAGGAACCTTATGAAATGATTCATATTTCATATTCTAGGAAAGTGGAATTAAGGAATAAGATGATGAATTCTAAGTAACGATTTACAGTAATGTTGGATGATTAAAGTGTATATATATAAGAATTAAAGAATTATGTTATATGAATAATGAATTATATGTTTTCAATTGAGTATTTTAAAAAATATATTGAATGGTTCTTATGAAATAGAAAAGTTATTTAATGTAAAAGTGATATTTTGATTAAGGTAAAGTAACACTTAATGTGCTCAAGATGTTGAGAAAATTGTGTTTAGCTTAGATAAAGAGATGATTATGGATAAAGTAAATTGGATTGTATTGATTACCATGGAACTATTTACTGATTTATTGTAAAAGTGATTTATTCTATCATGGATGGATTTTACAAAATTTTGGTATTTAAAAAATATATCTAATAAACTTTGGAATAAGGAAACATGCTTTTTTTCAATAAGGATATATGTAAATTTGGGTTATTACCATGTTTCAAGAGAATACAAAATGATGGTATTCATATTTTTGGTATGTGACAATAAGAGATTATTTATGATATATGTGGGATAAATGTAAACCGAGTTTGGAGAAATTTAGTGACCTTATTTCTAAATTCCATAATTTCATCTTTTGGAAGGGTTATAAGGATAACCATTTATGGAATGGTTTATGTTATAATTCAGATGAGGTTTTAGAGATTAAAGTATTATTTTTATATATGAGGATTTATGCATATTGGAAATTTCTTTTAACCATTATATGGTGATAAAGATAGGTGGAATGACACATAATTATGTTTATGGATCTCATGATCTACTAGTGCTTCTAGAATGAAAAATACACCTTAATGTTTTGGAATAAGATATGAAGTGGAAATTGATCAGAGTACAAAAAGGGTGGGATTGTGCTAAAATCAAGTAAGTATATATTATCATGAAAAATATTATACATTAGGAAAAGGGGCTTGAAATAAAATTTTGTCCTATTATCATCATTTTTGATGTTATAAAATACATTTTCATGCCTCTTAGGGATATGGATTTGTGATTGTTAGCTTTCTCCAAACCATGTTATCTATCACTCTCCATCAAAACATGATTTTTATATTTCTATTCCAGATCAATGTTTTCACTTCCCACCTATGTTATATTATATGAAAATATAGTTATGAGTTACTTTGGGAAAGAGTTCTGTTTCCAACATTCCCTTTTTAAAAGAAGTATTAGTGTTCATTTTTACGATGTGGGTTTCTATGGAATGAACTTTCATGTAATAATTATATGATGACCTAGGAGAATTTTGAGGATAAAAATCATATTAAAAGGGGTAGAATGTAACACCCTAATATTTATTGAAATAGATTTTTTGAATTAATTTAATCTTTTTGATATTTTTGATTTCACACAACACTGAAAATAGATTTTGTTATACAAAAGAACTAAGTTTGGCTATCTTTATACGCAACACCAAGTTAAGATTGTGCAATATGTAATAATTATATTATCATATGGCATATTAAATACTATTATTGTCTTGTGTTACACACAATACTTAGTCCCGTTGAAATCTTATGTTACACAAAATACCTAGTTTAACCAAACTACAATGTTCTATTAATAATATTTTTAAAATAATATTATTATTTCCACCTTTCCATTGGAATGGAAGTGATGAATAAGATTAATTAAATTATAAAAATATGGCTTAAACTTGTCTATAAGAATAATTATTTTTTTACCAATTTACTAGAAATAAAAATAAAACTATTTTGAAAATATAGGAAATCTATTGTTCGAAAACAATATTTATGCAATCAAACAACTTATACCTTAATAAATTAATTAATTTTTTTAATAAATAATTTAAATGAAATATATAAATATATAAATATATAAATATATATATATATATATAAATTAATTTGACTATTTAATGTTCAACTTATGTTTTTTCTAGATGAGAGATAATAATAAATCCCATTTTATGAATAAAAAAGATGTATTTTTCTAAAAGGTAATTTTACCACCTTTTAATGGTACACCTCTGTTAAATATTATTTTTGAAACTTTTATAACATTAATTGAATAAATAAACTTAATTTTTTAATGTTTAATATCAAAATTTACTTTGGGTGAACTTTTGGTGTTCTTATAGGAAGTTTCATTTTTTGATGAATAGTGAAAAACACATAAATTTTTTTTAAAACCGATTTTTCATCTAATTTATTTATTTATTTAAACATATTTTAAACCTTTTTAAAGTATAATTAGTTCACTTTTAAAAAACTAAATCCAATTTAGTTTATTTAAATCAATTTCATATTGAAATTGTATATAAAAACATCCCAAACATTTGAACTTTTTTACTTTAAAAACCCGCTTCCCCGTCACATCTGCATGACTATTTTTAAATTAATTGAAACCAATTAAGTGATTGAAATTTATAAAAAAATAATGATACTTTGTAATAATCATAATTCATAATTTCTAGTATGGTAAAATATTTTTTTATAAAAAATATTGGTGAATTTAATTAAAATTTATTATAGTGATTGTTGTAAAAAAAGTTTACTAAGTGGTTAACATTTATCTTTAGTGGAAAAATAACCTAGAAACAAACAAAAAAAGAATTCTGGGTAAATATTTTGAATATATAATTAATTTTATCAAATATAGAAAATTATTAGAGGAACATTATCTAAGGAAGACCACTCAATAGTGTTTAGCTTTTTATATTTACAAGACTGTCACACCTTCACTTTAAAAGAGAACTCACATCCTCACTTATTCACACCTCTCAAGCCATTTGAATTTCCCAATGAAAATAAAAATAATCTCGAAATTTCATAATATCAACTTATAACCCTCACTTTAGTCATAAATCCACCCAAGGAATCCCTTTTGTGCAAACCAAAAGGAGTTACTCAAAGAAGAGGTATCATCCTTCAACGTGCCCTTTTTGTTTTATTTATTTCTCCACCCCTAAAAATATTATTATTTAATTATTATATAATAAAATAATTGTCCTAAATATATTGATATTTTTTTATTTTAAGGATAATACCTAAACTTATACACACTCCCATTAAATGGGACACACAATCATCGTTCGTGTGTACAACAGACTACTATCTCATGAACTAATATCGCCAGCTCTTCCATTACCACCTTTAAAGGTTGTGAATAATGATGTAAATAAATTTTTTATATTATATATATATGATATATTTATGAATATTTAATTATAATAAAATTCATACCTTCGTGATTTCTATTTTTTTTGGAATACAATAACTTCATTTGCAGAAGTGTGGACTTCCCCCGCCTCAAATCGATGTGATTCATTCAAACATTAAATGGAATGTATTAAGGTTGGGTTTAGTAAAAATATATGATATATATGAAATATTAATTATAATGGAATTTTAATTTACTTATATATATATATTTATATATATACATATATGTCATTTACTTTCTTTGTTTCAATATAATAAGAAAACAGAAACAACATTCATGCATACGTACAGTCTACCCTCTCCATGAAAAGTGCATTCTATTTCATATATATATATATATATATATATATTTATCATTTATAAATTACTTTAAATAATTATATATTCAATATATATGAAATTAATATCATGTTTTTAATTCTTTAAATAAGTAAATCATGATCTATGTAATATGATCAAGAATAACAAGTGTGAACATTTTAGAAAAACAAAGCGGATATTACCTGAAACGTAACATTAACATGTAATTTCAAAAAAATAGGTAATATTAATTCATAATAGAATTATATATGGTATAATATATAATTAAATGGTTATGGGGAAGATTTATAATAAACTTATATTTATTATATAGTAGTCCTGGACATGTATGAACAAATTCAAGACTTAAGGTAAGTGGTTTCTCCTCTTAATTTTTATATCTGTGAGATACATGCCATATTCACCACTCATTTTTTTATGTGTTGTATATAATGAACTAATAAATTTTATATAATTAATTTATCTTATTTAATGATATTCAATTTTTTGACTAATATTATTTCATGGGGATCATGATTCTAAAGTTACTCATGTAGTAAAGAGATTTATAGTCTGACTTTTATTTATGTAAGACTTATTCTATATTCACCACTGATTTACATTGTGTGGTGTATATAATTAAAATTAATGTATTATATGATTATTATCCTAAAATTTATAGGTATTTACATGTTAATTTTATTATCTATCTTTCATAGGGTTTATGGTTCAAAAGTTACCAAATTAGTAAACTAATTTTGTCTCAATTTGCCTTCTTTACGACAGATGTTTTGTTATGAACCTATATTCTTCTAGTAGGTTTATATAATTACATTTGACATGTTATATAATTAATATCATTATCTTACTGATGTTTTAAACTACAAGTAATGTTATTATTTCATCTGGATTAGGATTCAATGTTACTAAAGTGGTTATAGTTTATTTCTAAAATCTCATCGTTTATCAGAATTGTTTATGACTATGATTAAATTGACAAAATATTATGATCCATATATTAAGAAGTATAATTAATTTTCTATGATAATTTTTCATGATATATTTAGTTTATGGAACATTTTTTCCACTCTATGGTACTTAAGATAACTAAGAAAGTATTTTTTAGAAAATATGAATTTATCTCTCTCTTCAGTTGCAAAGCTATGTTCTTTCAAACCCATGTTTGATAAAAATGTTTTACATTTTTTCTATTATTCTCCTATGATCTTTAAAATACATTTTTACTATTTTTTTACAATAAAAAATGGTTTTTAAAATGTAATCTTCTTAGTTTTTTATGCTTGAGGCACTTTTCTAAACATGTTACGATGATAAAAAAGGAATATTGAGCATGTAAGAATTTATCCACCATCATGACCGATATTTATTTTAAAAGAATCATTTTTTTAAGAAAATAAATTTTCCAAATAATCTATAAATTCATTGTTTTTAAAGATTTTTTTAAAGAAAAGTTTTTAAAAAAATTTTTATGTTCAAGAAGTGTTTTAAATGATTTTAAAAAAATTCTTTTATATGTTTTCATGGTAATTTTCAAAGAAAAAGGCGTTCAAAATGTTTTTAGATTTAAAAATTATTTTTCAAAGTGGAAATAATATTTTACTCAATAAATGTGTTAAATTATTTTTAAATGTTAATTCATAAGTTTTAAAATTGGTTTCTAATGAAAAAGATTTTTTGAAATGCTTTATGGCTTGAAAAGTGATTTTCAAATAAAGGCTACTTTCCTTAAGAAAATGCTCCAAGAAATCTTTCAAAAGAATTCTCCATATAAGAAGTAATATTTTGATATAGTTTATTATTTACTAAGGATATGATCTAAGGAAACAGTTCTTATATTTTATTTGAATGGTTTATGTTTAATATGATAAGTTGTTTATGAAACCCATTTCCCTTCCATGTGTTATACCATGATAAAACACTTATGAAACCTTCTTTCTTTAATGGTTTATACTATAATGAAATGATTATGAAAACTTTATATTTTCCATAGGTTATGATATGATAGAATATTGATTATACCCATTTCATTTAATGGGTTATGATATGATGTTAACAAAACCCATCTCCTTTTTTGGGTCATGATATGATGATTGTTTATGATATCATGTCACACATATATATGGTTTAATTATGTGATGGGTGGGACATATATCTACCTCCAATTCACTGGGTACATATTTATATGTCATGAGAGAATGATTGGAAAAAATTAGAAGGTATTGATCCACACTGGGAAACATGTGTGTCTTAATAGAAAATGGGAAACAAGTGTGTATTGATCCAAAATGGGAAACATGTGTTTCCGGGTCCACAATGGGAAGTAGGTGTGTCCTAATCCACAATGGAAAAAAGGTGTGTCTGGATCCACTGTGTTTATAGTATTGAGAGTGAACATTAACTATTATGATATTATGCATGAATCTAATTACATGTTCAAAATGTTATCTATGGACTTAGTTGCATGTCCATATGTTTATGCGAGGGCCTGATTTCATGTCCATAACTTAATGAGAGAACTAGTTTCTACATATACATTTTCAAAATGTTATAAGATGGTGTTTATAAAGAAATATGTGTCTTATTCATATGATATGATCTCATGGTTCAGGTTTTTGATTATCTTATGATTCATTTCTTTTGAACTACCAATATTTATTCCATGCCTCATGTTTATCAATCATTAAAGTTTTGGTATGAAACTTGTAAGATATATTCTTGGTCATATACAAATATTCTGATATTATGATTTCACATGATCATAGATTGATATATCTTATGTTTACCATTACTGATAATATGAGATCACCCTTTCTTTTGTTTCTATTCCGCAGGTTATGAAGATAGGTTTTAAGTAGGAGTAAAAATGGGAATATCTTTAATAGATACATTGAAGATCATTCACTAAATTAGAATAATTTATTCTAAGATTACAAAGTCACTAGACTATAATGGTCCTTATGATCATGTTTGTATAATATAATGAAAATTTATCTAAAATATGCAATATCTATGTATTTTAAGCCATGGGTCGCTATATTTGACTCAAAAGGTGGAACCATTCATGTGGATGGAAAGGTGGTAGCAGGATATTCAGGTGTTAAGGAATATATTGATACATGATCCAATCTTGAGATTTAAAAAGGATAGTGTTGAGTATATAGTGTTCTATGATGCATCAAGAACTGGGCTTGGTTTTTTTCTGGTGTAAATATAGGAAGTGATTGCCAGTGGATCACATTAGTTGATACCACATGAGAAGAACTAAATGACCTATGATCCTGATTTAGTAGTAGTAATATTTACACTAAATATGTGGTGAAACTACCTGATGCTTGAGCAATTTATCATCTATTTTAAACAGAAGAGTCACAAGTATATCTTATCGCATAAGGATCATAACTTGATATAGAGGTTATGTCTAGAGTTCCTCAATGATTATGACTTCTAGATGGTACTAGTGACATTGTGGGAGGATGTTATGAGAGAGTTTCATACATATCATTTAGTGGTACATCTATCGGTAGTAAAAATGTACTAGGACCTTTGACTTCAGTTTTGGTCTTAAGAGATGAATAAGGGAGTTGATGATTTTCTATTAATGCCTTAATTTTTAGTAAGTGAAGTATGATAACCATGTTCTAGTGGGTTTATCTCAACGCCCTGCGGTTCCATAGCAGAAGTGGGATGAGATATACATGGAATTTATAACAGGATTACCATATACATCCATGGGACACAATCCAATTTAGGTGATTGTAGATGAAATCACCAAGTCGGACCACTTTCTATCTATCCAATAGCATAGTTTAGTTTTGATTTTCATAGGCATATACAGTAAATAGGTAGTACAACTCCACGAAGTTCCGTCAATTATAAATTCTAATTGGGGTTATTGATTCACACCTTAGTTGTGTAACGGATTGTATGGGAATTTTGGGAAATAGTTTCATTTGAGCATGGATTTTCAACCGTATACTGATGGCCAAACTGAGTGTACAGTTGATGTCTTAGAGGACATGCTATAAGATTTTATGTTGGAATTTGTCCGTAGTTGGGGGGATCAACTAACATTGGTTGAGTTTTCATAAAAATACCATTCCACCATTTGGATGGATCCATTAGAGCCCTTGTATGGGTGACCTTGTAGGTTAACACCTTGTTGGGCCATCCTAGGAGAGTCATCACTTAGGGGCCTGGAGTTAGTGTGAACCACTACTGAGAAGGTGAATATCATTCAGTAGAAGATAAGGAAGGTAAGTAAATGTCAAAATTCATATGCTAATAGATTAAGAAGGGCATTTGGTGTTCTAGGAGGGATACCATGTGTTCTTGAGGGTCTCACTTTAATGTGGATTATGGAGATTTGTCCAGGATGAAAATATATCTCTAAAATTCATTGTCTTTTTCCATAAATTTCATAGAGTTGAAGAGGCATCATACTGCTTAGATCTACCTCTTTAGTTAGAAAAGTTACATGATTTCTTCCATGTGTTACAACTAAGGAGGCACATACACGATCTATCAAACCTTACCGATTGGGGTGATATAGACATTGAGGATGAAGCCACATTTTCTAAGTACCTAGTAGATATCAAGGATTGGATGGAGAGAATCCAAATTTGATGAGTGATTCCTTAATGAGTATCCAGTGAAAGCATTTGAATATTTAAAAGTGCACCTAGGAGTGGGAAACCAAGATGTGAGATCAGTACCCACATCCTTTTGTGTGATAACTTGTTTTGTATTTTTGGGGTGTAAACCCTTATGGTGGTGAGAATATAGTGACTTTAATTTTCAATCTATTATTTTTTTATACAGTATGGATTACTTTGAATACCATGTGTTGAGATGGTGTGTGATTCTGAGGCCCGGTGTGCTCAGAATAAATGTTTGAACTATATCAAATATACTAATATCACAAACATGTGTTTTTTCTAAAAAATTGGAATAAACCCTACATGGGGGATAAAATTAGAAATCTATGGTCACCATTGTGTTTACAACAAGGGTTTTACCTTAGGAATGACATAGCCTTGGTTACTGCGTGACATTTGTTGAAAAGTCACTATGGGCATAAAATGAATCAAATAATTAAACATTTTTTTATTTTGATCATTGATGCAGTGACCTAGACTTCTATTTAAATATAATATTATAGCCAAAATGAATTCTTATCCACATAACCCTAAAATTTTGTGAGAGCATTTGAGAGATTTTGGAGTAGGTTCCATTGACAAACAAGAACCAGATCAAAGATCCAAAACCAGTGTGCAATATAATTAGAGGCTATCACCAACGAAAATGAGGCGTCTAAATTATTCATTAGTGATCAATCTAAATCAAGGTAAGATATTGATTTTATTATAATTGTCCCCCTTTTATTACTTATATGATGAACATGAATCAATATTCTAATGGATTGATTTACGGATTTATCATATTGAAGGATTGAATAGAGGCCAGCTGAACATGTTTGAGGTTCCGTTCTCTTTGTGTGATTTCATTATTTCTCCAGTTGTTCTTATATGTTCATAATTAGTGATTTATTTGATTTGTGGTTCAACATAAATAATGAGAAATTGAACTTTGCACTACCTTTTCATTGCACAATGATTTAGTACCATAGATCTGATATTGGTATGATGTGGGGATTATGTGACATCAGAAGTAGAAGTATATCAGATGGATTTAGGGATATCTGATTTTATGTTATTTAGTGCACAATGATGGATGATGCATGGGTGAATTTTATGAATGGACTATAAGGATGGAATCTTGTGTTCAATGATGAAAAGGCCTAGTTGATTGTATTCCATGAATTCTAGAAAATGGATTTTTTAGATCAATGGTTTGGGGAGTAGATGAAAATGCATGAATAATATTTAGAAATGTATAAAATTCAGCATTACATGACATTTATTCTAGGTTTACATAACACACAGGACATCTAATGTGGTGGATGGGGTTTCTACATTAAAGTTAAATATCACATGGTGTGTGACTCCATCACATAGCATGTTCCTTGACCTATCATCTTTGTCTATACCATAGAGGGTACATGGACACACCCAACAATATGCGGTCATGAACATGCCATGTACTCCAACATAGAAACGTCTTGGACATGTGTACATGGGCAGATCCATGTACTTTTTCATGGTCATAAGTACACATTCATAGAAACATAGTGAAATTTTACAGGAACATGGGAATATTCCATGATATACAAGTAGCACCTAAGGCCAAAGGGACCTACCAAGTACAACCAGTACAAGTTGTGTACTCTTTCAATGTTGTCTTAGAGAACTTATCGTCTTTATCATAGAAAAGCTTCATTAGGATATGTTCCCTATATCCCTTTCATGAGGGTTAGAATTTAATCGAGTCCTATACATAGGATAGTGATCCCTTCAGCAGAAATTCTTGGATATAGTTGTTTTAATCCTTCTGTGATGCTTGGATTGAGATCTTTTGTCGTGTTCATGCCCTAGGTTGAGTTTGTTGCATTGTTGTGACCATATATATGTGGGTTCCAATCCTCTACATAGATGGTTAATATAGATTTAGTTTTTGGTATACCCCATGGTCTTGGGTGTGATCCTCATCTTTTAATCATATATCTTCATACTCACAACATATCCTACTTATGGTGGGACCCAATGAGTAGTAATCTCAGACGAATGCTATCTTTGCTATCTGACTCATGAAGTGTGTTCTTTTGGATGAGTGTTATGTGTAACCTCCAATAAATAATATTATTCGATCATTATGGTTATGAATTTACATTGAGATTGTGTGTCTTTGTTGAGTACATCAATAAGTTCTTATTACATGAGATGTAGAAATATACCTGGGTAGTGATGATAGTTATTCTTGTGTTATATGATTAGTGTTTTCATGGTGTCTTACTGGGTATTTTTATACTCACTTGTGCATGGGATTTTCCTACATGTGTCATGTCTTTTTCAGAAGAGTGTCCTTTTGATGGAGTCCTAGTGGGACAAGAACCAGATGATGTTTAGTGTTCCGGATAGACTGAGGCATGTTCTTGTGGATATATTGACAGGAGTCCCCATATTTAATTTTAGGTTGGACTTTTTTTACTCTTTTTGGGGGCGATAATTTGGAACTACTTACTTTTTAGTGATTTTTTTACTTTGGTTATGGGATTTAGATGTATTCATGCATGATTTATTAGTTATTTTACATTTCATCATTTTTTATTGGATATGTGTTCATGTATATAAGTATATTAGTCTAAGACCTCCAATGTTAGTGATTTTCTTACTCGAAGCTAATTTCCATCCACTAGCCTATTAGGGGTGGGAATGGGGAGTTGCAGCATGGGCCCCATTGGAATGGATCATGAAAAGTGGTTTAATAGATTTACCCATTATCTCACTGAGTGTTAACATGTGTATATGTCATGAACCTTAAACCCATGTGTGATGTTTTTTATTCCTTAGATTAATTAATTAGTTTTGGGAGTTAAACTGATACCACTTGTCTTACATAGATTTTATTGGATCCATTGGTAGTTATTAGACTAAACCTATAGCTTCACATGGGGTGTTTTGTTTCATGGAAATGGTAAGGTGGGGTTTTAAAGAGTAAAGTATGTAGATCTAGGCATTAACCCAATTAACTTCATTGGTTAAATTGATAAAATTGTTAAAAGGATAATTGGTATAACTTGGATATAAATGGATATTAATTTTAATAGGACAAAATATAATGTTTTCATGTTTTTTGTTCTTTTGAAATTCTTATGGGGTTTATTAAATGGATGTAATTGTTTATGTTTCATTTTGAACTGTTTTTTGGCTTTCAAAGGGAAAATCCATGTTAAAGTGGAATTTTCTTTAATATGTGGTGTTGAACTCCATGTTATTTGAAAAGTGGGTTTTGATGAATTTCAAAAAATTATTTGAAATGAGTGTGGGGGTTATTTTTTTATAATTCCCACATTAATTATGAAAGTGATTTGATGAAAAAGATGACCTTAACCTTGTTTTTAATATTAAATTAGAAGCCCATGATTTTCAGGCGGCATAAAATTATTTTAAAGGGATGGGTTAGATCCATCATTTTCTGAAGATTATTGGAATTGTTTTTAATATGTGAAAAGGGAATGAAAATACAAGCCATGTTCAGTGTTGGAGGCCCATGGGACCATGGTAAGTGATAAAAGTTTAAAAAGGTCTTTCATTTTATCTGCTAAAAGTTTTGTATGGTGAAGATGTTGAACCTTGAATATTGTTTATTGATATATTGAATGGGTGTTGGTCATAGTGTTACACACCATGATAATGATGATGGTCATGGAAGTACACACCATTGATAGGGATTTTAAGACATTTAATTCCATATCCCTGATTTGGATTCTTAGATATGATGCTCCAAATCAGTATTGAACATTGTTTCCATGGTTTATGTGCTGGATTGAGGTATAAACACGAGTGAAATTGATGTATGGTTTAGGTTCTAGGAAGTTGATCTGGGAACATATGGTATTTCATAAAGATTAATTTATATTTTTACTTTGTTTCATGACATTGATGATGAACCTGGGTTGATAACGGTTTGGTAGGCCCGAGTGTCACTTCCGAAATTCAGGGCCAATAGGTTTCTCACTAAATGGTTATTTTGGAATGTATCTTGTTTACTATATTGGTTATTTATACAAATTTTTAACTAAATGCATTGTTCTTCTAACTAGAATTTTATTTAAACACTATTGGTGGGGGCCTATTGAGTTTTACTCCCACCCTGCTCAGGTTTCCACAGCACAAGGGTACCTGGGTGGCTCTTATATGTTTATTGTAGGCACAAGTTTAGTATGAGACATGGTTTTATTTTTTCATTATTGGGTAGGATTGATCGATGGTATCCTAATATGGAATGAGATTGGATTAGATATATAGTGAAGTCCCTTTATTGGTTTATTTTATTTGGGTATTTTATATAACCATACTACTGGGTGGTTAGTTGTATGAGTGACATGGATGTTTTGGAATTTAATTCATTATATTTCATCAAGGAATGTTCAGCTGATTTATTATTTTTACATGATCTAATGTATGTGATAATATATTATTTTTATTGGCCTTCTGCACTCTTAGTTTTGGGTATTGTCTTTTTATAGTACCTTTTTAGACCCTTTATGCTATTTGGTATCCTATGTCATATGATGAGGTGTGTTTGATTCCATGTGGAAAATTAGGTTAGGTCACATTTTAGTGGCTTATAGGCTGATATTTTAGAAAAATCAAGATGAGATAGGGCTAGAAAAATGGTACCTCTCTTGGTACGAAAATTTATCTTGTTTGATTCCAGTGTGGTGATGCAACAATTCTAATCCATCCTATTTTAATACGATAAGAGTTTTTCCTCCATTAGGTTTGTCTAGTTATTATTCATAATTTTTTTAATATAGAATTTTAGATGAGGTTTCTAGTTTAATTCTTTTATAAATGAGTTAGTTTGGGACCTTCAGTTTGATGTTTTTATTCTAAGTTGATCTTTTGGAACTTTGGATACTATTTTTTGGAATATTTTTTGTGGCCCCTTTATGGAATGCTTCTTATATAATTCCTTTTTTATTTCAGTAATATCCTCTGTATATGACTTTGGATGTTTCAATTCTAGTTTTCTTCACTATTTTCTAGTTGGGTTTGAGTTCTATTTTGATATGATTCATTGTTTGGGTGAAACTTCATGAGGGTGGTTATATACATCCAATTTTTGTGTCTTTCTCTTAAGGTGATCATTATTTTGAAATGATAATGGAGTTTGGTGCGTGATTAGATAATGAGGGTGGGTGATCCACTGGTTGAGTGTTTATACTAGCTTTCGTTTAGATTGGAACATTTGGGATCCACTATGTGAGGCTGATTTTGTTTATGATCACATGTTATCTGTGTGTGTTGTGGACCAATGTGAGAGATGATGAAGTTATTTTTATGCTACTTTTGTTTTTTTCCTTTCTTTTTTCCCTAGGAAGGTCTTTTGAAATGAGAGTGAGTTTCCTTCATGGTGGTTCATTTCTTTTTAAGGATGTTTTTCTCAGTATTTTATTTAGATCCACCATGTTACCAGAATTTGAAATGGCAGGGAAACCATGATAGACATCCATTTTTTTTACTTATTTTTTAAGGTTCTTATTTCATATGTACATGGAGACATGTGTAAATATTTTGGATTATTGATTTGATTTTTTAGGATCATTGTCATTTGGTTTTGAGGTTGGTTTGATTTGAATAGTTCTCATTGGTTAAGACCTTTTTCGTATCTTTTATTCTCTATTACCTTTTACCTTTAACCACATACTTTCTAGGGAATAAACTGGCATGATGGGGATAATTGTGACACCTAAATGTCAATGTTTTACTTAATCTTATTTAGTTTAATTTATCTTGGTTAATTATATGTTTTGGTTATTTTTCGGAAAGAATGTTGTAGTTTTGGAGGTTTTGTAGGTGTTTCATGGTTTACCTACATAATTAGGGGGAAAATGTTACACCCATGTACATGGTACTATCCCAGAGATAGTGAGGGTTTTCATGGTTCCTGTAAGGTTTTTCATAATATATGAGGCTACCCAGAAACTGTGCAAGTGGTCATGGACTAGGCAGTGTCTTGTGCACAGTTGGTGCACGGTTTGGAAAACCACGCTACTAAATGATATTGCTTATGCAAGATCACTTAAATTGTGATTGTTCCTAAATTACCCTTTCTAATTAAAAGTATTTTCCCCCTTTCTTCCCCCATATGGATTAGAATAACCTTGAGAGACTAAGGATGAGCTCTAACATTTTTTATTCAACCTTGTTTTTTATTTTATGTTTTTCAAGTGGTTCCAAGGTAAATCTTCCCCTATTTCACTCTTTATCCATTTACCCCTTTGTCTCTGGGTTTTGGTTTCTATAATTAACCCTAAAAATGTTTAGAATGATTCTAGGGTATTGATTAGTCCAAATTTTGGGGGTTTTGGTGTTTATGTTTTATTGATTCTGTCTCTATCCTTAGTCAGGTGTTCTTTGTTGAAAGTGACACATTCAAATGAGATTAAACTCAATTTCATTCTATTTTAGATTTGTTTTTCTACATAATTGTTTTATTTTAGCATTCAAATCATGGTTTTTAATTCTAAATATCATTTTTATTGAAATTATGAATATATGTGATATGTATGTGAATATTTGAAACCATTTCAATATGTTTTGAGGTAGAATAAATGTTTTCTCTTTTCAATTCCATGTTTTCATGTTTTAAATGTAATTTATTTTTCTTTTACGCATATATAAAATGCATGTGCAGATTTTTGAAATGGTTTTAACTGTGTGTGTTTTATTTTTATGTAGTTTTGGTTTTCAATGTGTTAAGGATATGTTTTAAATTTGGAATTATTTTAAAATGAGGTGTTAACCTCAAAGTGATTTATAAAGGGGTTCCTTAATGAATTTAATATGTTGGTTTGAAATGATTTTGTGGGTTTCTTATAATATAAATTCAATAATGAGTCTTTAAAATTGTTTTTGATGGAAATGGATGGTATTTGGAATTATTATGGATTTCAAATATGAAAACCAATGTACTAAAGTTTATATTTGAAATGTTTTAATAGTTTTCATTATTTAAATGGATCTTTAATGATGAATAGAGAATTTTTTTATAAAATATTAAAAGATTAAAATTCCAATCCATGTTTAATGGTATAGGCCCAGTTGGCAGTTTGGTTTTAAATGGATGTTTAGGAAAATAGCCTCTTAATTTTACCTTATGTTTTTACCACTTGTGTGGGTTGTTTATTGCAATGTGACCCTTATTTCCCATCATGTGTGTCGCTTTCACTATTAAATTCTTGTTGCTACCCTTGTGTAGGAATGTTATTTTTTATGTGATAGATGTATGAGATATATAGGCTGATTTATTTTGAGTGTTTTAGAGGTTATGGAGAGCTATTATTTATGATTTTCATGTTTTATACTTCATGTTCACTAACATTATTTCAGTATTGGCCATGGGAACCCGTGTACTAAGTAAGAGGTCTATTATTTTTTTACAATAGTTTATTCACACACTATTACTTTCCCTCTATTCATTCTAGGCACTAGGTATATAAGGGGTTATCTATTTACAGTGAGGCTTGTGTGGGATAGTTGGATGGAATTTGGTTTGGATGAAACATATGCAAATAGTTAGGCTATAATATATATTGATAATTTTAGATGCATCTCAAATTTGGGATTCCATGGTGGATCCCATGACACATTGGATTTATTGGTTATTTTTTGACACCATGGTTATTGATATAGTGCTTAATTGTGTCATTCTTTTTAATTATATTGTTGTGGCACCCATATATTGATTTCATTTGTAATTTTTCTTGTGATATGTGATTCTGACATTGTTATATTTTTCACATGTGTGTTTAGGTTTTTTTCTTTCAAAAATAGTTTTTAAGGATGTTTGGTAAACCCAATTTGACATAAATACTTAGGTGATTGGTTTTAAAAGTGGATTTTAAAATATTTTTTTTGGTTTAAATAAGGATTTATACAATTGAATGAATATGGAGTGATTGTTTTCATTTATAGAACACAACTGGTTTGTTTTTTAGATTTGTTAATTGGTGTGTTTTTATGAAATGTAATAATAAAATAGAAATGTTTTCAAAGTGTTTGTTTTTAGTTTAATAAAACATAGTTGGATTTTTTTGAAAGGTTAAATTTAACTTGTTAGTTGTATTCACATACTTATATTGGAAATCCTACTTTTATGTTATATTATCATTCTAAAATTGAGGAATTTCCTTAGGAAATAAATTTCATATTATTGATTGGTGGAATCCTATTGATTTTTTATCTCTTGTCTATATATTTAATGGTTTATGTTTCTGACTGAATTCATGTTTCGTTCCTCTAATCCTAAATCATCACTCTCCACCACCTCATGGTAGGTCCCTATAACTTGAACACTGCCAGCTTCACCAAATGGAAGTCAATCCTCTCCATAAGCTCAAAAATCCCATAAGGATCTCTATATAGTCCAAAAACTCATTTATAACACCCTCAATTTGAATGGATGGGGGTTCTATAACTAGAAATCCCCAAAAAATCCCACATTTATATGCTTCTCTGATAGAAACCTATGCCTCCCACCAGTACTATATATAAAATACATAGTTGAAGAGGCTCCACTACATGGACTACAAGTGAAGAATTCATCTAATTCTTGGCCTATATCTCATAGAAATCTAAAGGTAAAAAGAGGATATTCCTTTCTTTGGGAGTGTTCTCATCTTGATCCTTGGGTGTATCCATGAGATATAAATGAGGAAAAATTATCTAAAATTCAAAATCAGATACTCAAAAACATCATTAACAACCTAAATATAAATAATAAATAAGAAATTAATAGGCATACACACATATATAATGACACTCAGAACATTCCCTAAAGGTTTAACCACAAAAACTATGCATAAACTACCATTGGACATACACAAGCCCTAAGACCAATCCTTCAGTAATCTTATATTAGTAACATGCATAATAAAAAATATAATAATTATTATAAAGTTAAATTGACTAAATTTCACCATTGATGTATTCATGAAAACAAATAATATATTATTAACAGAATTAAATTAATTTAAACTGACATCAACTACAGGTAATAAGTTATATGGCATGCGAACTCACATGACTATACATGATACATGAGATCACCCACTCTCTCCAATATAACCTAGAAAATTACCATAAATATAAAAATAAAATAATAACAAGATAACTAAATGAAACGGTAACACCATAACCAATAAAAGTATTCCCACTTCCATAATAACTTGATTACCCATTTTATAGGTGTTTTCTTAACAGAAGCACAACTTCCAACTCCGTTTTTTACCATCCTATCATCGTTCCACAAATCGCCAATAAAAAAAATGGATATAATACCATTTAATAATTCCTTAAACTTTATCACCATGATCAATCCAATGAGAAAACATTCCTCATGCATGCCACCTCATATATAAGAGGGAAATGAATAGTGGCGAGGGACTAAAACATACAACGGGGAGACTAAGAATTTGACATTAGATATCATATTAAAAAAATCACTAAATAAATAATAATATTAATAATAATAACCAATATAAAAAAATACATCATAAGAAACATAAAAAATCATCACAAGACATATCATAATGGAATACAATAATTATTACACTAAGTCAAAAAGTATCTAAACATGTGTAAGATTAATTTTTATAAAATTTTAAAAGGAAAAAATAATAAACAAGGAATCATTATAAAAGATCTCAAGGAATGTCCCATTATTTCCAAAATACACGTACACCAGCATATACTCATTAGTTTTTCATAGGGCCTTACCTTTAGCTGGAGGATTGGACATGAAGTCTATTTATGAATTTTGATGCTCATGAAGGGTGTGAGTATAAACTCACTAGATCACCAGACATATATCATTTGTAATGAAATAATAGATGTATTAGGGTGTATGTATTTATAGGAAATAATACATAAATAAACATAAAATAACTATTAGGTCATTGTAAACTCACTATTACGCCACGAATCCATAACCATACCTGCTTCATATCTATGATATAAGAATGTCTCTCTTAGAACCATTGACATAGATAACACAACTCTAATTCCTTCTCGATCAAGGAATGATCCTATGTTGTATAATATGTCACAAACTATATCATGTTACAGATAATTCTCTCTTACATAGAGAAGGTCACAAAACATCATCCCCATCCTCTCACTCATGGTGGGTTCATAGCTATCATTATCACCCATCATTCCTATAACATCCCCTCTTAATCAGGGTTGTCCACATGTCCTAGTCCATAATATTTACTTTAACTCCATGGATAATTTACATCTTGTAATGCTCTATCCCCTACTAATTTAGAGAGGTTTAATTCTTCTTTTCCATCGCCATATTCACAGTCAAGATGTGATCACAAAAAATGATGAAATATCTTAGAAGAAAGAAGCAGAAACACCAAAAAAATAAAATTCCAAATCAATATCTCACTCTAGGAATAATTCACCCACATGGATCCCTCTACCTCTACCCATAACAATGATCAAGGCCCAATCATTTCTAATCCATATTACCCATACACCCTCTAAGGAAGAAACTACATTAACAAAAACCTTCATGGTTACATGGATACAAAAATATTTGTCTCATAGGGATACAAACACATCCACATACATGCCAAGGCTCATATATTTATACAAAATCAATTTCATGGTAAGGGTTTTATACCTCAATTATAACAGAGTTCACTCACTAATCCACACGCTTCTATTCATGCCCGAATATTCATAAACCTATAATTAACACCAAATATCCATATTTAGGTTTTATATAAAAGAAATCATTAAATAGAAGAATAATGATACATTTTTATCCCAGAAAGACATAGATATATCAATAGAGAACCATCAAAATGAATGGAAATTAAAACAGTCAAGGAATGGGGATAGAGGAGCTCATATCACCAAAATATAAGATCTCAAATTATATTAATTTGGTGTGTAATAGGGGATATGGATGTGTATTTAATAAAATGGGTCTATGATAATTTATAGATCCTAATCCCAAAAAACATCTTCATGAATAGATCACCACAATAATATGGAGGTTGATCCATGGAGCTTCTCTACTAAGAAGTGTTATGGTTTCGTACTTAAAACACAATGTAACTGTCATAAAATTGGTAAAGGTTAAACCACATTGGAAAAATACCAATTTAAAATGGCTATTAGGAATGTTCTATAATGTATCCTACCCACAGATCCCTACTGTGCATCCCTGATTGTTATTCCATGAGCCTTCCTTGATCTATCTACTATACTATGATTCCCAATTATCATGATGTGATCAGCTACCTATAATATAATATTAGCTAAAACCTAGTACAGTCTTCCAAAAACCACTCATGAGCCACCACCAATACCCAAAACAACCACATGTTATCAATATTAATTATAATAAATATAAATTTAAAACATAACACAACATGAAGTCCTTCGGGAATTAGAAAATTTGAGGCATCATGTCACTAACTATCCCACTACAACATGCCTAGATGGTGGTGAGAAGAGCGAGACAACCTAATAAAACATTCAATATTCTAGGGGTTGGAATAGAGTGCCAACTGTAGGAAGATATGAAATTATTGGCCTTATCCTAAGTACCTATATTCACACACAAAACCATATCCATGAAATTGTATAGAGAAATTATAAAATAATCACCATATAGTGTGTAATCCATAAATTCATCAAACCTATAAGAAATCATCAAAGTACAATAATGTTGTACAAAAGTACAATGGGGAAAAATAAACTCCCAAACAAAAATGAGATCCCAACTACAAAAACAAATAGAAAAGGGAGACTAATGAGATCCTAGATCACAATATTTAAAGCCGACTATTGAACATGGTTGTCTCTATTAGTTAAAACAATGTTATTTAAAAACTTGGTCCACCGAGGTCACAAAATATCTATCTATTTTCTGAAAAAGTCACAACACATGTGGGAAAATCCCATGCAGGGGTGATTATATATGTACCTAATAGTATTTCTCAAACACAAACAAGGATGTAAAATACATATATAGTAGTAAACTCAACCTTATGTAAGAGGGAAAAAAACCCAATGTATATGCTCATCAAGAAAACCAAGAGAGATATATTAAGGGAATATATATCTCTATATCCAAAGTATGAATTATGAGTTATCATGTATCTCCAAAGGTCCACCTATGATTCCCAACACCACATGTAACCACACAAGAATCTGTGTGGAGGGCTTGTACCTTGTCACCGCACTCCAAAAACAAGGGGGACAATGTCTAGTGGAATAATCAATCCACACCGGGGATTGATGATGGGGTGATTCCACTCCATATGTAGAGGAACCACACCCTATTTAGTATCAGGGGGTGGGGGATGCTAACTCTACCTAGGTAAAGATTATGGGGTACCCACACCCTTGTGTGACATGACGGTTTCAGACCCCAGTATCAAACAAGTGATCACATCCGATCATTTCCATCATTTAAGAATCATTTAAAGAACCATCACTCTAAAAATAAAACTTTTTGTTTAACTAATTAAATAATTAAGGCCACCATCTAGTTATATTTATAAAAATTATCTGGATAGGATACTCAGGGGGGGCAAATATGAGTTCCATGGAAGGTGATGCACAATGTAAAATCATCATAGAAAAGTACATAAAATTTATAGGGTATAGACAACATGTTTTATCTATCATGGGTTTATGAGTGTATTTTGTCCCATTATAGTGTTCTTAAAACCATGAAAGTATACATTTTATGTGCTCGTGTTCACTAGTTGTGCTAGTGTACACTGGCTATATATGGGTATCCAGGCTATGTCTAAGTACATGGAAGTCCCTATGTACTCTAGTCGTGCCCATGTGTAGATCCATTTCCATGATCATGTACTCTTGGGGTACATTCCAAGATTCCATCCTTAGGTCACATGACATGAATGGGTCATACATGACATGTGATATTTAACTCCACTTGAAACTCTAGTTTCTATGATAATGAGACTATTCGACATGTGTTCTCCATATTACACTATGTGTATGTTATTATTTTATAGACTGTACCAAAAATTCAATGTGTCTCTCCAACACAACCACCGATACTGAACTCACCATTAATAGTGATGTATATCTTGGATCCAAGGTTGACCATTCTCGATACATCATCGGTGGACTGATTCTAGCCACCCGAACTGCTCATGAATTTGTCTCATCAAACTGATATGCCAAAAAATGAACATTATGGACCAAAAATCACCAGATCTACCTAATATCAATCTTCTATATCTTATAAAATTATATCATACCTTTATTATGTTATTGATTCTGAATTTATACCCATAGAAACAATCTATTTCACTAAATATTGGTTGTTCAATTATTGGTTCTTTGGTATTCGAAGAACCTCCGGTAAAAGGGCTATTATTGATGAACACATGAAGAACATGGGGAGAAAATAAAAAAACACAAATATCCGGAATAAACATGGATATATTTTATGTTGGATTCCATTCGTAGATGATGAAATCAGAAATCATTAGTACTAAATCAAGAAACCCAATATAAATAATTTATTGGGGTCAATAGAAGAACAAAAATCACTAAAAAATAAATATGATTATAAATCCATTAAAACACAAGAAAATGTGGCAAGAAATCCCAAAAAATAACATACCCTTCCTTGATTTTGGATCGATCACTAATGAATATTAGGTCCATGCCATTGTCTTTTGTGAGTTCCAAGAACCTTATTGGTGACAAAAAATACATTTAAGAATAATCATTGCTATATTATCCAGATTCATTCATCAACAACCCTTACTGGATACTCTCAAATTCCCAAGGGTTATGCAACTAAACCTAGTGATTTTCTATATTAAATAATTTATATAGAATTATTACATTTTGGGAATAGAAGTATGTTACTTAAATTAATTAATAAATTACTTAGAGAACCCTTTAATGGTGACCTCAACCAAAATTCCTGATTTCAAAAATCATTATTTCATTCCTAGGGTAAATACCACTTGTTAGAATCAACCATGTTATTAGAATTCCTATATGAGTTCCAAATAAATGGATAAAATATTTATACAAATAACAAATATGTGCACATACATCAATATATATCAATATTTTCAATATATTAATTATGGGGTCCTATGAAATCCCAACACCATGATGAATTTGAAGAAAAATAAAGATAAATATAATGAAATATTAAAAGGACTATAACAACAAAAATAGATTCCATATATTCTATACTCTTTCAAGTATTTTCTCCCCAAAAATAACAAGCTATACAAAAAACTAAGGGTACTAAGTCCATATCTGACTCTCATGCTCCCAGAAGAGATCCTAGATGTTCCTATGCTACCAAATAATTTGATCTGAAGGAATAGTCCATCTATAAATGATCTTCTCATACCAGTCCTCATTCACCACCAGGTAGTCTAAAAATGTGCATATATTCTCAATATCTAGCTCTCTCTAATCAATAACGTACATGGGGTAGTGAAATAATATCCTCATCCATGACACATGTAATATTTCATGAACTTGGTCCAAATATGGGGGAATTATAAGTGGTAATAAACCATTACACCCCTTCATCATATCTTAAACATCCTGATGAACCTCTATGATAACTTACTTCCCTAAAAAAACCTATGAAATCCTCATCATGGAGAAACACTTAGGAAAATACAGTCTCCCTTATTTAACTCCAATGGCCTACAATGTCAATCCACATAATATTTTTTTTTTCAAATCTGCGATGTCTGAATTCATTAATGGATCACCTAAACCTTCTCTATCATTGCTTGCACAATATCTGGCCAAACAATAGATATCATTCCAATATCATTCTGTCATAAGGGTGACCTAGATGCTCTCATATAGAGTTTATAAAAATAATAGATGATGACACTAGGGATACAGTTGTAATTATAAGAAAAATCTACCAATGTCAATTGATCCCCCAAATCTAGCTGAAGTAGAACACATAGTATCTCAACATTTCATCTAACACTTGGATAGTTTTTCATGCACTATATGTATCATGGAGGATGAAATATTTTGATCATCTATAATAGGGTTCTAAAATAATCCTTAAAACCTCTCATAAACCATGATTTAAAACAATAACCATGGTTAGAGATTATTATCCTGGGAACCCCATGAAGCCATATGATCTTCCACACATAAAACTTCTCCAAACTCTCAACCAATCACTTCTCCCTAATGGGAAAAAATTGAGCTGACATAGTGAGTTTGTCAATAATCAAACAGATAGTTTCATAGTCTCTTGATATATATAGAGTCCCATCACAAAATCCATCTATATTACATCCCACATACATTCTAGGATCTCAATAGGATGAGTGAAACCTATTAGATCCTGATGTTCAATATTTACCAATTTACATATTAGAAACTAAGCGATAAAATCAGCAATAATCCACCTCATTCAAGACTAATAAACCTTTTCTAATGTCCCATGTATGTATTTTACACATAGGATAGTATATCCAAAGCGTAATTACTAAAATACCTCAACAATTCTCCATGAAATGTGATAAGAACTATTATCCATCACTGAAAAAGATGTCTTTCTCCCATTGTTATGATAATATTTCCATTTAAACTATTTAAGGTATATAGTCACATAGAACTTCATAGTTTATGTATAAAAAATGATCATCTACAACACATTGATAAAGTGGCGGATTCACCACTATAAAATAATGAAATCCTATACCTCTCTCTTTCACTAGGGTTAGATGTAATGAAGCCAATTTCTAAAACACCTCCTTTACTAATGGATAATGAGTCTTTCTACTAAGGGAATCTGCCACCATGTTTCCCATCAATGGAGTAATGACCATATTAAAGACAAATTCTTTTAGGAAACCCAAAAAACACATCTATATTATGTTTATATATGTTTGAGTTAATTTTTAATTGATTATTCGATGGTTTGAGTAAACATAAAAACAATCACCCAGAATATTGTGGATCAACATATTGAGAGAGAAGAATACCACTAAAAACTCAAATTCATGAGTCACATAGTTCTTATCATGGAGTCTCAACTACCTCATCCCATAAAAATTTACTTCCATCCTATATATTAACACACAACCTTTCCTAACTCTAGAGGCATCAAATAACACTATATACTCAACTCTCTCCTCTGATAGTCTCCAAACAGGGTCACTTTTCACCCTATGTATTATCTTCTAGAGGGATCCATGACATGGCTCATTTAAGGAAAATGATTTGTCTTTCTCCATTAAGGTAGTCAAAGGGGATTCTACCCTAAACAATTCTTCCACAAAACTCCTATAGTACCCTTCCAAGCTAATAAATCTCTAAACCTCCAACATGCTATTTGGTGGATACCAATAAATAACTACATCTATTTCAATTAAATATATAGCTAAACCATTCTCATAAATGACATTACCTATAAATTTAACATCCTAGATTCAAAATAAGTACTTTTAGAGCTTACCAAAATGATGGTTATCCAATAGTAAGTCTAGAACCATACCCAAATTCTTTGAATGCTCCTCCTCTAAAGTAGTGTAAATGAGTCTATCATTGATGAATATAATCACGAATTCGTCCATGTATGGATTGAAGATCTAGTTCTTAAGATCCATGAACATAATTATAGAATTAGTCACATATAAATGAATCACTATAAACTCATAGTGTCGATAACGTCATCAAAATATCATCTTTAGAATATCATCCTCAGAAACCCTAAAATGGTGGAATCCAGACCAATGATTGATCATTAAGAACTAGCCCACATCTTTTAACTAGATTAATTTTCCATTAATCCTTGAAAGGGGTAATTTTTATTTATTATTAATGGATTTGGGTGTTGAAAATCAATAAAAACCCTCAAATAACCATCCCCCATTAAAATAACAGAAGCTACATAGGGGGACACACTAGGTCTGATAAAATATTTCTCTCACCGGTATTGTAATTTTACCTTCATCTCTTATATCTTGGTAGGGTCCCTCTAATAAGCTACAGAAGATATCAATGTAGGCATGGGGTGAAAGTTAAGGTAGAAGTCTATCTATTACCACCATGGTAATCCAAAAACATCTTTAGGTAATACATCTATATAATCCTCCACTATCATAGGAAGCCAGATGCCTAATTATCCCAATACACCAAGGTATAATATTTTTAACTGATTCATAAAAGGTTGCAGTTTCCTGCTAATTAACTCTACTCGATTTTCAAATAGATCCCTCTCCCACATGAAGGAGAATATCATCCCATTTTCCTAAAGTTATCTCACTCTCCTGAGGTGAAAATCTATCTTGGAACATCATACAAAATTATTCCATACCCAAGATGACATCATAAGGTTTCATCATGATATCCAAGAGGTCCTACAAGAATCTTTCTCCACCGAGCACCAACTCTCAATTCTAGTAGATGTGTGATATAGAATAATTTATGTTAGAAGAAACCTATAACCATAGATTTTAGGATAAATTATTAACAAGAAGATCTATCTATCACATGAGGGTTATAAATACAAAGGAATGAATCACAATTGTTCCTACATGTTATTGAGAAAGAGTATAAAAGGCACATATCATACCTTAAATCATCTCATGAGAAGCCTAGTCATATACCTCCATATCCTTTAACTTCCAGTGCCCTCAAACTCTATCCCCACGAGCCTAGTGTTGGCCACCTAGTGGTGGTTGTGTATGTAGCTTGTAGTTTTGAAGTCTACCAATAACTCATCTCTCTAGTATTCCACCCACACCTCTGTATACACCACCTCCATGGGGGCTGGCCTGTATATTCCTAGGAGATCCCTAATCATGAAACTACCTCCATCATTGAATCCCATCGACTATCTACCTAGATTTATTAGCATGTCTGGTTTGGAAATCATGATTCATGTGACCTCACTTATCACAATCATAAAACATTCCTTTTCATTACTGACTAGAAACTCGGTGTGAACCATATTCTATATATCCACATGTATAATTCTATCCATGGTTTGGCCTCTTGTGTTAAGACCCTATCATCTGATGCCTTCTAGATAATATTGACGACTCAACCCCATGATGTCCACTACCACTCAGAATCCCTCTACTAATAATTCCTCTATAAGTTGAGCCTATTATATCACTCCAGTATATGTAGGAATGCATAAATTTATTACACTATAATGGATGTATCTACTAAGGCCCATCTAAAACATCCACAATTGAAAAAATATATCTCGCACCACATAAAGGGAGTAACATGTGAGGATTGTAAAACTCACAGTATACTCAAAAACAGACTTATCACTCTACTGTAGCATAGGAATCTCCCAAAGCAGCATAGAGCACAACCATGATTGGTAATGATCATTATGGAGAAACTATAAGATGTTTTACCATGAGGTTTTCATCGCATAATGATTCTACTTTTTTAAAATCCACCAGCACCCTACCTTTCAATGAAAAATACTGGTATCATATGCAAGTATATGATCAGTGAGTGTGAAAAAAAGACTAAAAAAGCATACCACAACCTCAATCCAATCCCTTTCTTCTTAAGGGTCTATATCTCTAAAAAACTCACTAAAATATATTATGGGAACCCACATAAATTTCTAACTCCAATGACATCATCATACTGACCTATATAAGAAACTAGCTAACAAAAAAATAATTGATACTATACCTAGGACATTAAGGGAAACAACTCATGAGGAGATACCTAAAATGAGGCATCATACCTCAAATTATCATCATCATGAACCTCTATCTTCATCCAAGATGACTACCATCGCTAAGGAATCCATAAAGTTATCAAGAAATATGATGGTTAGATGAGTATATATTGGGAGATGACTCAAGAAGGGCATGAAAGTCAAAATACCCAATCTTATATGATGCTTGTACCATTGGTTCCATATAACTGAGGTATTTGTATATTGATTTCACATGTACATATTTAGATTCATGGTGCATGGATATGTTGGACACCACATCAAAATTGGGTTCCGTAGACTGAGATTCAAACTCAAGACAGACAAAAAAATGTTGACCTACGTTCCAAAACCAAACACCAAAATAAGGCCAAACTCAAACACTAACCTGGGGTGAGACCACCTCTTATACTACTCTATCATGAACTAATCCATCGAGTACTTCTTGGTTGAGTTTAATCTGAGTGATACACCCCAAGAATGCCCCTAATAAGATGTGAGATGGTGATAAGAACCAAGAAGTGAATTCCAAAATGGTAGCTTTTCTTACACACCTTTATGCACACACACAACCAACTCCATGAAAAAGTGTAAATAAAGAATAAAATATAGAACATATATTGAGTAAAACATGCATGCATAATCCTTTATGAAAGAATCAAAGTACAAACTCATAGTATAAAATTACAAAAGGGAAAAATAGTTTCACCAAAAATAATGAGGCCTCATCAAGAAAAACAACTAGAAAAGGGATACTAAATAGAATCCAACTCATAATATATAAGCTTAAACATAGAACACAATCATATCTTCTAGGTGAAACTATACTCATTTGAATCCCTGTCCACCAAGGCCCCCACCGATCTATTTTTTTTCATCATAAGACACAACAGATGTGGTGAAAAGCCATGTAGGGGTGAGTATATACATGCCTAGTAGGAATCCCGAAAAAATAATAAGGGTTTAATGGAAATATATAATAGTCAATCAACCATAAGTTAAAGGAAAAAATCTAACCTATATTATCATAAAGAAAAACAAGATAGATAGAAGTGGGTTTCTATCTCCACATCCCATTTAGTAACAATGAGTCAACTTGTACCTCTAAAGGTCCATTTTTTATTCATATTACAACACTTATCTACACAAGAATCCCTGTTGAGTTCCAACACCTCACCAATGAACTCCAGATATTAAGGGGAACAATCTATAATAGAGGAACATCTCACTATAAATTCTCTTATATGGGGTTGGTTTCCACCTCATAGAGAGAAGAAACCAAACCTAATGTAATATTGGTGTTTCCAACTATACCTATTTAATGAGTGTGGAAGACCCACACCCTGGTGTGACTTAGGGGGTGATAACTTAGGTGACACACCCGATCACTTCCATCAGTCAAGAATCAATGAAAGAATTTTCATTCTCATAATTTTTTTTTATATATTTATGATTCAATGATAATGTCCACCATTATGTTTTACATGTAAAACTACTCAGGATAGGCTACTCATGGGCCCAATTATGAGTCCTGGTGGATGAGATACACAAGGTGGAAGTCTAATAGAAAAGTACATGGTGTGTATTGGGTATAAACAACATGTCTTGCCTACCTAGATAATTCTCATGTCTTTTAACCTATGTCCTTGTACTTTAGGGTCTACCCTTGTACTCTGGTTATACATATGTACACTCGCCATTCCACTATACACTAGCCATGTCTGGGAATCTGGATATATATGAGTACATACCCATTCCTGTGTACTATAACCATGTCTATGTTCCTGGATGTGGCTATGCTCATATACTCCTGGGTTACATACCGAGCTTCCTAAAGAGGTTCACATATTGTGTATGATTCATACAAAATGTTTGATATTTAACTCTATATTAAACCCTAGCTATTACAGTAAGGATAATATAAAACATGTGTTCTCCATAATACACATTGTGTATATTGTACTTTTCTAGAAAGTTCCACCCATTTAACATGTCTCACCCATACCTACACCATCACTGAGTGTACTGTGAATTGTGCTTAAGATCTTGAATATGGGGTTGACCATGCCTCATATATCATCAATAGCTAGATTTCGACTCCCTTCTCTACTCAGGAATCCATTCTATCATACCGCACCTCCGAATACCAAAACTCATGGACCACAAACCTCCTATCCTTCTATAATACCCTCTAACACCAAATCCCAACTCGATCATACTCTTGATCATGAATCCAGAACTATAGAAATGATCAAATAGGAATAATACTATTTTTCAATGATCGATTAATAGGTATTCATTGAACTATAGGTAAATGTATTAGCAACGATGAATTCAAAAAGAACCAGGGGAGAAAATCACAAACCAAAAATGTGAGGAATGAACAAGGACATTTTTTGGGTTGGCTTCCATTCATAGGTGATTAAATTTTTAATAGCAAGGGATAAATTGAGGAGCCACAAATAAATATTTAATTAGGTTCAAGTGATGAATGTAAATCACTGAATAATAATGTAGATTAAAAATCAATTATTAACATAAAACTAGGGAAATAGTCCGAGAAATAACATGCCCTACACTAATTTTGGATTGATCACTGATGAAGAATGATTCTATTCCATTTTCATTAATGAGACATGGGAACCATTTTGGTGAAGATGAATCCTTTAAAGAATTATTTCAACTCCACATTCCCTTATTATTCATCAATGACCCTCCATGGATCCTATCAAACCACAAGGGTTATTTATCCAACCATAGTGATTTTCAATATTGAATAATTTATAGAAGATTATTAGGATTTGGGTGTTTAAGTAAAATAATTAAATTAATTAATTAATTATTTAACGAACCCACCAATGGTCAACTCTAACTGAACTCCCAATGATGACCAAATTTATATCACACATAGGGTAAAACACATGTTCTGAAATTAATCATGGTCTCATATTTCCCATTTGACATCCTAAATAATCGAAAATCCATTTATACCAAAATTATGCATGCGTATGTTCAATATTTGTTAATATTTTTAATATATTAATTATGGGGTCTTGGGACCCCAAATTAGAATTCCAACTCTGAGGAAAAATATTGTGACCTATATAGAAAAACTCATTTGATAAAACACACAAAACTATATTCATTACTCAATGATACTTATAAGAGTTATTTATTTTCAATAGAGGGTGATATACAATTAATATATGGAGAATTTCAAAAGAGGAGTTAACTTATATTGTTTTAAATTCCCACAATTTTAAAATTTTAGGACATCATGGGCATGAAAAGATTTTTTTATTAGTTATTCATTGTTTATTTTAGTAGAATAACTTAACCAAACATTTAATATAATTCAATTTATTTGGTGATAGTTTTAAAATAATAGAAATAATGGTGGGAAAAAATGAGATAACACAATTTTAAATATTAAAAGTAGAAGTGTATAATGTTTGTAGTCTTTATTTTAGGAATATGCTTCTTAAATCACAATATATTGAATATATTTTGGTTAAATTGAGTTATTTATCCAATTGTATTTAATTAATTAATTTAATAAACAACAATGTAACAAGTATAAGGAATCTTGTTATGAGAATTTTTTTAAATAGGTTTAGATTTCAAAAATCATTAATCACTAATAGTTGAATTCATTTTAAAAAAAAATTGGTTATAGAATTAATGGATAGTTATATATTTAACAACAAGACAATATCTAAATACCATTCAAAGAATAGTGGATAGGATGGGGTATCATATATTGTAATAAAAGTAATTTGGAATATAATAGTGAATATTTTTAGAAAGGAATGTTTATGAATTTTAGATGAAGAACTGTGGTCCTATAGGACAATTTCAATATCTATTATTATTATTTCACTATATAGGCTTATGTTTATAAAATCATGTCACTTATTTTTTGGAAATAGAAAATAACAAGTTTTTGGACAAGAAGGAGTTGAATTAGAAAATTATTAAAGAAAAAAGAAAGATACTTTAATAACTTACTGAACATGAGAATTTGATGAGGGATTAATATGACAATAATCGGACATTTAATGGTATATTTATGATATTTCATGATGATCACATTAAGTATATAGAATAAAGGAAGGAGGATAATGTGATTTTATTCAATTAAAGGTTTTAATTTTTTATTATGATACTATTGTATAGATGGATAGGACCATTCCATGTTTTAAAACATTTTACTAATGGATTTGGTGAGATTTTATAAACATAAGGTGATACATTTACTATTAATAGAATATTATTGAAATATTATATTAATTTATACTCCATGGAGGATTTAATAACTAATACCTTTATAGAGTAAATTGAAAGGAATTCTGGATAAAAAATATAAAGAATGAGAGAATGGTGGGAATCACAGATGAGATTTTTTTATTTAATTATTATGTTTTATTCATCTATTAATTCATCCATGGACACCCATATCATTGATCCATATTTTTTATTATGTGTGATTTAATAAGGTAAATAACACTTATCGAGAGATTTTTTCATGTGAACCGCAAGAGAGTCACATCCAGTTCTTTCTCTCCATTAATTATGTAATTACTTTGTAAAAATTATTTTATATTTTAAACATTTCATAATTTATTTTTTAGTTGAGAGTGGAGATGATAATAATGATGTGTGGGGATTTTTTTTGATTTTCCTATTAGAAATATCTTGATAGTCATCTATGTTGGTTTGATCCATCTAATCACATTTTTAGACTAATTGGGTTTTAATATACACGATTATATTACTAATGACATGATTTAAAACCATATTATAATTTTTAAGAGGTTATCATGGAGTTTTCAAATTATGAATTCCCATGAAATGAAATAATATATCATTTCAAAAAAAACTTATAAGTTTTTTATAAACCTTTTGAAAACATTTTAATACCTTATTACATTAGAGAATCAACCATAACTTAAGGAAATAGAAATTATTGTTACTCTTAGAAAAGATTTTTGAGATTGTGGCATATTTTAAATTGATCATAGTAGTTTTTGATTAGTAATACATTCATTTAAACTCTATTTAAACCACCAATACATATAAACATTGTATCCCATAGGCATACATTATTAGAATTATTGGAAACTACCTTAAATACAAAAACTCCTTACATAAACTACTCTTTTTTTAATTTAATGACTATATTTGAGAAAATTTTTGGTGAAAGGATGTTATTTTTTATCATAAAGGAAGGAAAAAATGGTGAAAGTGATATTTTGTAAAGTTTGTTTTGTGAATTAACAAGGATATTTCATTCAATTTTTTTATTCCATTAGTTTTCTCTCCAAAAGTTAATAAAATAAGTGAAATGAAAAATTCCTAAATAAATGAATGATGGTTACGCATGGATAGTAGAGGAATAATCGATACTATTAAAAAATAATTCATGGTGAAAAAATCATGGATGATGGTAGATACATTTCAAGGAAAATAAGGGAGGTAATTTATTTTAATGTTCCATTATTTATTAGGGAATTTTATTTGAAAGAGGAAAACCTGTTAATTTTAGCTTATATTTTTTATAATGGCCCACCCACCATCATCCTAAGAGAAATCATAAAATACCTTAAGATGAAAATAAGTATTTAATAAATAGTTTGGAGATTGGGAGAATTAGTATGATTATAGTAATTGTTTCTTGAGTTTAACTTGATAAAACCATAATAAAAACCATAATCATTGAGTGGGAAATAATCAAAATAAGGTTGGTATATGTGGAAATGGGTGGAACAAAGGAGTGGAGTAAACTAGAGAAGAGTAATAAGAGTAACTTGAATGGAAATTATATATTAATAATGATGATTCCTAGTTTTTATAGATTGAATTAGTCATATAAAATTAAAACACCCTAAGAGGTGGGGGGTCTCGATATGTCAATTCTAAATGATTATTTCATAAATTGTGTTCTATGGTGAAGGAAAACAATCATTTTCTCCCTTACGGTGAATATATAAGCAACAAAGTATGTGAAGAGCGACACATTTGTTTTTACATGGTTTAGTCATAGTGGGATATGTCCATTGATAATAAAATGGTGATGTGGTGACATATTGGATTCACTAAAATCATAGATTTTTATAAGCTCAATATGGCTTCATTAACCCACTAGGCTTGTAACCCTTATATTGTTGGGAACTCATTTGTATTCTCACTCTAAAAGAACAAATTTCTCCTCTACGTTTCAAATTGATATTCAGTAAAGTAATAATGTAAGTTAGAGAAATCAATGATGTAGAAATTACCTTCTGCATCATCCATGTGATTAATCTCCATGACTTACCAAGATAAAACTAAAAAAACACATAATCTTCACTCGCTTCTCTCAAAATAATCAATGAAATTTATCTTCTTTTCTCTATAGAAATTCTATATAATAATTATTTTTAAATCCATGAACTTCAACCTTAATTTACAGTTAAAAAATATTTCATTTATCCTGATTGAATATCCTTGATTATATTGTTTTCAATATTCAAATTTCATTGATTAAGAAGGAATAAATCAACCTTAATGGTTATCCAAATCCAAGTTAATATTTTGTAATTCAGATATCATAAAATCACTAAAATATAAGCACATTGATTTTTGTGAAATATATTTGAGTCGATCCCTTCCTGGAATGGAATATTATATTATATATTAATCAATATATTTTCCTAGAAACATAAAATAGATATTCTAATAATTTTCACACTTCCACAATGTGATAACTACTGTTATTTCATAAAGACTTTCTCCTACGATAATCATAGATCAAAATTTAAAAATTATTCCATGTTGATTACATTCAAAAATAATAATCAAGATATAAACTTATATTCATGGTATATGATCCATATTACAGTAAAATAATACACTCTTAAAGTGATTCATTCCTGATAAAAAATCACTTTACAAAGTAGTCACGCCCTTTCTGGCGTGATCTCCCTAATAAATTCAGATAGTTTATCATTATATTTTCATGGGGTCCTTATTATTGAAGGACCGTTTTCCATGATACAAAATTTTAGAAAATATTAATCAAACAAATATTTATTTATGTGAAACCTTATTAATTCTAGTTTAATAGATAAATTTATTATAAATCATCAAATCCCATGAAACACATATTACAATACGAAATTTTAACGACATGATATTACACTATATATTATACTCAAATAAATATTTTTTAAATAGAATGTTTCATATTAAAAACCAAACTAAAGAGAAAAATCATGGTATATTTTTAATATTAGATATTGCCATTAAAACATATTCATTAGATTAGATAGTATAAATTAAAGTAACCATAAAATAAAATCAAAACTGAAAGAAAGAAGAAATGGATTCTAGAACCAAAACACTTCCATATGACGACCATTTGTATAAATTTAGAAGGGAGGTATCTTATGTAGTGTTTCCCCATAAGAAATCACACGAAAAAATTGATAAATTATAGTTTGAAAAAAACCATACACAGAAGAAGTTAAAGCACATTGATATTTCCACAAGATCCATGCTAGCAACCACCCTAAACTGTAACCAGATCTTGTATGATTCTTATGTCTCACATGATGATCAAGAGGGGTTATGTTGGTAGAAATTAGGATTCTAGAAAAATATAATAAAATATTTATATGTATAGATATTCCATGAATCTATATGCTTTTAAAAAATTCATTTTTGAGAAATCACCATTATGATTAAAAAAATTGGAAATTATTTAAATAAAATATATTTATTTTGATTGAATAATAACAAAACATATTAAGACTACTTTAATTAGTTATTTATAAAAAATATATATTATATATACCAAGATACGTTTCTTTATAAAAAATAGTTTTTCTCTATATTATTTGTTTTTTAATAAAAAATAATATTTATAAATGATAGGATATGAATTCGAAATAATTATAATAGTTTTGGGATTTATCATGACTGTATTATCTTATGATTATTTTTTATGATATGTATAAAAATATTTATTTTTATGTAAATATTTTAAACTTCCATTTTTAAAAATAACACATATTCATGACATTATGATTAGGAATTTTAAATATAATAATCTTTTCCAAGAAAAAAATATATATTTTATAAGTGATTTTATAATTTTAAAAATGTATTTTTTTAATTTATATATCCATATTATACTTTTTAGAATTTAAATTATATTTTATCAATTTTTTAAAACATTATACATTGAGTATTTTTAAATTATTTTCCATGACTTATAAAAATATAATAAAAAAACTATTTTAAATTTGAAATCATTAGGTCCAAATTATATAATAAGGAGACTTTTAGTATTGGGTGTAATGGATTAATTACCATGGTAAAAACTGGTTACCATAGTGAAAATTAAATTGGTAAAAGTGAGTATTCTTATAGGTAAATAGACTAACATGTTTTAAAAATATTTCAATTTGAATATTAGTAGTGTTTAATAACATTATCTCCTATCCACTATATTATTTTACAATATTTATATAATTTCCTTGAGAGTTACTTCCCAATATTAAAAAGTTTTGGGTATTCAAAAAATTGTAATCCCTTTTTAGATGTAAAATAGGATCTCTAGAACTATTATCCCAACACGTAGACATCTTAAGAAAATTATTTTCTTCTAATAAAACCAACCATAAATTGAATAATACTCTTTTTAAAGAAGATAACCAAAGAAGTGAGGTTTTTGTTTCTAAAACTATATTACATTTTCAATTTCAAGTAGTGATTTTTTCATTACTAAAATTTTAATTCACCTTATTAAAATAATTAAATAAGTATAATTATTATACTTTTATATTATTATAATTATTTTAAAATCATTAAGAACCCAAAATTTCCCCTTAAGAAAAATGAAAATGTGAATTGTGAGTTATGAGGACTATTACCTCCAAGACACAATGTTTAGAGTTTTCATTCACCACCATAAAATTATCATAATAATAATGAATTTTGTATTTTATTATTAAATTAATGAGATATTTTATATTCTGAAATGATAAACCATATTAATCATTTTTTATAATTCTATAGGAAATAAAATCACAAACCAGGTGTACATATTGACTACCGCCTCCATGGGATGATTAATGTCTATTTTTTATTTCCTCACCACCATATATAGATGGTAAATAGAATATTTTAAAAGGATAAATATGATATCTATGATATCATTAATGTTATTTTATTACTAAATATAGAACCTATAAATTCTATGATCAATAATTGATTATCATAGATTTAGTTATTTAAAACAAGCGTAATATGAGAAAAATCCTCAATTTAAGATATATATTATTTTTGTATCCATTATTTCATCTTATAGTACTTTATAATTTAGATATATCACACCAATAAATTCTTAATGACATAATTATGATAATATTGTAATTATATTAAAACTAAATCACCCCATAATCATCAATATCATGGAAGGATCATGTTTGGGTCAGTTTGACCACCTACTTGAATAATGCTATAAATTTATGTCATGGATGTCTATGAAATCATAATTAATGGTATAATATATTTTAAATATTTAATAATTATTTATTTTTTGTTATGAAAAAAATATTAATATTTAACTCATTATTTAAGAAAATGCCCTTTGTTGGTTGAAAATCATCGAAAATAACCCGTATCAATTTCATATTCTTTGATAAAGACTAAAGTAGTCAGGGAAAATATTTAAACATCATAAATAATTATATTTCATAAATTATACTAAATTTAATGATATTTTAACTATAAACCTTGTAAGATGAATGAATATCAGCACTGCTCTTATGAAACTATTATAAATGGTCATAACTATAAACAGCCAATGTGGGAAAAAAACTAACATTCAGTTATATAATGATTATAAATATAAATTATAAATAGTTTTAGGTAGGAATATGGTTATAAAATTAGTTATTAATATATTTTGTAAACATCATATTAGAGTTCATTTGAATAATAAGGTAAACATGGTAAGGGTTTCTATTCTCAAATTTGAATCTATTGGGGAATGTTTAAGCTATACACCATATTTCCTTTTTAAGGGTGAAAATAATTCCCTAATCTAATTATTTATCAGGGAACTATTATATTTTATGGTATTCAGTGTTCCATTTTATGATATACCACTCACAGCGTTTTGATTCAAAAGATTCAGTGGATGTAATGGGTTTTAGTGATTCAAACTATTTATTTAGGTTGTAATCACCCTCATTAGAAAAATATATTTTAGGATAGATATATTTTAAGATATGATGATTTTATGCTACATTTAATCCTTATTTTATTTGAAAGTTAGGTTTGAAATTCATATAGTCTTCTGTTATGATTATATTGTTTTTTAAAAAATAATGTTTATTAAGTATAAATCCCATTTCTTTTAATAAAGATTTCATCCAAATCTATGTTTTCACTTCCCATCAGTTTTCGCCATTCCTTTGTGAGAAATAATTTTTTTTACCTACAATGATCCATATATTCCCCTTTATCATTCTATATCTAATATTTTATTATCCTTTTAAAGATGTGGGTTTTCAATAAAGGTTTTTTAAAAAATTTAAAAGGATTTTCCTTACTATGATTTCAGATACTTACCTTCTACTTCAAATTTTGAAATAAGATTGATTTATTATCATGGTCTATTTATTGGAATATTTTTGAAATAATTTATTAAGAATTAGTACTTAATCATTAAATTATTTTTGGGAGGTGACTTTAAAATTAAACCCCCTTATTATGATATTATGATATTTTTAATGAATTTTTTGTGATTTGTATTCCATTTTCAATGGTTTCTTCTTGAATGGTGATATGTTTCATGTTTCACTCTATATATTAATTTATTATGTTATTATTTTTGGTGATAAAGGTTTTGGTATCAAAATATTTTATTTATGTTTTAATATTACATAGTTTAAATGTTTTATGAAACACATTTTACTTCCATGGGTTATTTATGAAAGGTGATTTTCCCATTTTTATGTTTAAGAATTCCATTCTTTTCTATGGGCTATTTAATATATGATGATGATTGATTTTAAGTAGAACACATATGTAGAGATGATTGTGGGTGGGGGCATATATCTCTCTCTATTTCATTATTTTCAGAATATATATCATGATATAGTTAGTAATTGACATAATGTGTTTGTTCACATAGGTGTAGACTTTATGAGTTTTCTTATATTTTCAGGTATGGAAAAATGTGATTTTCACATAATAATGAGAATAATGGGTTTTCACTCATAGGTTTTACTATGATTATGGTTATCACACATATCCAATTTTTTCATCAAGTTAGGCTAAATTTTAAAGATTCATTTCTTTGTCATGAAATTCCATGTATCAATATTATGCCTTATTTTTAATGTATTCCATGATTATATATCATGATCAAATGTTATAAGACTATTGAGTTTTTTTATGATACATCATATATTTTATACTTATTTAATGATTTTTATGATCTTTTGTTACACATACATGTTTAATGATTATCATCTAAATTATTTTGATCATTTATTATGATATTTATGCCTTCATTATGTTTTCCTTCATGTTTTGATATGTTTTTCTTTTATAGAGTTCCTGATATATATTTCTTTATTTTTCTAATACCCAGGTTATGAATATTATTATATCACACTAGAAATCTAGAAAAGTTTATATTTTAGAATAATTATTCTTTAATGTTCAAAAGTTTAATAAAATAAGTTATTTATATCGCAAAATTTTAATACACATAACCATTCAGTCTTTAGTTTATGAAACTGTTTTTTATATATATTATTTAAATTATGAGATTAATTTAATATTTATGTTATATTGATCTTGAGTTAACTTTGATGGAATCATAGTAGGATTTAGTTCTTTTAGATGTTAGTTTAGTTACTTCTGGTGATATGGTTAGCTAACATTAATGAAAACCGAGAGATGAGCATATGTATTGGATGAGGTCTTGAAATATTGGTTAAAATATTGATTAGATGGTTTTACCTAGAAATACATAGCCATATTGATACTACATGTGGATAGAGGTTCCATAAAAAATATACCTATGGTTAATAACCATTAAAAGGAAAGATTTTTAACACCTTGTGATTTTGTGAAATATTTTTTTTTCCAAATTAATTTAATCTTTCTGATATTTTCCATTTCACGCAATATAGAAAATAGTTTATTTTATATAAAAGCACTGTGTTTGGATTTTTTTTATACACAACACCATGTTAATTAGATTGTATATGGAATATAAATTTTATCTTCTTCTATATGGAAAACCAAGGTTATCTTACATAACATACAAGACTGTCTTTCCTTGATAGATTGTGTAACATGCAAGACCAAGTTTTACTGAAAAATAATATATTATTATAAATATTATTATTTAATATAATAAGATATAAACTAGACATTATGGTTGTGGTTATGAATAATATTAAATAACTTATGAAAATAAATGGGATAATTCATTAGTTATACATCAATTATAAATGAATATAAGAACCAATGGAATTTGAAGGGAATGTTTTTATAAAAACTACTTTTGTGCTCACGAAGGAATTTTGTCTCAATAAATTAAATTAATTAATATTGGTTAGTTATATATATGAAATATATATTTCATATATTGAAGAAAATGTTTTTTACATACATATAATATATTTTATAGGCATAAGATAGGAATAATCTCACTATTACATATAAGAACATATGTTTTTATAAAATTAGTTTTAAAACCTTTTAATAGAAAAACTATATTAAATATTTTTATGAAATTTTATAAAATTTATATGTCAAAATAAACGTCATTTTTTAATATAAACATTAAAATAAGGTTAGGTTAAATTTTTGGTATTTTTCCTGTAAAGATTCATTTGTTGTTGAATAGTGAAAAATATTGAATTTTAACTCAAAACTATTTTTTCGTCTAATTTATTCATAATAAAAAATTATATGCATAATTGTTTTTAATGTATAATTATATCAATTATACATAAATTAATTCAATTTAGGTCATTTGGATCAATATAAATTTTCAATTAGATAGAAAAACATAGCAAACTTTTGTTCATTTTTACTTTAAAAACCTATGTTATCATCACCTATATGGGAATAATTTTAAATTAATTTATTCCCATTATATGATTGGAATATGGAAAAAATGGATTAAATATTTTTAATAAATAATAATTTATATTGTATAATAAATACAACTTAACCTTTTTCCAAAAATATGAGTGAATGTAATTAAAATTAATTATAATCCTTAAGGGGAAAATTAGCTTAACAAGGGACTAAACAAGAGAATTAATGGAAAAAATGAACTAAATATTTTCTAAAAATATATTTTATAGCCATATATCTACCCTATAATCACTTTCATAAAACTATTTCCTATATTGGATTCACCTTTGATAGGAAAAATGTGTGTGGAATTCCCTTTCAAAACATTTACAAGCATGCCGCTCTTCCTCCACTATAAAAAGGAACTCACCCCTCCCACATACTCACACCTCTAAAACAACTTCGTATCTACAAATATATGACCAAATATCTCGTCAAAATACCTCCATCAACCTATAATACTCACCTTTTATGAAATCCGTTAAAGGAATCTCTTTGGTGAAAACCAAAAGGAGTTACCCAAGTAAGAGGTAACATACTTCCTTATAATCTTTAATATTATTTTCTTTCTCCACCACATAAACACTTTTTATTAAATTTTTGTATTATAAAATCATAATAATGATATTTTTTATTATAATTCTTCTAAATACACTTACACACACTTCCATCTATTGGGTAACAAATTTATTTGTCTTGTGTACGGCGCACTACTGCCTCGCGAGACGGTGTTATTTGTTTTTTTTCCTTTACAACCTCTCATGGTTGGGAATTATAATGGAAAATATTTTTTTATGGAATATATGATATTTATGGTTGATTTATTCTTATATAACTATTATATAACACATACTATCATGATTTCCATTTTTATGTAAATACAATAATTTCGTTGGGGGAAGGGTGGACTACTGCCTCCTCACACTACTTGAAATGTATGTTTTCCCAATGATTTTATCCCAACGGTTTAAAAAACCATTGGGAAAGGTAGGATATACCAATGGTTTAAAAAACCGTTGGTATTGTATTGTTTATAGGAGCCTTTTTAAAGGTTCTAGTGAACCATTGGGAAAGGCTTGTTTATAGGAGCTTTACCAACGGTTCAATATAATCGTTGGGTAAAGCCTGTTTTTAGGAGATTTTATCAATAGTTACGTATAAACTGTTGGGATAGGCACTATTTATCAATGGTTTTTAAAAACCGTTGGGAAAAGTTTTCCACAATTAGAAGCCCCTCCTCATTCGCGAATAGAAATGAATATGCAGCAGCCACAAGCCATCATCGCTCGACTTCCCCCATCTGAACTGCTAAATCTCCATCAGATCCATCTCAAATATTGTATTTTCTTCTTTCTACACTTAAAATCATTATGTTTTACCTTATTATTAGTTTTATTCATCTAATATTTTAGTTTTGTGTATTGATTTTAATATGTATGTTTTTTCTATTTTGATTTAACCATGATTTTCTCCATCTCATAAGATACATTTAATTAATTAAATATTTAACCCTCCATCGGAGGTGAAACATCTTAGATTATTTTTTGTTGGATTCCATATTTTATAAGTATGTGTTTTTATGATTTTTCTTCATCTTGTAATTAATTGTTACATACGAATTCATTTATATGTGTTTATTAATTTTTAACAATGTTTCTATGAATTTTTTCCTTGAAATTCCTTGTGAAATATTATTTAATCCTATTCTCATTGAATTGAAAAATTCATGAATTTTATGACTATAATTTTGAAATCTTTTACCTTTTTATGATTTTTTAAATTCCATGACTGTTTAGATTTATTTTCAATGAATATTTAAATAATGAATTGGTGAAATTGAGACTTTGTCTCAGTTTTTTATTCAAGGAATGAAAAAAATTGATTTTAACGAAATGAGTTGAAATATTTAATGTTTTTTAACTAGTTTCAAATGATTGAGTTTTTGAAATGACAATGAACCATCTTTGGATGAGGGGGTGAGGGGGGCTGTCTGGGGGGTGCGGGGGCCGGTCTGGGGGTGGGGGGTTTTCCAGAGTGGGGGGGCTATCTGGGGTGAGGGGGGGGGGAAGTATGGGGGTTGGAGGGGCTATCCGGGGTGGTTGGGGGGTTTTCCGAGGTGAGGGGGGTCATTTGGGGGGTTGGGGGTTGTCCGAGGTGAGGGGGGATGTCCAGTGGGTGGGGGGATATTCGGGTGGTGCAGGGGGGTTGTAAGGTGGGTGGGGGGGGGGTGCTGTCTGGGGGGTGGGGGTTGTTCAAGGGGTGGGGGAGCTGTCCGACTGGGGGTGGGGGGTTGTCCAGGGTGTTGGGGGAATGTCTGGGGTGGGGGGTTGTCTGGGGGGTCGGGGGAGCTATCCGGACGGGGGTGGGGTGGGGTGGGGGGGTTCTTCGGGGTGTTTGGGGGGCTATCCGGGGTGGGGGATGTCCAGGTTGAGGGGGATGTCTGGGTTGGGGGGGCTGTCTGGAGGTGGTTGGGCTGTCTAGGGGGTGCGGGGGGGGGGGGGGATGTCTGGGTGGTGCGGGGGGCTGTCTGGTGGGGGGGGGGGGTTGTCCGGGGGTGGGGGCTGTCCAAGGGGGGGACTGTCCGGGGCTGGGGGGATTTCTGGGGGTTGGGGCTGTCCGGGGTGGGGGGTGTACGGGGGGCGGCGTGACTGTTCGGGGGTTGGGGGGATTTTCGGGGTGAGGGTGGCTATCTGGGGGGTGGGGGTTGTCCGGGGGGTGGGTGCTGTCCGGGGAGAGAGGGGTTGTCCAGAGGGTCGGGGGGTGTTTGGGGGTGGGTGGCTGTCCAGGTTGAGGGGGGGGGGGGGTGTCTTGGTGGTGGTTGAGATGTCCGGGTGGTGTGTGGGGTTGTCTGGATGCTACAAGTGGCTTTCTGGGGGGTAGGGGCTTTCCGGTGGTGGGGGTTGTCCGAGGTGGGGGGAGGGCTGTCCGGGGTGGTGGGGCTATCTGGGGTGAGGTGGGGGGGGGGGGTTATCCGGGGGTGGGGGTGATGTCCGAGGCACGATGTGGCTGGTACCACTCAAAGTGTCTCACTTTTGTTCGAAATGGACTGGATTTTAAGTGAAAACAACAACTGACATATGGAAAACCGATCAAATGCATTTGGATTGTGTTGATACTTTAAGACAACGATACATTGGTCATTTTTGATGGGTACAAGTCAGCTTCGCCTCAATCTGAGACACGGTGTGGCCGGTATCACTCAAAGTGTCTCACTTTAGTTTGAAATGGACAACATTTACAGTGAAAATAACAACTGACTTACGAAAAACTGACCAAACGTATTTTGATTGTTTCAATACTTTAGGAAAACGATCCAATGGTCATTTTAGATGTATACAAGACAAAACCGCTTCAATCCATGGCTTGGTGTGGCCAGTATAACTCTAAATATCTCTCTTTTGTTTAAAATGGACCCCATTTTAAGTAAAAACAACTGGCATACTGAAAACTGACCAAACGTATTCAAGTTGCCTTGATACTTTAACACAATGATCCATCGGTCATTTGTGAGGTGTTCAAGGAGACGACACATCATTCGGACATGCGGTTTGCACAGCACAACTGAATATGTATTTTTTAGGTGTTTGGAAGGCATAAAAAGCGTGTGTGGGGTGGTCAAAACTGGTTGGACATCCTTGGAATGCCATGAAATCGGACCATGACAAAGGTTGGGTGAATTTTGATATGGTCAGCCAGACGACACGTCAATCAGATGTGTCGTGTGACCGCGGTGGCCGAAAACGCACTCAACATGTCGTAAATGGCCAAAAGAGGTGTTTAACGGTCAAATGCATACCAGACGACATCGAAATGACATTAAATCACACGAAAACTCACTAATAATTATCCGTGAGGAGTACAAGGAGACGACAAGTCATTCGAATGATGGTTTGTGCGGCACGACTGAATATGTGTTTTTAGGTGTTTGGCACGCTTGAAAAGCGTGCATTGGGGGGGTCAAAACTGGCTGAATGACCACATAATTCCATTAAATCAGACTAAAATAAAGGGTGGGTGAATTGTAAAATGGTCGGTCAGACGACACGTCAATCAGAGGTGTCCTGTGACTGTGGTGGCTGAAAACGGACTCTTCGTGTCGAAAATGGCCAAAAAAGCGTTTAACAGTCAAATGCATACCGAATGACATTATAATGACTTGAAAGAACATTAAAACACCTTGATTATTATTTTTGAGGTGTACGAGGAGACGACGCGTCATTCGGACGCGCGGTTTGCGAGGCACGACTGAATATGTGTTTTTAGGTGTTTGGCGTGCTTGAAAAGCGCGTGTGGGGTGGTCAAAACCAGCTGAACGACCTCAGAATGCCATTATATCAGACAAAAAAAATGTTGGATGAATTGTGAAGTGGTTATCTAGAAGACACGTCAATCATAGGTGTCATGTGACCGTAGTGGCCGAAAACACATATCGTGTGTCGTAAATGGCCAAAACAGGCGTTGAACAGTCAAATCCATACTGAAAGACATCATAATGACTTGAAATCACAATAAAACAACCTAATTATTATTCGTGAGGTGTATGAGGAGACGAAATGTTATTCGGACATTTTGTTTGCGTGGCACTGATGAATATGTGTTTTTTAGGTGTTTGGCGCGCTTGAAAAGCATGCCTAAGTTGGTCAAAATTTGCCGAACGACCTCGGAATTCCATGAAATCAGATGAAAACAAATAGTGGATGATTTTTGAAATGGTCGGCAAGAAGAAACATCAATTAGAGGTGTCATGTGACCACGGTGGCTGAAAACGAACCTCGCATGTCATAAATGGCCAAAACAGGCATTTAACGGTCAAATGCATACCTAACAACATCGGAATGACTTGAAATAAAACTAAAACACCCTAACTGTATTTCTTGAGGGGTATGAGGAGACGAAACATCATTCGAACGCGCGGTTTGCACAGAACGGCTGAATATGTGTTTTTTAGGTGTTTGGCGTGCTTGAAAAGTGTGTGTGGGGTAGTCAAAACAGGACGAATGACCTCGGAATGCCATGAAATCGGACAAAAACAAAGGGTGGGTGAATTGTAAAATGGTCGGCAAGATGTAACATCAATCAGAGGAGTCGTGTGACCGCGGTGGCCAAAAAAGCACTCTACGTATCGTAAATGGTTAAAACACACATTTAATGGTCAAATGCATACCAAACGATATCGGAATGACTTGAAATCACTCAAAAACACTCTAATTATTATTTTTGAGGTTTACGAGGAGATGGCACATCATTCAGATGCGTGGTTTGCGTGGCACAACTGAATATGGGTTTTTTAGGTGTTTGTCATGCTTGAAAAGCATGCGTGGGGTGGTCAAAATCATCCGAACAATCTCGTAATTCCATGAAATTGGTCAAAAACAAATGTTGGATGAATTGTGAAATGGTCGGCCAAATGACACATCAATTAGAGGTGTCATGTGACCGTGGTGGCTGAAAACCCATTCCGCATTTCGTAAATGGCCAAAACACATGTTTAATGGTTAATTGCATAAAAACGACATTATAATGACTTGAAATCACACAAAAACACCCTAATTTTTATTCTTGAGGTGTACGAGGAGACAACATGTCATTCGGACGCACGGTGTGGCCGGTACAACTCAAAGTGTCTCACCTTTATTTGAAATGGACATCATTTTACGTAAAAAAATTGGCATATGGAAAACCAACCAAACACATTCCGATTATGTTGATACATTAGCACAATGATCTATGTATCATTTTCGATGGGTACGAGCCAATCCTGCCTTAATCTGAGGAACGATGTGACCAGTATCAGTAAAAGTGTCTCACTTTTGTTTGAAATGGACAACATTTTAAGTGAAACCCAAAACGTTCACACAGAAAACCGACCAAATGCATTTGGATTGTGTTGATACTTTATGAAAATGATACATTGGCCACTTTTAACATGTAAGAGTCAACCCTTCCTCAATCCATGGCATGATGTGGCTAGTACCACTCAAAATGTCTCACATTTATTTGAAATAGACAGGATTTTATGTGAAAAAACAACATTCAAACGGAAAATTGACCAAATGCATTCATATTGTCTTGATAATTTAGGAAAATGATACATGGGTCATTTGTGACGTGTTAGAGTAAACATCACCTCAATATGAGGCACGGTGTGGTCAGTATCACTCTTAGTGTCTCTGTTTTTTTTAAAATGGACAACATTTTATGTCAAAAAAACTAACATACAGAAAACTGACCAAACATATTCGAATTGTGTTATAACTTTAGAACAACGATCCATGGGTCATTTTTGATTAGTATCAGTCAACCCCGCCTCAATCCAAGGCATTTTGTGACCAGTATTACTCAAAGTGTCTCTCTTTTATTTGAAATGGACATCATTTTATGTGAAATCGACAACTGGAAAACGAAAAAACTAATCAAACACTTTCAGATTGCATTTATACATTAAGAAAACAATCCATGGGTCATTTTTGATATGTATGAGTCAACCCCGCCTCAATCTGAGGCATGGTGTGGCCGGTACCACTCAATGCGTATCACATTTATTTTAAATGGATGAGATTTAATGTGAAAACAATAAATGACATACGAAAAACAAACCAAACACATTCAGAGTGTGTTGATACTTTAGTAAAACGATCCATGGATCATTTTTGAAGGGTAAGAGTCAACCTCACCTCAATCTGAGGCACGGTGTGATTGGTATCACTAAGAGTGTCTCACTTTTGTTTGAAATGGAGAACATTTTAAGTGAAAACCACAAATGGAATACGGAAAACTGACAAAACGAATTCGGATTGTGTTGACACTATATGAAAATTATTCATGGGTCGTTTGTGATATGTACGAGTCAAATATGCCTCAATTTGAGCCAAGTTGTGGCTGGTACCACTCAAAATGTCTCAATTTTGTTTAAAATGGAAAACATTTTAAGTCAAAACAACTAACATACAGATAATAGACCAAACGTATTCGAATTATGTTGATACATTAGCACAAATATCCTTGGGTCATTTTGGATGTGTAAGAGTCAACCTTTCCTCAATCCAAGTCGTGGTGTGACTGGTATCACTCAAAGGGTCTTTCTTTTATTTGAAATGGACAACATTTTAATTAAAATCAACAAGTGGCATATAGAAAACTGATCAAACGCATTTAGATTGTGTTGATAAATTAGGACAACAATCCATAGGTCATTTGTGATGTGTACAAGTTAACCCTACCTCAATCATATGTATGGTGGAACGGGTACCACTCAAAGTGTCTCACTTTTGTTTGAAATGGATAGGAGTTTAAGGGAAAACAACAATTGGAAAACGAAAAACCGACCAAAATCATTCAGATTGTGTTGATACTTTATCACAACGATCCATGGATCATTTTTGATGGGTACGAGTCAATCCCACCTCCATCTAAGGAATGGTGTGACTGGTATCACTCAAATCGTCTAACTTTTGTTTGAAATGGACAACATTTTAAGTGAAAACAACAACTGGAATACAAAAAATCTTCATAAGGCTACACATAGATTCTTGAAATTAAGGGATAAAAAATAAAAAATTGTCTATTATTCATACGTTATTAGAAGTAAATATTCACAAGGCATATATTGAAACATAGTGGGTCATAGTATATATAGAAAAACAAGAATTATATTAGGAATGAGTCTCGACATCCCATCATGAACATGCACCAACACTCATGTTCTAATTCCCAATAATTGGTCGTTCATTTTATAAAATAACCTTAATAAATAAATATCATATAGTTATTTCATATGGAACTTATGAGCACTCAATAATACCATATAGAAAATTAGTCAACACGGCTATAGATAGATTCTTGAAAAATATGTTTCAAAGTCTCATAAAAATATCCCAATTATGAGGAATACATATCGTGACACCATAGCCTCATGGATCACCTCAATCCCATCCTCAAATAGTGTATCCTAGGAACAAACCAAAGTCCCTTTGGGAACCCAATACCAAATACTTAAATTGAATATTCATACCCACTACCCAAGATGGGGATTCATCTCACATCATATCCAGGAGAGAAAATTACAATTAGCCACATACCCCATTATTCTAATTGAATAGTCTATGAAACACATGTAGGATATTTCGATAACCCATCTCATATGTCGATAGTGGCCAATGTTTCCCACTAACACATCAGGAATAATTTATTGCATTAGAATTTCTAAATTTCTAAATTTCTAAATTCTGGAATGAATTCAAAATTTTGAATACTTTGGATGGGGATTTTGTATTGGTATTGTTGCGGGTATGGAGTGGGGGAGGTGTGTTGATGTGGAGTTGTGTTGTTATAGGTTTGGATAGGGGGGAGAGGGTACTGCTTCTTTGGAGATTAGAAAATGTTTACCAATGGTTTTGAAACCATTTCTATAGAATCTATAATATAACTATACCAACAGTTTTGTTATAACTATTGGTATAGATTTATACCAACCGTTATAACAGAACCGTTGGTATAGCCTTATGGGTTGGAATATCCCCTCTATACTAACTGTTGTAAACCATTGGTATAAGTGTAACGCACATATACCAAAGGTTTCACAAACCGTTGTTGTAACACCCCAGGTAAATAAAGAATATGACATCTTTATATTTACCCATATTTGTTAATCAAACATTAATATTACTTTAAAGGGGATGCTATGCTCGATGGCGTACCCAATACGCAACAACGAGTTTCTTGGGAATCTTACGTTGCACTCTAATAATAAAATACTATTATTTTAAATGGTAGTTAACATGTAGCTGTTGTAATGGCGGGAATGTATAGAAATAACTAAAATATTATTATATATGTTTTTAAATGTTTTTACATTTATCCAATAAAGGATAGAGGCTTAAAATACGGAAAGAATTCAATTTTAGGTGCATATGCCATAGTTTTCACTAAAGGTTCACTTATCACCTTTTGATGTTGAACCATCATTAAATATAGTTTTGTTCACTCTTAAACATTCTTTTGGACCAAAAAAACACTTATTAAGAATCGGGACATCAAAATTTACTTTGTGTAAATTTTTGGTATCTTTCCGATAAAGTTCATTTTTTTAATGAATAGTGTAAAATGTTGTATTTTAATTCAAAACCTCTTTTTAATCTAATTTATTTATATGATTAGATTAACTTTTTAATTGGTTTTAAAGTGAAATTAGAATATATTTTTACCATTAAATCCAATAGTGGTCGTTGGAATTAATTTCACTTTGAAATGAGACTTAAACTAGTGTCAATCTTTTGATACTTATTGTTTCATAAAAACACGCTATTTGCTCTGACAGCGGGAATTAATTATTAAATTAATTAATCTGACTTATATGTTTTGAATTTTGTAAAATAGACTTCATTTTTGAATTCGGAATATCAAATATAGCTTATGGTGAATTTTTGGTATTTTTCTGAAAAAACTTCAATTTTTGATGAATAGTGAAACCACTAAGTGGTACTTATAAAAACTGATTTTTCCATTTAAATGAAATTTTTCCATCTTTGTGTTTTGAATTTCAAAAATCCGACATACATGGTTGTCATTAAGAAGTAAAATTTGGTTCAATGGGATAAAAATAATTTTTTGGTGAATAGTAACTTATTAAGTTTTTAATCGCGATTAGTGGTAATTAGTGTAGTTTAAGGAAAAAATAATGTTTTAATAAAATAAGATGAGCTTGACACATGTCCTACCCTCATTGGTTGTGTCATGGCCGACCAAGACAAGCCATGGGTCAATTTGAGGACCCCATGGAGCTACTTTGGTTGGGAAATGACATAAATAACTTTTTATTTAATGTAAAAGTAAAAATGACACAAACATCATATGTTTTACGAAAACAATTTTTACATGGGGTTATAAAGATCAGATTTTTGATTATAAATAGTAATTGAAAAGATAAAAATATTTCCTACATCATAGTATTTTTTTATAATTTTTAGAAACTGGATAAATTAAATTATTTATGACATCATGATGATGCAGCGATGACCTCATTATTTAACGATTTAAATAGAATGGAAAGATAATGTAAAATCTATAAACTAAACAAGTCCAAAACTTATTGTATGGGTGGATTTCGAACCCTTAACACCTTATACTCGAATTAAATCAATGTGGGACCTTTTGAAACCGAAACACATTTTCAAATAAAGTTATATTTCTTACTTTCCAAAAGTGTCCCTCCTCTCCTCTTATAAAAGGCCCCCACCTCTACCTCTTTTCCCTACACTCCTCAAGACTTTGGATCGGCCAACCCCTGCCCATTTAATCTCTCCACATCCCTCTCCTCATCCTAGAGGATTCCCTTTGGGCATAATCCTTTCAAAGGAAGCCTTTAGGCTCATATTAAAAGGAGTTACACTTTTAAAGGTAATTCATTCTCTCATGTTCATTTGTTTTATTTTGCTTCTCCAACACCCTAAAATCTTTTTATTTATTTCTTTTGTAACAACACCAGTATCTTCAATATACTAGGATGTTGTTATAATATTTATTCTAGCTACACTCTCACACAACTACATCAAATGGTTAAAGAACATACGGTTTCCGTGGATGGCGAAATTCTGCCTCCCGAAACGATGATTGTTCAATACTCATTTAACACCTTCAAAGGTGGCCATTATGATGTCTCTATTTTTATATATGATATATAATATGTTTATGTTTTCCTTAAGCTTCTGTTTTTTTCATTTTGGGCATACCTTTATGGTTTCCATTATGGGTAAACGTGATATCTTCATTTAAGGAAGTGCGGACTACCGCCCCCTCAAAGTGATTTGATTTGTTAAATACCATATGTGGAACGTATAAAGGATGGAAATATGATATTATATATGATATTATACTGAAATTATAATATACCATTATATCATTGTTATTCCATTCAATAAAATACGAAATATAAATGAAAGTAGCGTTCATGCGTACGTACGGCTTACCGTCTCCATGAACGGTGCATTTCATTTCTTACCTCTAAATGATTATGTAATGTTATAAATGCATGAATGTACTGGATATATATGACATATATTATATCTACATAATGAATACAATTCTGGATATAATAAACATTTGGCCACCTGAACAACATGTAATTGTAAGAAGTCCACTTTCGACTTAAGAACCAAATATCGGCAAAACAAATATTATTAACTTACATGATTACATAATGTTTATGACATGGAAATAAGTGATATAAAAGGAATAATTAACTTGAAAAAGGTTCTTAATGAAGTATAAATTAAATCATGTTTGTTATTTAGGAGATTAATGAATGATCGAGTCAAGTCAGACCCGAGGTAAGGGATCCTACACCTCTCTTTCTTTTTAAGTACACTTTTTTATGTCATTCCTTTTAAAGCTCATCTTTCTTGTTATTGGGATGATATTTTATATTAAACTTACTGTAATTTTTATGTTCATGTTATGAGAGACCCTATTCTCTCTCATCAATCCATTTTGGAAGTTTTGAGTGGCGCCGTTACGCTGCCGAACTTTCGTAAGAAATCTAACCTCCCTCTTTCTTTTTAAGTACTCTCCTTTATGTAGCTTCTTTTAAACTCCTCTTTGTAATGTTGGGGGATGTTCTTTTATATTCCTCTATCTGTACATTTTATTGTAATGTGATGAGATACCCTATTTGATCTCATCAATCCATATTCGTAAGTTTTATGTGGCGCCGTTAGGCTGCCGAGTTTTCGTAAGGGATTTTTCATCTCACTTTTATTCCCGTGAGATTTATGCTACATTTGCCACAAATTTCATTGAGTGGTGTATGTACTGCCCATTATTCTACTCTTTGTGTAATATAATTTCGTTTATGAGTATTTACATCAATGATCTATTGTCCTTCTCTCATGGGGTGTATGTTTTGAAAAATACCCAAGTCGGTAAGGGAACCTTTCACCCTCCTCTTTTTTAAAAGACTTCTTTTGTTGGGTCTTTTAATTTACATATTGTTATGTTGGGATATGTTCTCATATATCCTTATTGATGTAAATTTTATGTCCATGTGATGAGATACACTTTTTATCTCTCATGAACTCATTTTGATGTGATGCCGTTAGGCTGTCAAGGGAACTTTTAACCCAATTTCGATTTCTTTGGGTTCAACATGTAGTCATTGAATATGTCATCCATTGAATATGTGTTAATGACCTTTTATTGTTTTACACTTAATATCCACTTATATTGGGTTTATTTATATTTGTCATACATATTTTTGAGATTTATTTGTCCTTAATTTAAGGATACATTCTTTATAAGGGATTTCATCACATTTGACATTTCTATTGAGGGTTCATTGTTGTTATGCACCAATTCACTCTTATATGGTGTATATACTGTCCTTTGGAGTATTATATCATGAATCCATTTATTCTCATGATATTATAAAGTTCTGAATAAATGTTATTCCTCAATTATTGTATTCAAGTGTATCTAATTTTGGTAAAACCCCTTTAACCAAAATATCGTTTTAAATGTTTTAATCATTTGTTCTTATTAATATCCATGTTTTCAAAATGGTTTTAAGGATTTATTTATATGGATATTAGTGGTTTCAAATTTTAATCTTCAAGGTGGTATGTGACACTTTGATTCAAAAATCTCTTTATTAAATGTTTTAAATGGTTTTGGAAATGGTTTCTTTTTGAATGGATTCATTATTTCAATATACTAAAATGTTATATTGTGATTGAAATGTGGAAATGTTATGTTTCCTTTATGCATGTTTTATGTGATACATTTATGTTATGGTTCTTGGGAATTGTTATGAAAACGGGTGGTTCCGTGATAAACTAAGGGCGGGTGAGCCCGATATAGCTCCCCAATGCATTGGGTAACGCGAAGGAGTGAAACGTTAAGGTTTCTCCGAAGAGATTAGGGGAATATACTGTGATGGGTATTCCAACCGTAACCAAGAGGGTTACTCCCTATGTAATAATGTTATGAATGCCTCAAGTTACCTTTATGTCTTATGTTTTCTATGATTTATTCATGATTTGATATGCCTATGTTTTATGGGTAAAGTGTAATTTCATTCTAATGTATATATGAACTCATGTTTCCTTTCCATATTTTTATAACTCTTACAGAGCTTTTTATGCTCATCCCATGTTTTTGAAATGTTTTTCACAGGTCAAGGGAAAGGTACATGATGTGATGATAGTGTCAAGGATGTTTCAAGAATGAATCTGTGTTATATTTTAAATATGTCCCCGTTGATGGGAAGAATGAATACTGTCTTTTATGTAACCACTTTGTTTAAATGTGGAATGTAATGCAAGTTTCAAGATCTAATTCTCTAAAACTCTAATCCTGAAAAGATCCTCAATGTGTAATCTTGTAATAACTCATGATTAAGTAAGTTTTAAGGCTGGGGCCTTATAGTTGGTATCAAAGGTCGGTTTAGATAACTTTAGAGGTTAGGGTATTCTTTATGCATAAGTGACATTACCATAATGGTTAGGATTTCAGAAAGAGTCCTAGTTTTAGATAAAGTAAATGAGTAAGTGTATCTTAGTGTTTACCTTCCTCATTAGTACAAGATGGTTTTGTTGATATACTCACACTGACATTTCTATTTTTAGTGAATGGATGGATCTAGCAGGCACCAAAGAGACAACAGGTTTGAAGGAAACGGTGGTGGTTCTCTGATTAAGAGACTAGATAAAATGGAGGATTCAATGAGGAAACTCATGGTTGTTCTAAACCAAATATCAAGGAATCATGATCAACCACTTGAACCTTGGTATGTTCTATAATGAATCACGTACGAGATGACTAATCAATGTGGAAGTTCATGTAATAATTCAAAAGGTAACCATTAGGGTTTATATGATCCTTACTTTTTAGGTAATTATGGGTTACTCTATGATATGATGGAAAATGAAAGGAATGAGATAAACTCGAGGATAAAATATGTTATAATTATTTTTGAAGATTTTATCTCATTTTGGGGAATGTTTTAAGAATTATATAGTTTTGGAAAAAGGACAACACGCAGACCGTGTGACATCCCGTCGCGTCGGACAAAGTTGCGGGAATCGAACCCACAACCATAGTGCGACTGGTATTTATCGCCTACCAATGGACTACATGAAGTCCCTGGTTAGTTTGACTGATTAATTCTAGTTATATGATTTTATGAATTATGAGTAAGTTTATTTTGGGTTATTTATGAAAATGATTAACCTATCATGGAGGATTTGTGATTAGGATAATTACTTTTCAATACGAGACTTTAGGAGCAACTGATGTTGTTTGGAGATAAATGTTACGATTTAACTTGGAAGAATACATGACTAAATCCTTCAAATACTTGGGTTTCAACCTTAGTTTGGTTTACGTTGAAGAATTTTATGGACAAATTGTTTATCTAATGGTCTTCGTTGAACTTTGGGTTTTGTTGGACAAATTTTGGAGATTAAGCATAGATTTTCTTTTTAAAGGGTTATCCTTTTCTGGATTATCTGATCTTGCAGTAACATTTTTGGTTTTAGTTTTGGTTATGGTTTGAAGACTTGGGAATTGTATAGTTCTCTTTTGTGGATTAGGTGATTCTCTAGAAGTTTATTATAGTACTCTTAATGCGAACAAGTCTCCCTAAATACTCGTCTTTTGGAAAAAAATATGAGTTTGACTAAGGAATCTAGTAAAAGTTGAAAGTCAACATGATAAGTGATTATGTTTCCTTATGAATAAATTTCTCAATAAAAATTAGCTTAAAACAAAAACGTTTTCTATTAACTTTTCCTACTGGAGAATCGAATACCGTTTAACCCATCACAATTTTGTGATTTTCTCGTGGTTAACTTTCTCCTAAACATGTTTTATATCACTCTCCATCAGAACATGACCCTTTGCTTTTTCTTCCATGTCCATGTTTTCCTACACGGAATACTATTATGGGTTAACTCGGGTGACCTTTGTACTTATCTTTATTTATTTTAAAGTGATTGTTTTACCGACTCTTGTTCCGATGTGGGACTTTCATGGATGTTTCCAAGCCCAATTTTAAAATTGCGAGGACGCAATTCCCAAAAGGGCGGAAGGATGTAACACCCCAGGTAAATAAAGAATATGACATCTTTATATTTACCCATATTTGTGAATCAAACATTAATATTACTTTAAAGGGGATTCTATGCTCGATGGCGTACCCAATACGCAACAACGAGTTTCTTGGGAATCTTACGTTGCACTCTAATAATAAAATACTATTATTTTAAATGGTAGTTAACATGTAGCTGTTGTAATGGAAGGAATGTATATAAATAACTAAAATATGATTATATATGTTTTTAAATGTTTTTACATTTATCCAATAAAGGATAGAGGCTTAAAATACGGAAAGAATTCAATTTTAGGCGCATATGCCCTATTTTTCACTAAAGGTTCACTTATCACCTTTTGATGTTGAACCATCATTAAATATAGTTTTGTTCACTCTTAAACATTCTTTTGGACCAAATAAAACTCTTATTAAGAATCGGGACATCAAAATTTACTTTGTGTAAATTTTTGGTATCTTTCCGATAAAGTTCATTTTTTAATGAATAGTGTAAAATGTTGTATTTTAATTCAAAAACTCTTTTTAATCTAATTTATTTATATGATTAGATTAACATTTTAATTGGTTTTAAAGTGAAATTAGAATATATTTTTACCATTAAATCCAATAGTGTTCTTTGGAATTAATTTCACTTTGAAATGAGACTTAAACCAGTGTCAATCTTTTGATACTTATTGTTTCATAAAAACACGTTATTTTCTCTGACTGCGGGAATTAATTATTAAATTAATTAATCTGACTTATATGTTTTGAATTTTGTAAAATAGACTTCATTTTTGAATTCAGAATATCAAATATATCTTATGGTGAATATTTGGGATTTTTCTGAAAAACTTCAATTTTTGATTAATAGTGAAACCACTAAGTGGTACTTAAAAAAACTGATTTTTATGTTTAAATGAAATTTTTCCATCATTGTGTTTTGAATTTAAAAAATCCGACATACATGGTTTTCATTATGAAGTAAAATGTGGTTCAATGGGATAAAAATAATTTTTTGGTGAATAGTAACTTATTAAGTTTTTAATCGCGATTAGTGGTAATTAGTATAGTTTAAGGTAAAAATAATGCTTTAATAAAATAAGATGAGCTTGATACATGTCCTACCCTCATTGGTTGTGTCATGGCCGACCAATACAAGCCATGGGTCAACTTGAGGACCCCATGGAGCTACTTTGGTTGGGAAATGACATAAATAACTTTTTATTTAATGTAAAAGTAAAAATGACACAAACATCATATGTTTTACGAAAACAATTTTTACATGGGGTTATTAAGATCAGATTTTTGATTATAAATAGTCATTGGAAATATAAAACGATTTCCTACATAATAGTATTTTTTTTATAATTTTTAGAAACTAAATAAATTAATTTATTTGTGACATCATGATGATGCAGAGATGACCTCATTATTTAACGATTTAAATAGAATGGAAAGATAATGTAAAATATATAAACTACACATGTCAAAAACTTATTGGATGGGTGGATTTCGAACCCTTAACACCTTATCCACTAATTATATCAATGTGGGACCTTTTGAAACTGAAACACATATTCAAATAAAGTAATATTTCTTACTTTCCAAAAGTGCCCCTCCTCTCCTCTTATAAAAGGCCCCCACCTCTACCTCTTTTCCCACACTCCTCAATCCTTTGGATCGGCCAACCCCTGCCCATTTACTCTCTCCAGATCCCTCTCCTCATCCTAGAGGATTCCCTTTGGGCAGAATCCTTTCAAAGGAAGCCTTTAGGCTCATATTAAAAGAGGTTACACTTTTAAAGGTAATTCATTCTCTCATGTTGATTTGTTTTATTTTGATTCTCCAACCCCCTAAACTCTTTTTATTTATTTCTTTTGTAACAAAACCAGTATCTTCAATATACTTGGATATTGGTATAATATTTATTCGAGCTAAAATCTCACACAACTACATCAAATGGTTAAAGAACATACGGTTTCCGTGGATGGAGAAATTCTGCCTCCCGAAACGATGATTGTTCAATACTCATTTAACACCTTCAAAGGTGGCCATTATGATGTAACTATTTTTATATATGATATATAATATGTTTATGTTTTCCTTAAGCTTCTGTTTTTTTCATTTTGGGCATACCTTTATGGTTTCCATTATGGATAAACGCGATATCTTCATTTAAGGAAGTGCGGACTACCGCCCCCTCAAAGTGATTTGATTCGTTAAATACCATATGTGGGACGTATAAAGGATGGAACTATGATATTATATATGATATTATACTGAAATTATAATATACCTTTATATCATTGTTATTCCATTCTATAAAATACGAAATAGAAATGAAAGTAGTGTTCATGCGTACGTACGGCTTACCGTCTCCATGAACGGTGCATTTCATTTCTTACATCTAAATGATTATGTAATGTTATAAATGCATTTATGTACTGGATATATATGAAATATATGATATCTAAATCATGAATACAGTTCTGGATATAATAAAAATTTGGCCACACGAACAACATGTAATTGTAAGAAGTCCACTTTCGACTTAAGAACCAAATATCTGCAAAACAAATATTATTAACTTACATGATTAAATAATGTTTATGACATGGTAATAAGTGATATAAAAGGAATAATTAACTTGAAAAAGGTTCTTAAGGAAGTAGAAATTAACTCATGTTTATTATTTAGGAGATTAAAGAACGATCGAGTCAAGTCGTACCCGAAGTAAGGGATCCTACACCTCTCTTTCTTTTTAAGTACACTTTTTTATGTCATTCCTTTTAAAGCTCATCTTTCTTGTTATTGGGATGATATTTTATATTAAACATACTGTAATTTTTATGTTCATGTGATGAGAGACTCTATTCTCTCTCATCAATCCATTTTGGAAGTTTTGAGTGGCGCCGTTACGCTGCCGAACTTTCGTAAGAAATCTAACCTCCCTCTTTCTTTTTAAGTACTCTCCTTTATGTAACTTCCTTTAAGCTCCTATTTGTAATGTTGGGGGATGTTATTTTATATTCCTATTTATGTAAATTTTATTTTAATGTGATGAGATACCCTATTTGATCTCATCAATCCATATTCGGAAGTTTTATGTGGCGCCGTTAGGCTGCCGAGTTTTCGTAAGGGATTTTTCATCTCACTTTTATTCCCATGAGATTTATGCTACATTTGCCACAAATTTCATTGAGTGGTGTATTTACTGCCAATTATTCTACTCTTTGGGTAATATATTTTCGTTTATGAGTATTTACATCAATGATCTATTGTCCTTCTTTCATGGGGTGTATGTTTTGAAAAATACCCAAGTCGGTAAGGGAACCTTTCACCCTCCTCTTTTTTAAAAGACTTCTTTTGTTGGGTCTTTTAATTTACATATTGTTATGTTGTGATATGTTCTCATATATCCTTATTGATGTAAATTTTATTTCCATGTGATGAGATACACTTTTTATCTCTCATCAACTCATTTTGATGTGATGCCGTTAGGCTGTCAAGGGAACTTTTAACCCAATTTCGATTTCTTTGGGTTCAACATGTAGTCATTGAATATGTCAACCATTGAATATGTATTAATGACATTTTATTGTTTTACACTTAATATCCACTTATATTGTGTGTATTTATATTTGTTACACAAATTTTTGAGATTGATTTGTCCTTAATTTAAGGATGCATTCTTTATAAGGGATTTCATCACATTTGACATTTCTATTGAGGGTTCATTGTTGTTATGCACCAATTCTCTCTTATATAGTGTATATACTATCCTTTGGAGTATTATATCATGAATCCATTTATTCTCATGATATTATAATGTTCTGACTAAATGTTATTCCTCAATTATAGTATTCAAGTGTCTCTAATTTTGGTAAAACCCCTTTAACCAAAATATCGTTTTAAATGTTTTAATCATTTGTTCTTATTAATATCCATGTTTTCAAAATTCTTTTAAGGATTTATTTATATGGATATTAATGGTTTAAAATTTTATGCTTCAAGGTGGTATGGGACACTTTGATTCAATAATCTCTTTATTAAATGTTTTAAATGGTTTTGGAAATGGTTTCTTTTTGAATGGATTCATTATTTCAATGTACTAAAATGATATATTGTGATTGAAATGTGGAAATGTTATGTTTCCTTTATGCATGTTTTATGTGATACATTTATGTTATGGTTCTTGGGAATTTTTATGAAAACGGGTGGTTCCGTGATAAACTAAGGGCGGGTGAGCCCGATATAGCTCTCCAATGCATTGGGTAACGCGAAGGAGTGAAACGTTAAGGTTTCTCCGAAGAGATTTAGGGAATATACTGTGATGGGTATTCCAACCGTAACCAAGAGGGTTACTCCCTACGTAAGAATGTTATGAATGCCTCAAGTTACCTTTATGTCTTATGTTTTCTTTGATTTATTCATGATTTAATATGCCTATGTTTTATGGGTAAAGTGTGATTTCATTCTAATGTATATATGAACTCATGTTTCCTTTCCATATTTTTATAACTCTTACTGAGATTTTTATGCTCATCCCATGTTTTTGAAATGTTTTTCACAGGTCAAGGTACATGATGTGATGATAGTGTCAAGGATGTGTCAAGAAAGAATCTGTGTTATATTTTAAATATGTTCCCGTTGATGGGAAGAATGAATACTGTCTTTTATGTAACCACTTTGTTTAAATGTGGAATGTAATGCAAGTTTCATGATCTAATTCTCTAAAACTCTAAACTTGAAAAGATACTCAATGTGTAATCTTGTAATAACTCAATATTAAGTAAGGTATAAGGCTGGGGCCTTATAGTTGTTATATGTTATACTTTAACACACATATGTCAATGGTTTGTAGAAAACTGTTGGTGTACTTTCTATTTTGAAACCTATACCAACGATTTTCACAGAACCGTTGGTATATGTCTATTGTCATGGATTACTTGGCCAGAGTTGGGGGAACCATTGGTATACTATATACTAACGGTTTTGAGGCCTTTACCAAAAGTTCACAACCAATGGTAAAGTGTAAAATTCCAATAGTGTCAAAAAGATGTGATTCGTCCACACCTCACATGGAATGTATTATGAATGCGTTTCATAAAATTATTTTATATATATGAAATAATAATTCTACTATAATTAATATATATATATATATATATATACTCATGAATATATAATTCACTTTGTTTCTTTTAATAGGATAATAAAATAGACACAATGTTCATCCATACATATGCCCTACTGTCTCCAGGAATGGTGTATTCCATTTAATACTTATATATAAAATATATTATTTTTAATATGTATATAATGATTATATATGATATTTATAAAAATATTTACATTATTTAAATAATTAAATCATGATATAATTAAAAGGATCAAGAATAAAAAGTCAAAACATATACGAAAAATAATGTGGATATCACCTGAAACGTAACATTAACATGAAGTTGCTAATAAATGTATAATATAATGCTTAAAAAAAATATCGTATTATATATAATAATATTTTTATGTAATATATTTATAATAACCTTATATTTATTATACAATATGTTTTAATGTGCAGGAAGAAGGTCAAGACTTATGGTAAGGGAGTTTCATCTCATTTTATATTTTCGTGAGATACATGACTTATTAACCACTCATTTCTTTTGTCTAGTATTTATAATAACCATATATGTATTACATGGTTATTATAATTTAATTAATGGTTAATTACATAATCATTTTATGATCATTATTTCATTGGGTTATGTTTCAAAAGTTAGAAAATTGGTGAAGTAATTTTGTCTCAATTTTACTTCTTTGAGACACATGCCATGTTATGGAACTATATTTTTATATAAAGAGTACATACTAAATTTTTACATGTTATATCATGAATATCATACATTTAATTATATTTTATTATTAATTTAATTTTATTATTTCCATTATTATTTAATGATACCAAACTAGTAAAGGTTTATAGCGTCAATCTCATCATTTATCATGATTGTTTATGATTATGCTTGCATTGATGAAATATTATTATTCATATCTCAAGGAATATCATTAATTTTCGTACCCTATATATTTTAATTAAATGTCTATTTATTGGGACTATTTTTATACTCATTGGTACTTAATTTATTTAAGAAAATGTTTTTATAAAAATCTAACGTCATTTCTCCTTTTGTTCGAAAATCCATTTTCATTAAAAACTTTATTTTATAATTTTTTTCAAAAATATTTTATTATTAGCCTATTAGGTTTAAAGGAAATTTTTTTCCATGTTTTACCTTTTTATGAAATGGTTAAAAATAAGAATCTTCTTTTCATTTTCTGGTCAAAATCACATTTCTAAAATTTTAAGGTGCAAATGCAATGTTTTGCATGTACAAAATTACCCACTACCATGACCATAATTTCATTTAATATTCATTTATAGGTTTAAATTGTTATTTTTTTAAAATAAATTTCTTAATATTCTGTATTTTTTAATTGAAATGTTTTTTAGGGAAATTAGTTTTTAAAAATTATTTATGGTAAAAAAGTGTTTTAAATGATTTTCAAAGATTTATATATATTTTTTTAAAATTTTTATTTTCAAATAAATGGATTAAAATGACTTCATGATTTATTTATAATTTTTTTAATCATTTTAAATGAAAGAGTTTCAAAAAAGTTTCAATATTTTTTTATAATTTTCAATGAAAAGGAGTTTAAAATGTTTTTATGCTTATTTTTTAGTTTTCAATGTTATTTTTAAAGGTAAATGGTTTTAAAAATGTTTATTGAAAAATTATATCTAAAAAATAAATAAAATTTTCCACATGAAAATATTCAAATGAAATTATAAGGCTTTATTTATAAGAAATGAATTTTTGAAATTGTTTTATAAAAATATATTTCTAAAGAAAGACTATATTCCTTAATAAATGTTCCATGTTATCATTAATAATTATTCTCCATTTAATATAAAATACTTTGTCATATTATACAATTTACTAGGATATAATACAATAATACCATTCACATTCTTCTTTGAATGATTTATGTATTAATAGAATTATGTTTATGACACCCATTCCTCTTCCATGGGTTGTATACTTTTTAAAACCATTTTTTCATGGTATATTATTTGATTAAATGATTATTAAAAACTATATCTTTTCAAAATGATAATATATGATTACATATTTAGAACACCCATTTCATTTCATGGGTTATGACATGACTATTTACGATATTGTGTAATGTGTATGTATGGTTTTTTTATGAGATGGGTGTGACATATATCTTCAACCAATTAATTAGGTAATGATTTATATATCATGATATAATTATGGGAAACAAGTTTATAAAATTAATATAACATGGAAATATGGGGCAACAAGATCGAATATGGGAAAATGGGGAAACCCGATCCTTAGTAACTAAAGGACTGTGACTTGGGATAGTGGTGTGTCCCACCTAGTAGGTGTAGTACCCATAAAATGGGAAGATATGTAAACCCAATCTACTATGTGAAGATAGAGAAACCTGATCCCTTCTAATTAAAGGACTTTGACTTGGTATGTTGGTGTGTCCCTTCCATTTTATGTATTCCCACATGAAGATTGGATGATGGGGAAACCCGATCCATTATTGGAAGATGGGGAAAACCAATCCACTATGGAAATATGGAGAAAAATGATATACAATGGGAATATGGGGAAACCCAATCTCTTACATGGAAAAGATTTTGACTGAGGATGGTGATATGTCCCACACAGTAGGTTTAGTCCCTATGATGTTTCTTAATAAGTTCTAGAAATTTTTCTTGACTTATATGGATTGATGTTACATGTTTATGTGTATTCAACAATTCTATGTCTTACTCCTATGTTATGATTTCATGTCTTATATTCTTTATTACCTTATAATTCATGTCTTTTGGACTACTATCCTTTATTCCATGATTTATGTTTGTGACCTTTTATTTAAAAGTTGTTATATTCTAATGTTTTGTTCATGATCTCATTACATTATTCTCTTGGTAATGCTTACAAATTTCCCTTTTTTACCCTCACTATAAATCTAATATCATCCCATTTTTGGTTTACATCCCAAGGTTATGATGTTATATTTTATGTGTTATGTATCTAAAGGGTTGATATTCTTAGAGAACCTAGTGGGAGATAATGTAGTTCAATCTTGTACTAGTTTTTATGTTTCCATGTTTCTAAAGGAACTAAACTGATATGGACTTTGGGAATCTGTTCTTCTAATGTATCATGTAATCCAAAAAAATTATTCTGTGTCTATGTTAAGACGGGGTTGTCATATTTGGTATTAGAGTGAAGGTTTAGTAAAAATTTTGAATATAGGATGAGAAAACTTTAGTGAAATCACTAGGGATATTTTTATGGATATAACTTGGAATATCTCTCTGGATAGGTATAAGGATAAGTAAAAGTAAATGAAATTTTCTTGGAATTCTAGTAAAGGATATAGTGATTAGTTTCCTAGAAATATGTCCCTATCTAGATACTATAATTGTAATTTGTTTTGAAAAATATTTACCTAAGAGTAAAAAATCCAAAATAGTTCATTATGTATGACTCGAGTGTAACCTAGTACATGACAACATACTTTACTACACACTTGGTTTGTAACTCCCAAGGGTTATGCTTTGAGAATTTGAAAACTCTTTATAAACCATCATGAAGGATTTATGTTCAATATAATCATGAATAACTTATGATAAACTTAAGGTGTTGTATATTAAATAAGTATGTGTCATTATTTAGACATCTTATATGTGATTTTTCATCATTATGTGCGTTTGTACAATGATAAGTGTTTCTCACCCTATGCTTTCTAGTTTCATTCAATAGAGTAAACTATATGTAACAATGTTAATATAGAATTTTTCAGAAGTGTAAAGTACATGCATGATGACAATCGATTTCCTAAGTGGAGATATCCTGAAGAGAATCATTAAGTTTCATGAATATTGGTTATACGACAGAAGATAAAGATATTGTAATTGACATATGAAAGGTAAGGGATTTTCTTCTAGTATGTTATACATTAAAAAAAATAAGCATGACTATATTTATGTTTATGAACCTTAATACATGATTCATATTTCATATTGTAGGAAATATATATCAAGGAACAAGTTGATGAAGGTGGATGAATAATGCATTTATGTTTTTGAATTGAAAGATTACGTTGTATGAATCATGAAATATATATGTAATTTCTATATAAGTTTTGATTAAGGATATGAAAAGGATATGTTTAATGGTGATGAGGACATTGAAAAGTAATTTAAAAAAAACTGATATTTTTATTAAGGAGAGTTAATCCTTAATGTGCATAATATATAGAGAGTATTGTGTTTATCTTAGATAAAGAGATGATTGTTTTGGATAAATTAAATGGGACAATATCCCTAACCTTAGAGCCAATTAAGGATTTGTTGAGAAAGAGGTATATATCCTTATGGATGAAGATCAAAACTTATTGGATTTATGGGATATATTGAATAATATTTTTAATAAGGAAGTATACATGTTTACAAAATAATTTATTGTAAATCAATTTGTTACCATGATTCAATAGAATTTATGATGATGGAAATCACATATTTGAAATGTGACAACCACGAGTTACTTTGCAATAATGGGGTATAAATGTTAATATTATTTCATGACCTTATCTCTAAAGTTTTTTATTTTCATCATTAAAAAGTGTTATATGGTTAAAATTTTATATAATGTTTAATTTAATCTTAAGATGAAGTATTTAATTATTAAGGATGTATTGAAAACCTTATTTAAAAGGCTATTTAGTGATTAACCACATTTCAATGATGACCATTATATTTATTTTGGAAATTATATTAATGTGGTTTTAGAAAAGGGACAACTTGTATTTTAGGAGGAAATATATCAAGTTAGCCTAAGCCACATGTCTTGAACCCATGTTTGAAGGGTGAAAAGGGTTTCACACCGACCACTAGACAACATGATTTCCTAGTTAATTCGTAATTATTTTTTATGAAATATGATGAATAAATATTAATTATGAACCAAAATTGTTACTTTTTAGGTTTAGAGATTAATATATTAACCATATAGAATTTGGAGAATAGTTAGAGACAAATAATTATACATGTCAATCTTTTTTGGGCCTTAAAATCAATTAAATGTGTATTTTAGTGTTTAAGGCATCAAAGGATAAATTTGGATATCCATTTCTTGGCATAATGTATGAATTTTAAATCCATTGAAGCAAAACCATTGGATGAATTTTTTTATAGAAATATGTTAAGTAAGTATATTTATTTATATTCATGGTTAATAAAAGAATTAGTCAACCTTAGGAAAATGATAAAAAAATGTTTTCCTAATACCTTAATTTTTATAAAACCAATATACTTTTAAATCATAACATACTTATGACTATGAGGCCCTAGACATTCTATTGATCATTTACTTGTTTATGATTGATGACCTCAATCAATCTCTATAAATATTTACACTTTTATTTAACATCCATATATTCAATTTCCACCAATATTCTCCCATGTGGAGCCTAGTTATGAGTTACTCTGGGTAACTATCATGTTCTTATCTTTTCCTTTTTAAAGGAAGTTTTAGAAATCATTTTTTAGGTGGGTTTCTATGAATGGAACTTAAAATTATTAAAACTTTGATACCCATATGAATTTATAGGGTTAAATTAATTTTAATGGGGTTCAATGTAACACATTGAGATTTTGTGAAATTTTTTTATTGAATTAATTTAATCTTTTTGATATTTTTCATTTCACGCAAAATTGAAAATAATTTTTTTTATATTAAATCACTATGTTTGTATTGAGTCTTACACAACAATAATTTAATCATGCATTATACAAAACATAATGTTTATCTTTATTTATATAGAACACCAAGGTTTTCTTATGTCACATGCAATACTGACTTTGGTCTATGTTTTGTGTAACACACAAGATTGAGTTTTACTGAACAATAATATATTATTATAAATATTATTATTTAATATAAGATAATATAACCTAGTTAATAAGTTTAAAATTATGAATAGGATAAATATATTATGAAAATACATGGTTGAATTCATTGGATACAAATTAATTAGAAATGAATATAAAAACCAATTGAATATAAAGGGAATGTTTTTACAAAAACTTCATTTATGATCACAAAAGAATTTTATCATAATAAATTAAACATATTACTATTGTTGAATGATATTAATGATTTATATATTTTAAATATTAAATAAAATATTTTTTGTATTCTTTGAATATATTTGATAGGAATAATATTGGAACAAACAAAATATTACACATAAAAACCAATATTTTTATAAATGTCGTTTTACTGACTTTTAAGGAAAAAAACTATTTTAATTATAAATTTTGGAAATTTTATAAAATTTATATTAAAAATAATTTAAATTTTTTAATATGTAACATAATTCTTAGGTTAGGGTATTTTTTTATTTTTATGAGAAGTTTTATTTTTCGATAAATCGTAAAAAATTTTGAATTTTAAATCAGAACTACTTTTTCAACTAATTTATTTTTAATGTTAAATTATATTTATTATTAGGTTAAAATTACATACATAAAGTATACATAAATTAATCTAATTTAGGTCATTGGGATCAATTTGAATTTTAAATTATAGATATGAACTTATCAAAATTTTGACTATTTTTACTTTTAAAACGTGCATTGTAATCCCATATGCAGGATTAATTTTATATTAATTTTTTCCACTTTTGTTCTTATAATTTGAAAAAATTAATTCCATATTTTGAATCAAAATAATTCATAATTATTATAAAGTTTAAATTTGTTTTTTACTAGAAATATTAGTGAATTTAATTAAAATTAATTATAATGATTAAGAGGAAAATTATATTAACGATGGACTAAAACATCAGCTTAAGGGCCAAAATGACTTAGAAACTTTTCATGATTCAATTTTATGGACATATTTATTCCCTATAATCTATTTTATTGATTGTTTCCATTATTTTATCCACTTTTAATAGAAAAAAACATGGGTGGAATTTCCTTTCAAAAAATTAATAAGAATACCACTCCTCCTCCACTATAAAAAGGAACTCACCCCTCTCACTTCCTCAAACCTCTCAAGACACTTTTTATCAAAAAATATCTTCCCAAATGGATTATTAACGTCCATACCATAAATTTATAAGCCTAAAATTGGGCATAAATTCATCCAATGAATCCGTTTGGTGAAAACCAAAAGGGGTTACCTGAGTAAGAGGCAACGTCCTTCCTCAAGCACTTAAGTTTTATTTTCATTTTACTCCCCTAAAGTATTATTATTACATGAATATATGATAGCCTAAGTATCCTAAATATAATTATATTTTGTTATTATATGTTTTATACCTACACTTACACACACTCCCATCTAATGGGTAACAAACTTATAGTTCCAATGTACGGCGCACTACCGTCTCAGGAGACAATGTTGTTCATTTTTTCCTTTAACACCCCTCATTGTGGGGAATTATGTTGTGAAATATATTTTTATATGGTATATATGATATTTATGATTTATTTTTTCTTATACAAAAATTATATAACACATACCTTCATGAATTACATTTTTTGTAAATAGAATAATTTCTCTTGGGGTAGTGTGGACTACCGCCTCCTCAAGGCGATTTGTTTCATTCACAACTTACATGGAATATATTATGGATTAATTTTGTGAAATTATATGGTATATTTTAAATAGTAACTATAATTTAAATATAATATATTTTTATATATTTCATTTTATTAATTTATTTCAATACAAAAATAAAACAAAAACAACGTTCATGCGTACATACGTCCTACTGTATCTATGAGCAATCTATTCCATTTCATACTTTTATATTATATATTTTTATAAATAAATATATACTGAATATATATTATATTAATATCATGTTTCATATTCTGGAGATATTTTAATCATGATCTAAGTAATAGGATCAATAATAACATGTCGAAACATATATGAAAAATAAATCAGATATTTCCCAAAACGTAACATTAACATGAAGTTATTAATAATTGGGTAATATAAAGTCATAAAAAAATAATGGTATTAGATATAATAATATGGTTTGGTAAATTATGTATAATAAACATATATTTATTATACATGAGTTTTGAATGTGTACGAATAAAGTTATGACTTATGGTATGAGAGTTTCAACTCACTTTTTTATTTCTATGAGATAAATTCTTTATTCACCACTCACTTCATTTTTGTGGTGTGTATACTACCCAAGGATGTATTATACGATTATTATAATTTAATTTATGGGTTTTTGAAGATCCATTTTATGATATTTCTTTAAATTTGGATAAGTATCAAAAGTTACCAAATTGGTAAAGCAATTTTTTTCTCAATTTTCCTTCATTGAGACACAAACCATTTTATTCACCATTATTTTTCTACGAGGTGTATATACTACCTTATGAAATTTTATATCATGAATATAATATTTTTTAATTATATTGTATGCTTCATTTAATGTTATTATTTCCATTATGATTTAATGTTACTCTAGCGGTAAGGGTTTATAGCTTCAATCTCATTGTTTTTCAAGATTGTTTATGATTATACTTGGATTGATGAAATAATATGATCCACTTCTCAATAAATATCTTGAATTTTATTACCCTATGGATATGAATGTTATATAAATTTAATAGTACCATATTATACTCTTTGATACTTATGATAATTAGGAAATTTTTTTTATTAAAATCTGACTTCATTTCTCATTTCAGTTGGAAAAATATGTTCCATGAAAACAATGTTTTATAATTTTTTTAATTTTTTTTACTATTACCCTATGAGGTTGAAACCAAATCATTACACATGTTTTATCTTTTTAAAAAAATAGTTTATTAAGATAATATTCTTTTTTTTTCTATTCAAGTCACTTTTCTAAACTTTTAAGGTGAAAAAAGAAAGTTCGGGATGTATGAACTTACCTGATGTCATGACTGTATTTTTCATGAAGATTAATTTATAAGTTTATAAGGTTATTTTTAAATAAATTTTTTTCTTGATATTATTGAACATTATTGAATTTAATGTGATTTTCAATGAAAATGGTTTTGAAAAATTATTTATGTAAAAAAGTGTTTAAAATGAACTTTAAAGCTCCCTTTATATGTTTTTAAAAGTCTATTTTCAAATAAAATGATATTAATTATTACAATATTTATTCACAGGTTTTCAAATAATTTTCAAAGAAAATTGTTTTCAAATTTTTTTCATTCATCCTTTTAGGTTTTCAAGGAAAATGTTTTCAAAATGTTTTTTAAGATTGTTTATTTATTTTAATGTTATTTTAAAGGGAAAATAGTTCTAAAAAGGTTTTTTAAATGAATATATCATAGAATAAAGGATATTTTCTTCATGGATATTTTTTTAAATAAAATGGTAATTTTTTCATTAAAAGAATAGGATTTTTGAAATGGTTTTATGAAAAGACATTTTCGAAGAAAGGCTATTTTCATTAAGATGTAGTTCATGTAATCATTCAAAATTATTCTACATATAATATTAAATACTATGTGATAGTTTATGCTTTACTAGGATATGATCCAATCATTCCATTCATATTCTTTCTTAAATGGTTTATTATGAAAACTATTTCCATTCTACGGGTTATATTCTTTTGAAACCTATTTTTTTCATGGGTTATGTTTTGATGCAATAATTATGAAACCCATAACATTTACATAAATTAAGATATGATTAATTGTTTACGACAACCATTTCATTTAATGGGTCTTGATATGACTATTTATTATCTTGTGGAACATGTATATATGATTTCATTGTGATATGGGTGGGACCTATATCACCCTCCAATGAATTCGGTAATTATTTATATCTAATGAGAAAATTATGGGAATCAAGTTGATGAGATTGATCCAATATGGAAAGATGGGGAAACCCGATCCATTATGGGAAGACAGGAAAAAACGATCCCTTATAAGGAACGGACTGCAACTCGGGATGGTAGTGTGTCCCACCCAAAAGGTGTAGTTCCCATGAATATGGGAATATGGGGAAACCTGATTCACTATGAGAAGATGGGAAACCATAATCCCTTACAAAGAACGGACTGTGACTAGGGATGGTGGTGTGCCCTTCCCAGACTATGTAGTCCCCATGAATATGAGATGATAAGAAATCCTGATTCCTTATGGGAAGATGGGGAAACACAATCCACTATGGGAGGATGTAGAAACTAGATATAATAAGGAAATATGGGGAAGCCTAATCCCTTATAAGAAAAAAACTGTGACTGGGGATGATGGTGTGTACCACTTATTAGGTGCAGTACCCATTATGTTCAGTAACAATTTTGAGTTATGCATCTTTACTTATAGGGAATAATGTTACATATTTACGTGTATTCCATAATTCCATGCATTACTCCTATGTTATTCTTTCATGTATTATTTGCTTGATTCCCTTATGATTCATGTCTTATTAACTCCTAACCTCTATTCCATGACTCATATTTATGATCTTTGCTATGTATGGTATAATATTCTAATGTTTTGATCATGTTATCATACCATTATTCTCATGTATATGCTTATATATCTCCCTTTATTACCCTTAAAGAGAATCTGATCTCACCCCTTTTTATGTTTATTTACCTAGGTTATGATAATATGTATTTTTTATGATGTTTCTATGAGGGTTTATAGTATTTGAGAACCTAGTGGAGATAATATAGTTCATTCATTTACTAGAATTTACGTTTCCATTTTTCTAAAGGCACTAAAATAATTCGGTATTTGGGAATATTTTTATGTAATTTATTAATTATTAAAAAATGATGTAATGTTTATGTATATAAATATTGGGTTGTTATTGGATTTTTTATTAACTTTATCGACATACGATGCATGATAAAAAGGAATAACTACACACATGGTTGGAAACAGTTTGGGGATATGATTTTTTTGATCATATCAAATTTAGAAACCACTATGAAGGATTGGATTCCTAGTTATGTTGAGGTATTATGTTAGGAAGCGTAATATAACCCAAAATAAAGTTACATAGGTCAAATATAGATTTATATAGGTTAATGTGAAGGAAATATAATCCAACATGATAATATAAAAGAACAAGGTGTTTTAAGGTTGAAATTATTTTTTGATTATGATAATTCCCGCATATTTTTTATATTTTATTACTCATGTAAACTCTTATGGTTTTAGTAATGGCTATAACTAGAAGGAATTGGGGTTGTGAAGGAGAACATGAAGATTACCTTAATGAACAACCCATCACAATTGTAGTTTGAATGAGAAACATTGTGATCATTACAATCCATGTATCCCAAAATATGATTAACAATATGAACATATTTGAAGTCCCAAACACACAAAATAAGATAAATATTGAGTCTCATGAGTGATAAAGTGATGTATATGATAATGGAAAAAATATTTAATTTACTATATGTCAAAAAATTTAGATGAATCTATAATAGAATTTTATAAAGGGTACTAGAAGATGCTTTAATTTTTGGAGAGGTGGTCATCAAGCATCAAACTACTATAGGAAAAGGAAGAGTCCTATTAACATGATTGTTGTGAAAACATGTATCTAAAGGGACCAATAATAGTTTTTTACCTTAAGTAAAAAAAAATCATGAACATTAACCAAGTTATTTTCATAGATAAAAGGAGGATAATAATGATAGGCATGAAAAGACACCTCAAACATGTTGAAAATGTGGAGAATATTCAATGAATTCCTATGATGTATATTTTTATAACTAAATCAAACACTTTATAATTGAAAATATAGGATATTTATTCTTGACACTCTATGTTCCATAGTTTCTTCTCTAGGTGAACCAGCCTAAAAATTTTTATCAAATAAAATATCTAGTTGTATAATGGTTTGTTTATTAAATTCAATATTATGATAATATAAATCTTAGTAATCGTCCTTTAAATGGATTTGAAGTAATGGATTAAATATTTCAACATAGACACTATATTCACTAATCATGGTTATATTACCCACAATATCCGCACTATAAAAAATAGGTTGGGGGGGTGATAGAAACAATAAACAACAACTACCATGGATATATCTTAATTTCACTGCAATAGTAGATGATACCAAAAAATAATCTTCATCATCATCCGTTAATGCATTACTGTCATGTGTATGCCTTAATGCTTCTAGAGAAGTTGAAATCCACACACTAATAGTGGATTTAAAACACAATCCACCTATGTTTCCACTTGATCGACATGAAAACGTTTTCAAGAGAAAAAAATAAGGCCACCTAGTGACCATATGGTTGATAGAATATTATTAATTTAGATAGATTCCCTAGAGAACTCAATCCGATATTAAATGTATAGGAAATAGTTCAGATCTTGGAAGGCCCTGTATGGAAACATGAAAATCCACCCGGATATGAAGTTTGAAGGAATATTGGCCCTATAACATATAACTGATAGTTTTTTATAGAGAGGGATGCATAAGGAGTTGTGTAATAAGTGGGTGAAGAAATGTGTGTCTCTTTATTGAAACATGAAACCTAGGTGAGAGATTCGACAGAGTGGGGGTAGGATAATTTATTGGAGGTGACTAATCTAGAAAGGGATAAGAGGGGATTAAACATGGATATCAACGAACCTCCTAAGGAGGTGAATAATTTTTTTTAACATTATCATTTTTCCTCACCGTTTAGTTATCACCATCAAGTTGAGGAGCAGCGGGAGGTGAGAGATATTTTTTTGTGGTGTAGCAATTATAAAAATGGGGAATTATATTTTAATTTTTAAACTAATTTGGGATACCTTTTCAGTATAGGTATAAAATATGAACATAAAATAAAATAAAAAAGGTATTGGCCCCAAACATTGAGAGGTATTTAAATCAATGGTTACAAGGAAACACAATATAGGGGATATTTTTATTTTATGTGAATAGATGTGATTATTACATCTTTATAAAATCAAATCTCAAGCCATATTACAAATATCATTAGTTAATTTTTTTTTGTAAGAAATAATTAAAATTGAGAAGACACAATTTATTTAATGTTGGGAGAATATAACGATGAGATATTTCACTTTATATTATCATTAAATAAATATTTTATTAATTTTATTTTCACACAGAAATTAAAACTAAATAAAAACCCATGATATATTTTGAATATTATATGTGGACATTAAATTATAGATATTAAATTATATGGTATAAATTAAAGTAACTATATCCTAAATCAATAAAGAAGACAACAATAAATGGAATTCAGAAGTAGGAGACCTATTTAGGAATCCCATTTGATAAATCTAAGATTAGAGGTAGATTACCAATGGTTTTACCTTAAATAATACCAAGATGAACTCAAGGGATTATTGTTTGAGAAAATCCATACACAATATATGTTTTTGATCATCATGGTTGCCACATACTCTTTACTAGCCAAACTTACACTCAAAACTACAATTAGATCTTATCTAATGATCAGGATTTATTTGGAGATCATAAGGAGTTATGTATCTAGAAATTTGGTTTATATCTCGAAGTAATAAAATATTTATATTTATCAATTACCATGAATATAAATATTTTTCAAAAAGATATTTTTTATAAATTTTCATTTTATTTAAAGAATTTATTTTTTTGATTGAATAATAATATAATATATTAATACTATATTAATTAGTAATTTGAAAAAAAATTTAGTTAATATACCAAAATCCATTTTTCTATAAAAAAAACTTTTCCGATACATTTTATATCTTTAATCTAAAGATAAAATTATAAATTTTGGGATGCTAATATGAAGAAATAACATTAATTTTTGAAATTTAATATCCATATTTTTTGAATATTTTTTTGTTAGTTTTATAAAAATATTGAATTTTATTTAAAAATTATAAAATAAATTATTAAAAAATAACATGAAATTATGACATGATTAGTATATAACCATGAATTGGAAATTTATGAAACCTATATATAAGAACAAATATGTATTTTATAAGCGAATTTACAATTTTATAGATGTTTATTTTATTTTATAACCCCATATTTGACATTTTAGAATTTAAGTTATAAGTTTTTCAAAAATTTATTTTTAATACATTAAACAATTATTATTTGAAAATAAAATTTTATCAATTTTAAAAATATAATTGAAAAAAATAAATTTAACATTTTGAATCATTAGTTCAATATTATATAAATTTTTCAATTTTTTTGGTTTAGTGGATAAATTTCTTTGGTATAAGATAGTTACAATAGAGAAAACTAAAATGGTAAAAGTGAGAGACCTTAGATGTAAAGGGCCTATCAAGTTTAAAAATTTCATTCATTTGAATGGTGTGTATGGTACTCGAATTTATTTCATATATAACATATTTCTTATCAATTTTAGAGCCACTATATTTTATATTGGCTTCCCATTATTGATTTTTTTGGGTATTTAAAAAAATGACATTTCTTTTCGCATTTAAATGGGACTATCTTCTCCTCACTTCCACTCAAACTAAAACAAAAAAAAATCTGCTATGAATAAAGAAATAAATATTATAAAAACTCATGTACATATTAATTATATTCTAGTATTCTATAATGACCATCCCTCAAATGTGTAATCCCTTTAACATAGGAGATAACCCAAAAAGTGAGGTATAAGTTCCTAAACCTCTCTCTCGCTCTCTCTTTCTTTAAGTGATATTATTCATCATCAAATTTTATTTCACCATTTTAAAATTATAAAATATGTATCATTATTATACTGATATGTTAATATAATTATGGTAAAATTATTAAACACCCTCCCCATTATTACTAGAAAAAAACGCGAATTGTGGGTTGTGAGGACTACCGCCATGACGACAAAAGGTTTTTTTTTATTTTGCTTCACGACATTAAAAGAATTTTATTAACAGGGAGTTTAATATATTATTATTATATTTATGGGTTATTTTATATTCTGAAATGATAAACCATATTCCTCCTTTTTCCCATTATTTGGAAAATGAAATCTTCAACCATGTGTACTTGTCAACAACCGCCTCTATGAGATGATTGATTTTCATTTTTCATTTTGAAACCACTTTACATGGATGATCATGATAATGGTTTTACTGAATAAATATTATTTTTATGATATAATGAAGGTTTTAATGAATATTTAGAGAACATATTAATTATATGATCAATAAATAGTTATCAAAAATTCAATTTTTTATAACAAGTGTACTAAAAAAACCATTAATCCAAGTTATTGAATATTTTAATATCAATTAAATCATCTTCTAATTCATTTATAATTATGATATATCAAACTAATAAACACTAAAATATATAATTTTGATACTTGTGTATTTATATTACAACTAAATAATTTCATAATCATCAATAATCATGGTATGTTCATGTTTGCATCAGTTTTATCACATACTTAAAAAATGAAATAAAATTATATTACAGATGGGTATTATAACATATTTAATGGGATAATATGATATAAATATAAATATAATGTTTTATTTTCAATTCTTGGAAAAATAAATCAATATTTTACTCATTAGTTAAAAAACACATTTTGTAGGTTAAAAATAACTGAAAAATATCTATTGTCGATTTCATATTCTAGGATAAAGAATAATGTACATATAAAATAAAATTTAAATTCCTTAAATAATTATAAATAATAACTATATTAAATTTAATGAACATTTTATTACTAACATTTTATTATGAACAAATATAAACAATTCTCATTTGAATCTACGAAAAATGTGAAAACCACTAACACCGGATGTTAAAAAATAGGAAAAAACTAACTAATATTATTTATAGATTATGATTATATATGGAAATTATAAATATTATTAGGTATGAATATGGTTTTTAAATTAGTTATCAATATATTTATAATTTTTATGTATGATCATAGAGTGTATTCAACTTTGTAGTGAAACTATGTAAGGGTTTCTTTGTCACAAATTTGAATTCCTTAAAGAATGTTTAAGTTATTCCCCACGTTTTCTTTTTCAATGGTTTAAATACTGCACTACTGTAATTTTTTATTATGATAATCTTATATATTAGGATATTAAATATTTTACATATTGTTATATATCTAATTGGGTTTTTAATCAAAATTTACAAAGGCTTCAAGGGGTTTTCATGAATCAAATATTTTATTTTTTCCTTGATCAGTATCCTTTGACTACTATATTTGAATATTGATCTATTTCAACCTATGATAAAGTTTTATTGTATTTATACCTTGTTTTTGGTGAAATCATGTTCCACACAAATTTAATCTTCCTTAATGATTTTATTTTTTTCTTAAAATTTTTATTAAACACATTTACCATTTCTTTTATTAGATTTTTCATCTATATCCATGTTTTCAATTCTCAAAAATTCTCTCCCTTCCCTAGTAGGAACTAATTTTTTATCTCTATTTATCCTTATATTACACTTTATTAATTTTAAATTATTTTTGTATCCTTTTAATGATGTGGATTCTCAGTAAATGAATTTCAATACATTTAAAAGAATTTTAATTTCCATGATTTTTTATACATATGGTCCACTTCACATATTAATATAAGACTTATTTCTTTTAAATGTCTATTTATGGATTTTTTTTGATATTTTTTAAAAAACTAACCTTTCTATTCAATCAATTTTTTTGGAAGGTGTCTAGAAAACCACATTCTTTTCAAGATGATATTAAAAAATGTTTTTTAAGAAAAATAATTTTCATTGATTTATCTTCCATTATAAAAGAAGCATTGATAAATTGGGTTATATTTTTTTAACCCTATATATTCAATTTTTATGTGATATTTTTGGATGATAAAATTTTCAGTATCAGAACTGTAACACCCAGAGATTTTATGAAAAAAAATATTCTTTTTAATTTCATTAATGTCTTGTGTTGTATGCTACACCAAAAGGAGATTGCACAACAGGCATCCTTGACATTCCTTGTATTACACGCAATCGCGACCTTCCTCGATAGCGTGTGTAGTACACAATACCGAGTTTCACTAAACAACGATATGCTATTAAAATATTATTAAAACTAGCCATTATGTATAGTAATAACCACTTTTTGAAATTTTGAAATTTTTATTTTTCAAAATGGACTTCATTTATGGATTCGGAATATCAAAATTATCATAGGGTGAAATTTTGGTACATTTCGGATAACTTTCATTTTCTGATGAATAGTGAAAATTACTAAATTTTAATTAAAAACAACCTTTTTAATCGAAATAATTAATAGTGATAAATTATTAATTTGAGTGGTTTTAAAGTATATTTAGAATATATTTTTAAAATTTAATACAATGTTGGTCATTTTATGTAATTTTACATTTAAACCAGTCATAAACAAGTGTCAATCTTTTGGTATTTATTATCTCTTAAAAACACGCTATTTGTTTTGACGACGGGAATTAATTTTTAAATTAATTAATGAAACTGATATGTTTGGAATTTTCTAAAATATACATCATTTTTGAGTTCATAATATCAAATATATCTTAGGCCTAATTTTTGGTATTTTTCTGGAAACTTTCATTTTTTGATGAATAGTGAAACCACTAAGTGGTAGTTAAAAAAATGAATTTTTCATAAAACTTAATTTTACCGCTTCTGTGAGTGGAATTTCAAAAATCCAAAAGACACGGTTGATGTTAGTAAGTAAAATGTGGTTCAATGAGATGAAAATAATTTTTGGTGAATAGTAACTTTTTACTTTTTTTACCACGGTTAAAAGTAAATAGGGTAATTAAGGGTAAAAATGATATTATTATTACCCTAACACATGTCCTAATTCTATCAGACAAGTTTAATTCGAACGAAAACAACCTTAGGAATAAAATATGACCATTTAGGCCCACTTGGATTAGATTAGGACATTTATTATTAATTTATTTAAAGAAGGGTTAAAATATTTAAAATCAAAGTTTAATAACTAAATCATTTTTAATATGAGGTTATACATAAGATAAATTAGACTATAAATATTAATTAGAAAGCTAAAGAGATTTCCCACATAATGGTATTTTATTTCTAATTTTTAGACATTAAATAATTTAATTTATTTATGACACAACAATGATGCAGTAATTATCTTATTAATGAAATATTGACATAATTTATGTTATAAATACCCAAATAAATGAAATTTGAGACTTTTTATGACTTACACTAATTTTATAGGTTCATATGACATGTTATTGTTGATTTATGTAAATTGTTTCGAACTTATAATTCTGTTATGAATTTCATAAAAATCATGTACCAAATAGTTTCAAATTGACATAAATTAGTTTTTAAAACAAATATTATATTATTAATTGTTATTTTATTCCTAAAAATCTGAGGTTCGGAAAAATGACTTATATAAAGTTATATATATTAATAATAAACAACTTGGGGTTCTTTTGGATTGATATAGTAAGTTTATTAACCATATAGTGTAAGAAAACAAAAAGACACGTTAAAAGTTAAATTATTTAACTAAGAGTTAAATCTAATTGATAAGGTTAAAATAATAACCTAAACATGTCTAAATCCTATTTTTAATGAGATTATTTCGACCCATCCCCACCTTAGCATCTAAATATATCAATTTGGAGCTATTTAAAACCGAACTTGACTTTATAATAAAATAATATGTTTAGTTTTCCCAAAGGTGCCCCTCTCCTCCCTTATAAAAGGGCACCTCCTCCCTCTCCTCCTCACACCAATTTGAGCATTCAAGCTCGGACAAACCCTGCCAAAATCTCTTCTCCACTTCCCTAGTATCATCCTAGAGGTCCTGGTCTTTTTCAAAGACCATCCTTAGTTCATTAAGTGGAGGATAAGAAAAGGCGCGTCAAAAAGAGGTAATATCTATTACCGATCTTTTTCATTTTCTTTCTTCTTCAACTTCTTCTTATTTAGATTTTTCATGCTAAAGTAATAAAATCAGTATTTATTATATACTTATATGTTATTATAAATATGAAACAACTCTAATTAACCTTCTATCCATCCTACGGAAAAAGGAAATCACCGCGCGTGCGTAAGTACGGAATAACGTCTCCACGCCGTGGTGTAATCTATTTTCCACCACCACCTTAATTGGATGGGTATAATGGTGTAATTAGTAACTATATATGATTATTATAAAGTGATATTGATACTGAAATAGTATACATACACTTAAACTCAAGTTCACGATCATGAGAACGATATCATCGCTCATGCGTACGTACGGACTACCGTGTCCACGACGCGATGAGATTCATTATCCACGTTAACCATTCATGAATGATTATAAAGTATATATAATAAGTAATAATGGAATATATGACATAATAATGATTCTGGATTTATGTGTATATATATGTAAGTCATCTACTTACTTCCATTCAAGACAATAAGGAAAGGAAAACTGCGTTCATGCGTACGTACGGACTATCGTCTCCATGAACGGTGTGTTTCATTTCATTTATCTACCTATTATATATATATATATATAGTGAATACATATGATATATAAATCATGTATTATATTCTATATGTAAGTAAATCATGATATATGTAATAATAATGTCAAGAACAACAAGTCCAAACACCTACGATAAATGAAACGATTTTACCCAAAATGTTCTTTAACATGGAATTTACAATAGAACGAGTAATATAAAGACATAAGTGAACCATATATGATATCATAACAATGAGTATGATTCTGGAATAAGTAAATGACATTATTTAAATCATTATACAGGAGGTTTGGACACTTACGAAGCAAATCAGGCCTAAGGTAAGGGAAAATATCACAATCTCATTTTTATCCGAGATTGTTTATACTTTGGAATTTAATGGGGTGTATTTTGTCATCCAAATACATGTTTCCTCAATATGTAATATTATTTCCATCCATCTAAAATTTTTTAAATCCAATTTTACCCTTCGGTGAGTTTTTAGTAAAGGATATGAAAGGAATATTTTGTCGTTTTTCATACGAGGTACTTTTTGAATTTTCCGACAAATGTACGAGAAGAATGTTTTTTTAACTTATACGGAATGAATGGATTTTTAAAACATTATTTCCAAGAAGCTTCCTTTACAAGTTTCCAAGTTTATTTTTAATCATCTTCTTTTAGTTTAAAATTGTGTGACATGTTAAGAATCGAAAAATGTTTTTGAAGTAGAAAGGATATTTTCCTCAAGAATGGAGTTCAAGTGTTTTATCAAAGTTATTTTCCATCTAAGATAATATAGGGTTATGTTTCTATCCATATTATTACATTGATTTGGTTATGTTTTGATGGAATTTTTTTTATGAATTCCTTTATCTTATATGAATTGTTTTATGATGTCATGTTGTTTAAGAAATCCATTTTTTACATGGGTTATGCAATGATATATGGTTTATGATTTTGTGGCACACCTAAGAATGGTATCATTATGAGATGGGTGGGACCTATATCTCACTCCAATGCATTGGGTAAAGATTTTATATCTCACGAGATAGACATGGCTGGAACGGTAGTTTATACCGGTTCAGTGAAACAGGACTGAAACGAGGGTGACTCGGTTCAGAAATGGACTTTGTCCACTAAGATAGTCTTGGAAATGAGTCTTGACTAATAAGATATGATTCTATATGATTATGTGTGTATGAAACAAAGCTTCATGTTTTATGTTATGATTATTGGGATTTCATTTCACTACTATGATTTATCCCATGTTATGAAATTATTCTCTCTTTTGCAGGTTAATATTTCCAAAATGTTATGTTCTTATAAATATGATGTGATTGATATTTCTTTTGTTTACCCTTACTGAGCATTTGAGCTCACCCTTTTATGTTTTCTTTTTCCCAGGATATAAAGAAAGGTTTTAGGTATTAAAAAAAGGAAGATCTTTATGGGAGATGTTGAAGATCTGTCACCATGATTATAAGATTATATTCCGAGTTTCCAAAGACACTAAACTATTACGATCCTTGTGTGTGTGTTTTTGTTATGTACTAAGTATTCCGCAAAAGTAATGTAATGTCCATGTACGTCAGGATTCGGGTCTCTATAGTTGGTATCAAAGGAAAGGTTTAGTCAACCTTTGGAAACTAGGATGTGTGAAAGTTAGTGAGATCCCTAGAGATATTTCTAAGGTATGTCTAGGGATGTCCCTAAGGATAAGTATACGTATAGGATATAGTCCTAGAACTACAATAACGATATTATAATTTAACCTAAGATGTTATATATTATGGATACTCCCCATTTATTATGTTGTTTTTCATTGCATGATTTTTGCCTCTCACACTATTCTTTTTGGGTTTTCGAAAATGGCTGGAAACAAGATGATTCACGATAATGGAGGATATGATGGACAATGGAATGATATTCTTCATGAGAAACCAAATGAAATGGGATTTGGAAGTCCAAACATCATTATTATGCCGAATCATCAATCTCATAATATGATCAATAAAGTAAAATTTGGTAAGTTTCCTGACTCGGCTAATAAGAGAAAGATGGAGTTTCATGATGATCATAGAGGAAAGAAAGTTCAATTTCTCCTATGTAAATCATGTGGGAAGAGGCATCAAGGAGAATGTTTCAAAGGAACTGGAAGATGCTTTGGGTGTGGAAAAGAAGGACACAAAGCCGGTAAGTGAAAAGGAAAAGGTTCAGTTAACACCAGGGATGGGGATAATGGTATTGCTACGACATCAACAATGGTTAAATGTTTTAAATGTGGAATGTACGGGCATTATGAAAACCAATTCCCTAAGGGAATATCTCATGAAGAGAATCAGTATGGTCGTATGGGTAGTATTTATGTGGATGATGATGAAGAGACTAAAAATGATATGTGAGATGAAAGAATTGTTGAAGCTCGGTCAATGGTTTAAGAATGTAGTGGAATGATTACATGTTTATCATGTGTAATGTTGTATAAGTAATCTCATGGTACTATGGAATAAAGAGATATCTAAGGATTGTTACACTGTTGTCTTTCCTTGAGTTTTGAAAGTGTATGATTAATGGTACCAGTATCCATGAAAGGTTATTCAGATATTTTTCGAATGTAGATGATATGCTCATAATGAAGGGATACGGAGAAAATTAAATGTTTGATAGTATTCATGAGCTCATGACTGATATAAAGAGAAGGTTATATCATGGGTTGAGTATATAGAATTTTTGGATTTTGGTATGTGGAAAGAGTTAACTTTTGACTGCATTCATGTTTTCACTAAGGTTCAATGGGTATTCATTCTTCAAGAGAATACATTATTAAGGTATTCACATGTTTGTAATTTGACCAACAAGATATATCTTATGATATATGGGGGATAAATGATGGAAGTCACGTGATTGTTATGTGACATTTCAAGTAATCATTTTCTTTATACTATGAGCTTGGACCGAAGTATTTTAGATAATCCTAAAGATTAGAATAGATTATGTTGGACATAAGTTAGCATAGAACTTTTTTCGATATTATTGATGGGATGTTATAGTAATATAGCTTTATAAAAAGGACAACCTGCAGGATGGGCGACAACCCATCGCGTCGGACAAGGCTGTGAGAATCGAACCCACAACCGAAGTGCGACTGCCCTTTATCGCCTACCACTGGCCTAGAAGAAGTCCCTGTTTAGTAGGAAACTTGTTTTATTATATTAAGCAGTATGATATATGAAGTATAAGTCCATTTTAGGAACCATATATGATTAATCTCACTATAGATGGACTTATGTAAGTTTTGATAGCTTTTCTAACCTTTTTGTTTCAGACAGATGGAATAACCCATCATTCTATCACATGATCTGCTAACACATCACGAATGAAAAATTCAACTTCATTTAATTAAGGGATGAAGTGGAAATTGTTCAATTCATGAACAACAGTGAGATTGTACCAAAATCATGTAAGTATTTCTTTTAATTCATCAACTTTATGGAAATGATCTTGAAAACCAAAAATGTTTTCTTAGTGACCTTATATCCGATGGATTAGATGGTACCTTAGATCATCACAAATCTATGGCTTTGTGATTGTTGTCTTTTTCATAGCCATGTTCCCTACCACTCTCTATCAGAACATGATGGTTAGATTTCACTTCCATATCCATATTTTCACCTATGTGGAAACCCAGTGATTAGTTTATTTGGGTAACCATTACATTTCATACTTTTGTTTTTAACGATTGGTTTTGGTATTCCTTTTTACGTTGTGGGTTTCTATTAAAGAAACATTCAAGTAGTAAACCATTTATAACCCCGACGAATTTCGAGGACAAAATTCATTTTAAGGGGGGTAGAATGTAACACCCCGAGATTTTATGAAAAAATATTCTTTTTAATTTCACTAATGTCTTGTGTTGTACGCTACACCAAAAGGAGCTTTCACAAAACGCATCCTTGACTTGCCTTGCATTACACGCAATCACGACATTCCTCGATAGCGTGTGTAGTACGCAATACCGAGTTTCACTAAACAACAGTATGCTATTAAAATATTATTAAAACTAGCCATTATGAATAGTAATAACCACTTTTTGAAATTATGTAATTTTTACTTTTTAAAATGGACTTCATTTCTGGATTCGGAATATCGAAAATAGCTTAGGGTGAAATTTTGGTACATTTCGGATAACTTTCATTTTCTGATGAATAGTGAAAATTACTAAATTTTAATTAAAAACAACCTTTTTAATCGAAATAATTAATAGTGATAAATTATTAATTTGAGTGGTTTTAAAGTATATTTAGAATATATTTTTACAATTTAATACAATTTTGGTCATTGAATGTAATTTCACATTTAAACCAGACATAAACAAGTGTCAATGTTTTGGTAGTTATTATCTCTCAAAAACACGCTATTTGTTTTGACGACGGGAATTAATTTTTAAATTAATTAATGCAACTGATATGTTTGGAATTTGCTAAAATAGACATCATTTTTGTGTTCATAATATCAAATATAGCTTAGGCCTAATTTTTGGTATTTTTCGGGAAACTTTCATTTTTTGATGAATAGTGAAACCACTAAGTGGTAGTTAAAAAAATGAATTTTTAATAAAACATAATTTTACCACTTCTGTGAGTGGAATTTCAAAAATCCAAGAGACACAGTTGATGTCGGTAAGTAAAATGTGGTTCAATGAGATGAAAATAATTTTTGATGAATAGTAACTTTTTACTTTTTTTTACCACGGTTAAAAGTAAATAGGGTAATTAAGGGTAAAAATGATATTATTATTACCCTAAAACATGTCATAATTATATTGAACAAGTTTAATTCGAGCACAAACAACCTTAGGAATAAAATATGACCATTTAGGCCCACGCGGATTAGATTAGGACATTTATTATTAATTTATTTAAAGAAGGGTTAAAATTGTTAAAATCAATGTTTAATAACTAAAACATTTTTAATATGAGGTTATACATACGATAAATTCGACTATAAATATTCATTAGAAAGATAAAAATCTTTCCTACATAATGGTATTTTATTTGTAATTTTTAGACATTATATAATTTAATTTATTTATGACACACCGATGATGCAGTAATTATCTTATTAATGAAATATTGACATAATTGATGTTATAAATACCCAAATAAATGTAATTTGAGACTTTTTATGACTTAAACTAATTTTCTAGGTTAACATGACATGTTATTGTTTATTTAAGTAACTTTGTTCGAACATATCATTCTGTTATGAATTTCATAAAAATCATGTACCAAATAGTGTCAAAATTGACATAAATTAGTTTTTAAAAAAAATATTATATTATTAATTATTATTTTATTCCAAAAAATCTAAGGTTTGGAAAAATGACTTAGATAAGGTTATATATATTAATAATAAACAACTTGGGGTTCTTTTGGCTTGATATAGTACGTTTATTAACTATATAGTGTAAGAAAACAAAAAGACACGGTAAAAGTTAAATTATTTAAATTAGAGTTAAATATAATTGATAAGGTTAAAATAATAACCTAAACATGTCTAAATCCTATTGGATTAGAGGATTTCTACCCATCCCCACATTATCTTCAAAATATATCAATTTGGAGCTATTTAAAACCGAACTTGACTTTATAATAAAATAATATTTTTAGTTTTCCCAAAGGTGCCCCTCTCCTCCCATATAAAAGGGCACCTTCTCTCTCTCCTCCTCACACCAATTTGAGCATTCAAGCTCGGCCAACCCCTACCAAAATCTCTTATCCACTTCCCTAGTATCATCCTAGAGGTCCTGGTATTTTTCAAAGACCATCCTTAGTTCTTTAAGTGGAGGATAAGAAAAGGCGCGTCAAAAAGAGGTAATATCCATTACCGATCTTTTTAAATTTCTTTCTTCTTCAACATCGTCTTATTTAGTTGTTTCATGATAAAGTAATAACGTCAGTATTTCATATATACTTATATGTTATTATAAATATTAAACAACACTAATTAACCTTCTATCCATCCTACATAAAAAGGAAATCACCGCGCGTGCGTACGTACGGAATACCGTCTCCACGCCGTGGTGTAATCTATTTTCCTCCACCACCTTAATTGAATGGGTATAATAGTGTAATGAGTAACTATATATGATTATTATAAAGTTATATTGATACTGAAATAGTATACATACACTTAAACTCAAGTTCACGATCATGAGAACGATATCATCGCTCATGCGTACGTACAGACTACCGTCTCCACGACGCGATGAGATTCACTCTCCACGTTAACCATTCATGAATGATTATAAAGTATATATAATAATTAATAATGAAGTTTATGACATAATAATGATTCTGGATTTATGTGTATATATATGTATGTCATCTACTTCCTTTCAAGACAATAAGGAAAGGAAAACAGCGTTCATGCGTACGTACGGACTACCGTCTCCATGAACGGTGTGTTTCATTTCATTTATCTATCTATTATATATATATATATACTGAATATATATGATATATAAATCATGTATTATATTCATGAAGTAAGTAAATAATGATATAAGTAATAATAATGTCAAGAACAACAAGTCCAAACACCTACGATAAATGAAACGATTTTACCCAAAATGCCCTTTAACATGGAATTTACAAAAGAACAGGTAATATAAAGTCATAAGTGAACCATATATGATATCATAACAATGAGTATGATTCTGGAATAAGTCAATGACATTATTTAAATCATTATACAGGAGGTTCAGACACTTACGAAACAAATTGGACCTAAGGTAAGGGAAAATATCAGAATCTCATTTTTATCCGAGATTGTTTATACTTTGGCATTTAATGGGGTGTATTTTGTCATCCAAATCCATGTTTCCTCAATATGTAATATTATTTCCATCCACCTAAAATTTTTTAAATCCAATTTTACCCTTCGGTGAGTTTTTAGTAAAGGATATGAAATAAATCTTTTGTCGTTTTTCATACGAGGTAATTTTTGAATTTTCCGACAAAAGTACGAGAAGAACGTTTTTTTAACATATACGACATGAATGGATTTTTAAACCATTATTTCCAAGAATATTCCTTTACAATATTCCAAGTTTATTTTTAATCAACTTCTTTTATTTTAAAATTGTATGACATGTTATGAAAGGAAAAATGTTTTTGAAGTAGAAAGGATATTTTCCTCAAGAATGGAGTTCAAGTGTTTTATCAAAATTATTTTCCATCTAAGATAATATAGGTTTCTGTTTCTATCCATATTATTACATTTATTTGTTTATGTTTTGATGGAATTATTTTTATTAATTCCTTTATCTTATATGAATTGTTTTATGATGTCATGTTGATTAAGAAATCCATTTTTTTACATTGGTTATCCAATGATGTATGGTTTATGATTTTGTGGCACACATAAGAATGGTATCATTATGAGATGGGTGGGACCTATATCTCCCTCCAATGCATTGGGTAAAGATTTTATATCTCATGAGATAGACATGGCTGGAACGGTAGGTTATACCGGTTCAGTGAAACAGGACTGAAACGGGGGTGACTCGGTTCAGAAATGGACTTTGACCACTAAGATAGTCTTGGCAATGAGTCGTGACTAATAAGATATGATTCTATATGATTATGTGTGTATGCCACAAAGCATCAGGTTTTATGTTATTATTATTGGGATTTCATTTCACTACTATGATTTATCCCATGTTATGAAATTATTCTCTCTTTTGCAGGTTAAGATTTCCAAAAATGTTATGTTCCTATGAATATGATGTGATTGATATTTCTTTTGTTTACCCTTACTGAACATTTGAGCTCACCCTTTTATGTTTTCTTTTCCCCAGGATATAAAGAAAGGTTTTAGGTATTAAAAAAAGGAAGATCTTTATGGGAGATGTTGAAGATCTTTCACCACGATTAGAAGATTATATTCCGAGTTTCCAAAGACACTAAACTATTACGATCCTTGTGTGTGTGTTTTTGTTATGTAATAAGTATTCTGAAAAATTAATGTAATGTCCATGTACGTCAGGCTTCGGGTCTCTACAGTTGGTATCAAAGGAAAGGTTTAGTCATCCTTTGGAAACTAGGATGCGTGAACGTTAGTGAGATCCCTAGAGATATTTGTAAGGTATGTCTAGGGATGTCCCTAAGGATAAGTATACATATAGGATATAGTCCTAGAACTACGATAACGATATTAGAATTTAACCTAAGATGTTAGATATTGAGGATACACCCCCTTTATTATGTTGTTTTCCATAGCATGATTTTTTCCTCTCACACTATTCTTTTTGGGTTTTAGAAAATGGCTGGAAATAAGATGATTCACGATAATGGAGGATATGATGCACAATGGAATGTTATTCTTCATGAGAAACCAAATGAAATGGGATTTGGAAGTCCAAACATCATTATTATGCCGAATCAGCAATCTCATAATATGATCAATAAAGTAAAATTTGGTAAGTTTCATGACTCGGCTAATAAGAGAAAGATGGAGTTTCCTGATGATCATAGAGGAAAGAAAGTTCAATTTCCCCTATGTAAATCATGTGGGAAGAGGCATCAAGGAGAATGTTTCAATGGAACTGGAAGATGCTTTGGGTGTGGAAAAGAAGGACACAAAGCCGGTAAGTGTCAAGGAAAAGGTTTAGTTAACACCAGGGTTGAGGATAATGGTATTTCTACGATATCAACAATGGTTAAATGTTTTAAATGTGGAATGTACGGGCATTATGCAAACCAATGCCCTAAGGGAAAGTCTCATGAAGAGAATAAATATGGTCATATGGGTAGTATTTATGTGGATGATGATGAAGAGACTACAAATGATATGTGAGATGAAAGAATTGTTGAATCTCGGTCAATGGGTTAAGAATGTACTGGAATGATTACATGTTTATCATGTGTAATGTTGTATAAGTAATCTCATGGTACTATGGAATAAAGAGACATCTAAGGATTGTTACACTGTTGTCTTTCCTTGAGTTTTGAAAGTGTATGATTAATGGTTCCAGTATCCATAAAAGGTTATTCAGATATTTTTGGAATGTAGATGATATGCGCATAATGAAGGGATAAGGAGAAAATTAAATGTTTGATAGTATTCATGAGCTCATGACTGATATAAGGAGAAGGTTATATCATGGTTTGAGTATATAGAATTTTTGGATTTTGGTATGTGGAAAGAGTTAACTTTTGACTGCATTCATGTTTTCACTAAGGTTCAATGGGTATTCATTCTTCAAGAGAATACATGATTAAGGTATTCACATGTTTTTAATTTGACCAACAAGATATATCTTATGATATATGGGGGATAAATGATGGCATTCACGTGATTGTTATGTGACATTTCAAGTAATCATTTTCTTTATACTATGAGCTTGGACCGAAGTATTTTAGATAATCCTACAGATTGGAATAGATTATGATGGACTTAAGTTAGGATAGAACATTTTTCGATATTGTTGATGGGATGGTATAGTAATATAGCTTTATAAAAAGGACAACCTGCAGGACGGGCGACAGCCCATCGCGTCGGACAAGGCTGTGACAATCGAACCCACAACCGAAGTGCGACTGGCCTTTATCGCCCACCACTGGCCTACAGGAAGTCCCTGTTTAGTAGGAAACTAGTTTTATTATATTAAAAAGTATGATATATGAAGTATAAGTCCATTTTAGGAACCATATATGATTAATCTCACTATAGATGGACTTATGTAAGTTTTGATAGCTTTTCTAACCTTTTTGTTTCAGACAGATGGAATGACCCATCATTCTATCACATGATCTGCTAACACATCATGAATGACAAATTCAACTTCATTTAATTAAGGGATGAAGTAGAAATTGTTCAATTCATTAACAATAGTGAGACTGTACCAAAATCATGTAAGTATTTCTTTTAATTCATCAACTTTAGGGGATTGATATTGAAAACCAAAAATGTTGTCTTAGTGACCTTATATCCAATGGATTAGATGGTACCTTAGATCATAAGAAATATATGGCTTTGTGATTGTTGGATTTTTCATAGCCATGTTCCCTAACACTCTCTATCAGAACATGATGGTTAGATTTCTCTTCCATATCCATTTTTTCACCTATGTGGAAACCCATTGATTAGTTTATTTGGGTAACCGTTACGTTTCATACTTTTGTTTTTAAATATTGGTTTTGATATTCCTTTTTACGATGTGGGTTTCTATTAAAGATACTTTCAAGTAGTAAACCATTTATAACCCCGACGAATTTTGAGGACGAAATTCATTTTAAGGGGGGTAGAATGTAACACCCCGAGAATTATGAAAAAAATATTATTTTTAATTTCATTAATGTCTTGTGTTGTACGCTACACGAAAAGGAGCTTTCACAACTAGCATCCTTGACTTGCCTTGCATTACACGCAATCACGACCTTCCTCGATAGCGTGTGTAGTACGCAATACTGAGTTTCATTAAACAACAATATGCTATTAAAATATTATTAAAACTGGCAGTTATGAATAGTAATAACAACTTTTTGAAATTTTGAAATTTTTATTTTTCAAAATGGACATCATTTCTGGATTCGGAATATCGAAATTATCTTAGGGTGAAATTTTGGAACATTTCGGATAACTTTCATTTTCTAATGAATAGTGAAAATTACTTAATTTTAAATAAAAAAAACCTTTTTAATCGAAATAATTAATAGTGATAAATTATTAATTTTAGTGGTTTTAAAGTATATTTAGAATATATTTTTACAATTTAATACAATTTTGGTCATTGGATGTAATTTCACATTTAAACCAGACATAAACAAGTGTCAATATTTTGGTAGTTATTATCTCTTAAAAAAACGCTATTTGTTTTGACGACGGGAATTAATTTTTAAATTAATTAATGCAACTGATATGTTTGGAATTTGGTAAAATAGACATCATTTTTGAGTTCATAATATCAAATATATCTTAGGCCTAATTATTGGTATTTTTCTGGAAACTTTCATTTTTTGATGAATAGTGAAACCACTAAGTGGTAGTTAAAAAAATGAAATTTTCATAAAACTTAATTTTACCGCTTCTGTGAGTGGAATTTAAAAAATCCAAGAGACACGGTTGATGTCAGTAAGTAAAATGTTGTTTAATGAGATGTAAATAATTTTTGATGAATAGTAACTTTTTACTTTTTTTACCACGGTTAAAAGTAAATAGGGTAATTAAGGGTAAAAATGATATTATTATTACCCTAACACATGTCCTAATTCTATTGTAAAAGTGTAATTCGAACAAAAACAACCTTAGGAATAAAATATGACCATTTAGGCCCACTTGGATTAGATTAGGACATTTATTATTAATTTATTTAAAGAAGGGTTAAAATAGTTAAAATCAAAGTTTAGTAAATAAATAATTATTAATATGAGCTTATACATAAGATAAATTCGACTATAAATATTCATTAGAAAGCTAAAAAGATTTCCCACATAATGGTATTTTATTTGTAATTTTTATACATTAAATAATTTAATTTATTTATGACACAATGATGATGCAGTAATTATCTTATTAATGAAATATTGACATAATTGATGTTATAAGTTCCCAAATAAATGTAATTTGAGACTTTTTATGACATAAACTAATTTTATATTTTAATATGACATTTTATTGTTGATTTAAGTAACTTTCTTATAAGTTATCATTCTATTATGAATTTCATAAAAATCATGTACCAAATAGTGTCAAAATTGACATAAATTAGTTTTTAAAACAAATATTATATTATTAATTGTTATTTTATTCCTAAAAATCTATGGTTCGGCCAAATGACTTATATAAGGTTATATATATTAATAATAAACAACTTTGAGTTCGTTTGGCTTCATATAGTAAGTTTATTAACCATATAGTGTAAGAAAACAAAAAGACATGGTAAAAGTTAAATTATTTAACTTAGAGTTAAATCTAAATGATAAGGTTAAAATAATAACCTAAACTTGTCTAAATCCTATTGTATGAGAGGGGTTCGACCCATACCCACATTATCTTTGAAATATATCAATTTAGAGATATTTAAAACCGAACATGACTTTATAATAAATTAATATTTTTAGTTTTCCCAAAGGTGCCCCTCTCCTCCCTTATAAAAGGGCACCTCCTCCCTCTCCTCCTCACACCAATTTGAGAATTAAAGCTCGGCCAACCCCTCCCAAAATCTCTTCTCCACTTCCATAGTATCATCCTAGAGGTCCTGGTCTTCTTCAAAGACCATCCTTAGTTCTTTAAGTGGAGGATAAGAAAAGGCGCGTCAAAAAGTGGTAATATCCATTACCGATCTTTTTCAATTTCTTTCTTCTTAAACTTCTTCTTCTTTAGTTATTTCAGGATAAAGTAATAAAATCAGTATTTATTATATACTGATATGTTATTATAAATATGAAACATCTCTAATTAACCTTCTATCCATCCTACGGAAAAAGGAAATCACCGCGTGTGCGTATGTACGGAATACCGTCTCCACGCCGTGGTGTAATCTATTTTCCGCCACCACCTTAATTGGATGGGTATAATGGTGTAATGAGTAACTATATATGATTATTATAACGTTATATTGATACTGAAATAATATACATACAATTCAACTCATGCTCACGATCATGATAACGATATCATCGCTCGTGCGTACGTACGGACTACCGTCTCCACTACGCGATGAGATTCATTCTCCACGTTAACCATTCATGAATGATTATAATGTATATATAATAAGTAATAATGAAATATATGACATAATAATGATTCTGGATTTATGTGTATATATATGTATGTCATCTACTTACTTCCATTCAAGACAATAAGGAAAGGAAAACAACGTTCATGCGTACGTACGAACTACCGTCTCCATGAACGGTGTGTTTCATTTCATTTATCTATCTATTATATATATATATACTGAATATATATGATATATAAATCATGTATTATATTCTGGAAGTAAGTAAATCATGATATAAGTAATAATAATGTCAATAACAACAATTCCAAACACTTACGATAAATGAAACGATTTTACCCAAAATGCTCTTTAACATGGAATTTACAAAAGAACGGGTAATATAAAGTCATAAGTGAACCATATATGATATCATAACAATGATTATGATTCTAGAATAAGTCAATGACATTATTTAAATCATTATACAGGAGGTTCGGACACTTACGAAGTAAATCAGACCTAAGGTAAGGGAAAATATCACAAACTCATTTTTATCCGAGATTGTTTATACTTTGGCATTTAATGGGATGTATTTTGTCATCCAAATCCATGTTTCCTTAATATGTAATATTATTTCCATCCACCTAAAATATTTTAAATCCAATTTTACCCTTCGGTGAGTTTTTAGTAAAGGATATGAAAGGAATCTTTTGTCATTTTTCATACGCGGTACTTTTTGAATTTTCCGACAAAAGTACGAGAAGAATGTTTTCTTAACTTATACAGCATGAATGGATTTTTATAAAAATATTTCCAAGAATCTTCCTTTACATGTTTCCAAGTTTATTTTTAATCATCTTCTTTTAGTTTAAAATTGTATTTCATGTTAAGAAAGGAAAAATGTTTTTGAAGTAGAAAGGATATTTTCCTCAAGAATGGAGTTCAAGTGTTTTATCAAAATTATTTTCCATCTAAGATAATATAGGGTTCCGTTTATATCCCTAATATTACATTGATTTGGTAAGGTTTTTATGGAATTATTTTTATGAATTCCTTTATCTTATATGAATTGTTTTATGATATCATGTTGATTAAGAAATCCATTTTTTTACATGGGTTATGCATTGATGTATGGTTTATGATTTTTTGGAACACATAAGAATGGTATCATTATGAGATGTGTGGGACCTCTATCTCCCTCCAATGCATTGGGTAAAGATTTTATATCTCATGAGATAGACATGGCTGGAATAGTAGGTTATACCGGTTCAGTGAAACAAGACTGAAACGAGGGTGACTCGGTTCAGAAATGGACTTTGTCCACTAAGATAATCTTGTCAATGAGTCTTGAATAATAAGATATGATTATCTATGATTATGTGTTTATTCCACAAAGCTTCATGTTTTATGTTATGATTATTGAGATTTCATTTCACTACTATGATTTATCCCATGTTATGAAATTAATCTCTCTTTTGCAGGTAAAGATTTCCAAAATGTTATGTTCTTATGAATATGATGTGATTGATATTTCTTTTGTTTACCCTTACTGAGCATTTGAGCTCACCATTTTATGTTTTCTTTTACCCAGGATATAAAGAAAGGTTTTAGGTATTAAAAAAAGGAAGATCTTTATGGGAGATGTTGAAGATCTTTCACCACGATTAGAAGATTATATTCCGAGTTTCTAAAGACACTAAACTATTACGATCCTTGTGTGTCTATTTTTGTGATGTACTAAGTATTCCGAAAAAGTAATGTAATGTCCATGTACGTCAGGCTTCAGGTCTCTACAAGAACAATTAATTTATGATGTCATTTTACATATTTTGGATGGTTTACGAAACCCATTTTTCTTAAATGGGTTCTTTATGAAAGTTGAATGTGTATCATTTGGATGTTTAAGAAACCCATTCATTACCTTGGGTTGATTATTATATAATGATGATTGATTTTATGAAGAAAAATTTGTATGGATGATGGTGGATGTGGTTTTATATTTCACACATATTAATTAGATTAATCTTATAACTCATGAGATAGTGATGCATGTAAATAATGAGTTTTCTAACATAGTCATGGGAATGATGGGTTTGATCACACTTATAGGCCTAAAAATAATTAGTTTATTCACATAATTATGGTAATAATGAATTTTCTCAATCAATTATTTCTTATCCATATTTTGGCCACATATCCAAGTTGTTCATCATGTTATTCTAAAATTTCAAGAGGAATTTAATTTCCATGAAATTCCATGTTTTAAAGATTTTGCCTTATTTTTAATGTATTATACACTCGGATGTAATGTTTACATAATATATTAATATTTTGATGTTATTTGAGCCAGTTTATTTATTTTATGCTTCCTTAATTATTTTCTATGATATTTTATCACATGAATGTGTTTAAGGATTATCATCTAGGGTATTTCGATATTTCATTATGATAATAATGCATTCCTCTTGTTTCCCATTGTGTTATGATATATTTTCCTATAATTATAATATGAGATCAAACATTTCTAATTTTTCTAATCCCCAGGTTATGAATATGATTATATCATCTGTGATATCTAAAAAGGTTTTAGAGAAACATGAATGTGGGGAAATATTTTAAAATTAACAAAATATGATTTTTATATAGATAATTTATAAGAAACTAATCCTTTTTTCATTAGTTTATAATACTATTTGTGATATATATTATTTAAATAAATACATTAATGTATTATTTATATTATTTTCATGTTGGGTTTCTTAAGAAATCATATCTTGTGACATGTTTTTTTCATATTGAACTTCCTTAGCCTCTTCTAAACTCTTGAATATTCATGATACCAATTATCTATTATTCATTGAGGCCTTTTAGAATATTATTCAGCTTATTTATCAATAAAAAAACATAAAAATGAATAAAATTATTTTTTATAACAATACACCCTTTTGAGTTTCTTTGAAACCCTTCATTATACCTTTAACCACAACCTTTAACATTATTCACAACTACCACCAGCATATACCAGCCATCATCAGATAGTGTAATAAATGATTGAATAATCATCAATTATAAGATCACATGATTCATGCTCGATTTAGTAAATATTAATAAATTAAAAGTTACTTATAAAATTCATTATTGATATCCAGTCAAGGTGACAGAACTTGTTTCCAAAACAGAACACTATAACCTATTAAAAACAATAGATGAGCGAGAACAGTAATCCAAACTGACTCAAAAAACTCCCCCTAAATAAAAATTCAAAAAATATCCCAAATAATTGTTAAAGGAATTATACATATCACTAAATAAACTTGTAAAATATCTCGCTTTGTAAACAGGAAAGGAAAAAAAATTATTTCCTCAAGTTATATCACTTTGAAAAAAAAATTGATCACTTCTATCCATAACTTTGGGAAAACTCCCTCCCCCCATTTTAAATAATCCTGGAGTGAACATCTTTGAATGTTCAAAATATATGATTAGAAACATAAATGATTAGTCCATGAGATATGTCAAACCTTGATTTGAATCACATAATGAATATTTTTGTGGAATGAAAAACCATTGGGGAGTTAGGGTACCTTATACAAACCATCTAGTAGGATGGAGACAATTGTCCAAAAAGAGACAACCAATGCTTATTAAATATTTATTCAGGTAATTCCCTTATCATGATGTATAAATATTGACTTTATGTAGACACATACCCCAACTTCACTAGCAATTTTCCACCTTTATCCTTAATGAAAGTATATGTGAACCCAATGAACATTAACCTTTATAAATGGAAAGGATTTTGTCTATTAATAATGGATGAAAATTCATCAAAAAATATTAAAATATGATATTTCACTTCAACTACTATATCCTCAAGATATTACTTCATTTATGAATATTTAGTATATTCTTTGACAACTGTGATTTATTCAACATCCATAGTGACCAATGAGATATAATATTTCTTCATGGTTAGCTAATAAATAATCTAATATCTAAGATAAAATAAACCAGCCAATGTGGAATTTTGATAATCCATTAAACTATTACAATACAAATCCACAAATCTCTATAGATCTTAATGTTATATTGATTAATAAAATAAACATTAATATATAATTCAATATTTATACCATAATATTCATTTCCCTTCCTCAAAGTGGTTTTTTTGAAAAAGCTATTGTATAGTGTATATCAACAGGTGGAAAGAATAATAATATGCCCATATTCTATATGATATGGTAACACACCGAATATTTTAGCATATTTCATCATATTGACTTATTTTACATTATTATCTATTGACTACTTCAATTTGATAACATCTAATTTTCAAATCATTTTAGAATACTCTATTCAAACTCATATTAGAGAAATTTGACATATTTTATAGGGAGATAAATTTTTTATTTTGTCTTTATATCACCGATTAGCCAAGTAGAAATATAAACTCTCCAAGCATCAATATTTCTATCTCACACCTCATGAATTCTAAAAATTTCTTACATTGTGCTTCATAAAATGCCCTAAAATTTATTTATACTAAATAAATGAGAACCATCACCTATTTTTATTTTATTTCAAGATATAGAGATTGTGATAATCTAGTCCTCATCAGAATATAATCTCAATCATGTGTTGATCATGTCTCGAATAATAAGATCTTGATGCTTTCTTTATCTTATAAAAATACTTCATTAACTAGTAAATATGTCTATAATATTTCTAGACAATAAATACATCTTTTTAATCTATGTACACTTTATACTTAAGGAATCCATTATAGAATTATTATTTTAAATGTCTTTGGAATGCCTTTAATCCAATTTTCTTTATTATATCCATGAATAACATAATTATTTCTATGAAATCTACAGTGGTAAACATATTATATAAATCAATTCATTAAAACTTGATATAACTTTTATAAATATTAAAATCATTTTTCTAAGTAATATTTACTTTTTTATTTAGTTATTTATCGAAAACAAATTTGGTTTCTATTATATTCTTGTTCACTATCTATGAAAAAATTTCTCAACTCTGATTCCACTTGACTTGGTTACGATATTCATGCATTATTTTAATCTAATTATTTTATTTATAAACCAATTTAAAAGTATTTGTCTCTACTTGAGATAAGAGTGATTTTTTTGAAGATAATTCATTATCCATTATTTGACTATATATATATATATATTCACCAATGTTATTTTATTCATTTATTTTAGTCTTATTTATTTATTTTTTCATATTGGGTATATTTACTTAATCAACTTCATAAATGGTGGCTTCCCTAGAATCATCCTGATCCCTTTGTTATACCCTTAATATAAACAATTACTCATAACATTTCAATTGAAATTGATCAAATGTTTGTTGAAAATTATTCATGTTTTTGACAATAATTATTTCTTGAAATTTAATAAATTTTCTGACCTATTTTCAAACATTAATAAAAATTTGTTCTAAAATAGTATCCAAGATAAATAACTTAACCTCCATAATATTTAAACATCACGTGGTTTGTAATTTATTGATAATAATTCACATAATTATGAAAAATTAAATGTAATTTAATATTGGATTCTTCCCAAACTATATCTCAGGTGGATTGTTTTATTCCCCAAATCATGAAAAATATCAATTTATGGTATAAAGTTATGTCAATACCACTTTAAAAACATATTTGAAACTTCCATCTCAATAATAACTGTTTGAGTCATGATGTTAATGATTTACTTTACCATATCAACCAAACCATTCCGTTGAGTAGTTATTACTACTAAAACATGGTGTCTTATACTATACTTCTTGAAAAACAAATTCTCTAGGATATTGGTAAACTCTTCTATTTTCGGTCTATAATTTCACAATTTTTAGCTGGATTATATTCTTTTCTAATCTTTGATATCATGTAATAAAATTAAATTCTTCATACACGTTATATATCACCATTAACCATCCCATATTAGTATAATTTTCATTAAAAATTATATAATGATTTTCTAAATTGATAATTTAATGTAACACTAACCCAAAAACATCAACCCGACCAAATTAAAGTGTCTATATATACTTTTTAATTCTTGTGTTGTAACTTTCTTAAATTATACTTCCATTTTTAAAAATATCACATATGCGAGTATGATCATGTGAGCATCAAGGGATATCATAATCTCCCTCATTATTCACCAAATACTACAAGGAATTTTTGACCAAGTTGAAAATTCATATATTCCACAACTTCTTCTCATAATTATTGAATATAAATAAGATGTATTCTTCTCTAATAATGAGGTAGATAATCCCCTTCACATAGTTCCCTCATATCAAAATTTCACCATCTATTCATTTGATAATACAAGAGTTATTGGTAAAATTCATTACATTGCATATGTTACAAAATTTGCATACACATAGAATAATATGGTCAGGGACATAAATTACCATGGAATCCATGAATATCATATCCCTTCCTATATCTTTAGTTTTCTTAGAGCCAATAGTCTTTAATACTCTATCATTTACAAATATTAGGGAACCTAATCAATCCTAATTAATTACCATGATATAATTATAGTTTCTCGTCATAATTGAAGTTCTTTATATATCAAATATATATACTCCCTCTTGAATAATTTATTTCATATTAGTTTCAAATAAATTTTGATTATTATTTATTCTTTTCTTGGTCTATAACGTTTGCTTCACCTTCTTTGGTGGTGAGTGAGAATGTTCCTCCACCAAGAATGATCTATGAACTTAATATTGTAAGGATGTAAAGTTATTTTTTTATTGGCATGATAATTCCTTTGGCTACTAATAATATCCTCTCATAGTTTACCTTAATACAATCCTTTTCTCCCTTAATGATAAATTCATGGGTTTGTTTATTTATTCTTCACTCCCAAACCAATATCCATTTAATATATACCAACTATAAACTTTTTTTATTTGTATTTTTATGTTGTTTATTGGAGAAATTATTTACAATATAAAATACATATTGAGAATTCTCCTTATTTACCTAACAGTAACACATGATTTTTAGTAATTTTTGTATGTTTTTTTACTTCACTTATATAATTGTGGGTTTTTTTAGGGTCACCCAAATTAATATACCTAGAATGAATGGGAGTATTTATATTTTATACTATTACAATTAAATTTTTTAATTACGTAAGATACCAACTTTTCCTTCATTATTTAATCAAATGTTTTTTAGGAAAACCTCTAACTTCTTCATTGGAACTCTGTGATTTTACATACCTTTCCCAATATCCCACATGATACAATTTCCTAATGTCCTTCCAAGAGTAAAGATCTCACTTGACCTTCAATATTTCACTATGGACAGATGATTTATTTAGTAGGATACTGGAAAAAATTGGATGAATATTTCACTATGACAATAACGATATCAATAATATAGAAAATATCTTTAATTTTATGTTTTTACTTGACTATCGTATCTATTTTTTTCAAATTCTATATTTAATTTTATAATATAATCTTTCAACTTGGATCAATTATCTTCATACAAATACATGTATGTTTGAAATCTTGAAATACTGTATTACATTTTTTTCTTAGCCCTCGAGAAATATATTTCTTCTTGGGATTCTTCTATCTCCATTTTGTGATCAACTCATTCCTCAGCTCTATAACCATTATTATAATAACTTTCCACCCTTTTTATTGATTGTATATGAATTATACATTGGATTCTTCACATAATTATGTTATGTCCTAAATATCTTCCACCTATGTCTCCTCTAATATAACATTCTCTCGTAAATCAATGTTAATTTTAAGGAATTTCAATTTAGAACTGATCTCCCCATTCATATTTTCTTGTAATTTCATTATCATAAGACCATCTTCATTATTATCACAGAACTTACTGGGACACCATTCGCTGATGTAACAAATATTTCGACCCAGGAAACATACTAATGGAAGTGTCTACATAAAATTACATTTTCCTATTTTTATATTTATTGAATATAAAAATTGAAATTCATAATTTTACTTTTCTTTAAAATCATTCTATTATAAAAGATTCTTAATTTTATTGAACTCTAATTTTTGATAATTCTCTATTTCTGTAGAATCATTATCGTTATTCCTTATCTAATATGAAAAAATAGTTTTATGAAGACTGTCTAAAGTTACCTCATTAAAAAAATTTCACTCAATCCTCAAAACCATTGGGTTAAATAAATTTGGAAATATTTTTTGAATTATCCTCATAATATTGAAATTCATGAGGGTTTCTACAAGTCCATACTTATCCTTATCAATAAAATTAACCTAGTAAAATAATCCATCAATTGGTCACTTCAGATTCATATTCATGTCTTGAGAATCATTCTAAAGAACTAAAAATTTAGCATCAAGTATCTTGGTTTTACCTTTATAATTGTTGAGTAATTTTTATTGCATGTCCTGTCAGGATTTAAACGATATAACCTTCATGAAGATTGTATTAGACAATAATATTCTTATGATATTAATTCATATTCATTAACAACCACATCCTTATAGTAAAATTCATATAAATATATACTCTTCGTTTAAACCAAAATTCAATGTATAGAATTTTTATAAACATTCATTCCCAAAGAGAATATGCATTTTTTTCATTTTATTTTTTTTGGATTGAATTTGTTTTCCATCGAATAATAGAATAAAATTATAATGAATAATAATTTCCATAATTTCTAATAGGGAAGGCCACACTAATTTAAAGTTATTTATCTAATACCACTTATTGGTACCACAAACAGAAACATCCTCGGGGGAATTGTGGTATTCCAATTTTATGCAATCATTCAATTTTTCCCATGATTAAGAAAAACACACTTACACTCCCTCATAATGAATATAGATGTTACAGAAAATATAAATATATGAACAAGTAATTTTTAGTTAATTAAAAAATGGGTAACATTGAAGGATAATACAATGATTGAGCACAAAATAAATTAAACTCACTAATTATTATAATTTTTGAGAGGCCATATTGACCTTATAGGTTTATAACTCTCATAATATATAGAACTCACTATTATCCTCACTTAATAAGAATGCACTACCCCTCCTTGTGTCACATTAATCTTTAAAGAAACAATATTGTAGGCTAAACCAACCAATAATATGGATATTAAATCTTGTTTCATCTATGCGATGAATCTATATTATCTACCAAGAATAAATTTAGAATGCCTCCTTCTATTCTCTATTACATTTCTAGTGATTCTTTGGAATTACACTTCTTTTTTTTCCTACATTTATCTATGATTCCTTTTTTTTTAATCTCTAAACCTCATCCTCTATTTATAGAGTAATATATCTCTTCTATCATGATAAAAGTTACACCATTACCTTATTTTCAATATTTAAATTTCCTTATTAATGGGGAAATTAATCCAAATTTGAGTCAACCATCTATAATTCAAATTTCATAAAATCACTAAATGAAGGAACATTGAATTATGGGTAATCTATTTCAATTGAAAAGTTCATGACATGACCTATTGTATCATGAAACAATTACCTTCCTTTAAAAAAACCTGATATTGGGTTTTTTTTAAATATTGCAACCACCATGTTGTGATGACCACCATTAAAAAATAAATCCACTTTCTTTTGAGAATAATGAACTAGATTCCAAAAATTATATCATATTGATTATATTTACCAATCACAATGAAATTTGTTCCCTATAGTGAAAGATTCACCTTCTAGTAAAACAACCTAATCCTATGTCTTCAACTTTATCATAAAAAACATCACATCTCACTATAGTCATGTCCTTTATATCTTTTTATCCCTTAAAACTTCTGATAGTGTTACATTGAATTTTCATGGGGTCCTTATTATTGTGAAACCATTTTCCTTGAGCCACACTTTTAAAAAAGATTAATATGACATATATATTTTTTACTATAGTGGCACTCTTAATAAATTGTTTTTATTAATTTATTATATAACACTGAAATACATTGAAATACATGTATGATTATGACAATATGTGTTGAAGTGTGATTTGTTTTCTAGAAAGAACTAAATTAGTCTCTTCTAAGAAGCTCCAATATTTATGATAGTAATTTTACATTATTCATTGATTTTTTTAGTGGAATATTCAATGACCTTTTCAATAATCAAATCCCAATGATAGATACAATAATTTTTTATAAGAAATAAACTCTATGTGGCTGGTGTCTTATAATTTTATTGATCAAATATTTGTTCTTAACTATGAGTTTAATATTATATATTTGAGAATAATTATTACTAAATTTATAATTATAAATGTTCATAAAACATGACTAGATTTTCTCTCATTCTTGATTACTTATGGAATTTATAATTAGTGTAAAAAATACACCCTCTAATGGTACCATTGAGGAATATAAATGACGAGATATAGATAATTATTCTTGAAGCGAACATATAATAAGAAAAAGGTTGGTGACATTCACTGAGGGTATATTAGGCACACACATGTGATTCATTTATCTTTGTATATTTATGGAATAAGTGATAATAAGGTAAAAAAACCAACCAAATCCTTATATAATAATATAAGAAATCCAAATACATGAAATTTCATACATAAACTGAAATATATAAAAATGTAAACTAAATGTACCAAAAGTAAAACTAGGAAGAAACCCTGAAATCTAGAAAATCCATGTAGTTTTTCAACAACTTCTCTATGTTAGTAACATCCATACCAATCATCATCATATTCTTGGTAACCTAAAAGATATTTTTCATATATATATTTTGAGGGTAACATGTATAATCAGTAGGATCCTCCCTTAAACCTTTCATGAAAAATGAGAACTATGGAAACTAAATCTCAATGAATACCTAAGAGGTAATAATAGTTTATCATTATCACCATAACTCTTTAACCATGTAACACATATAATTAAAACATTATATATAAAATATATATATATATATATATTTATTTATTTATGAGGGTACCCTACTTACACTTCTCTATTGGTTTGTCCCTATCAGTCCCCAATAACTTCATCTTATGCTCTCCTCTCATATAATTATTCTTGTGCCTAGTGAAATAGTATCAAAACTATTACAACAACATGTGCAATCTAGGAATTTCATTATCATCATATCCCATTTGTAACTAAGTGTATGTCTTGATGAAACAATATCATATGTATGTGAACTATTCATCAAGAAATTATATCCCATGCAAGTACAACTATGAGAATCTATAACCACCGTGTATGGATACTAGTATATTATATATCATATGTCATTATATCTTGCACGATAATTTGTAGTACACTATGATCCATAAAAACCAGGGAAGGAACACACCCTACACTATAAGATATTATTTATCAGAATGTACCTTTTCATCTATAACTAGAGGGAGAGGGGGGAGAGGTAGAAGTAATCCATCTATTACATTTCCATACTAGATATTGAATAAAACTCCCCCAAAACATTTTCATTTCATTTTCCCAACATACATGGTTGGGGTAGTATATAGAAAAAGAAAATATAGAATAAGATCACACACAACCACACTAAGGGTAACTACCGAGCCATAGAATCATCCACCACTATTGTCTTAATAGAACCCTGACTGCCATTGTAAAATACTGTATATCAAAAAATCATACAAGAATCATGTTAATTATTATTAAATTAATTAACCATTAATTAATTCAAAAAAACATTTTCCAAGATTAAAATTTTAAACATCTCAAGACAAGTATCTATGACACTATTAATTGTATTGCTTATATTATCATGTTTTTCATCAATATTTTTTAACAGCATGAACCAAACCTATTCATTTTTTAGTTAATTTATCATTTCATAGATTAACTATGTACTATTAGAATCATCCCAAACTACCTATTCAAAAAATAACTAATAGTTATGGGATCAAACTGCCTAAAGTAGTTAGATACTGTCCAAGTAAACATAATTTATCTATCTCACCATCAAGAAAGCATCGAGAAAGAATCCAGAAATATTAAAAATATCAACCAAATACACATACTCTAAACTTGTATTATTCTTTTAGTTTCCCAAACCCTTGTAAATAATAGAATCCATCCCGCAACCAGTGGAATTAACCGTATCTATAACCTGGAATCTCAACCCATAACTCATTAAATCAATAGTAAAAAAATATATCTCGATGTTTTCATTCCATATCTCATTAAGGTTCCCAACCACAAAAGTCATAAAAAACCATATAATTCTTGAAATCCCTTGAGAAAACAAATATTTCAATGTATTTTCCATATATAGGTGAGGAAACTAAGGCCACGACATTGAGGCATTCTGGACACCCTCAAAAAGTTACCATATCATTTTCCTCAAACAGTTATTATTGATAAAACAACCATTTTAATTCCATCTTGAATTAACTAGTTCAATATGTATAGGTTATCCACACAAGGTAACCTAAGGGTACATCTAATAATAGCTACCCATAAATGAAAACATTCTTTAATGTATTTTTTCCCATATTTAATCAAATCCATTATGGGAATTAGGAAAACTATTTATTACTTTAAAATTAAATATCGTCACTTGGATTTATGTTTTTCATCCCTTAAAAAAAATAAACATGTTATTAAAACGAAAAAAATTACTACTAAATATAAATTACACTATTGTAGTAAACATCAGACAGAGAGATAAACACATAAACCACAAGATATCTCAAAACCCAAACATTAATTTAAATCTACAAATTAAATAATTATTATCTTATTCAAGTGATAAAAGTTGTTTCAATATCTAAATGTCTATAATTATAATCAACATTATCATATGAAAAAATCATTTTACACTGTATAATGGACTAACATCTTGGGTTATTTTACTTTCAGATTTAAAGAAGCCTAACTATTTAAGAAAAAACATTAAATTCACATTTTAAGTAAAATATTTAATTAATGAAAATAAAATTATTCCATGGCATGAGATTAATTCCAATTAATAAAATAAAAAACCATGTAATAATTCATATTCTCTTATAAATTAGCTGGTTATTAATTAATTATTAAATATGGTATTTTATTTATAGATTATTATATTTTTAATGTCAATAGAAACCATTTATAAAATAAGATAAATCATGATTAATTTATTCTCTCACATGAATATAAAATAAGTAATAGATTCCCTACCTCGATTAGAAGTTCAATGTTCTTTGAGAAAGAATGGAAAATTAAGAAAAAACCATTGGAAAATAAAACTCTAACAAAATTGAAGGAAAAACCAAAAAAATCTATGAAAATAAACCATCACCAAAACATTCTATAAACCTTAAAACAAAATAAAATAACCCCATAAATATATTTCCATGAATAATAAGAGTAAAAATGAGTATGAATAGAGAGTAGGGATGATACCTTGATTGGATACTTTGATTTATTAATACAAGTAGTTTAGTCTCATAATAGCGTGGATGGAGGGTGGTCAGAGGTGTGTTAGATAGGGATTTGGAGAAGGAGGGAAATATGAAATGGGGGAGATCCAACCATATTTTTATAGAGAAAGCCTAAAATCCCCCCCCCCCACAGTGTGTAAAACACTCAAAAAAACCATGGTGAAGCTCATCAATGTGCTATCTAGTTTTCGAGGCATTTGAACCTAAATATCATGCACTCGTAAAACCATAACTGAACTTCTTTGACCACTACCAAAACCTCCACTACCATGTGGTGTAGAAACCTAAGTATTTTTACTACTACCATGATCAACACTGTGGAATAGTGATATATACACTACCTTTTTCTGATATAGAGAATCTCTGAGCGCCATACACAACCTCCCTTTTAAAAAATGGATTATTAATCCATTTCCCTATTTGTCTTTCTCATAGTTATAAATCATAGTAGAGAATTATTCTAAAATGGTTATCAAAGTTATTTCACTCACCATGATGAGTTATAGTACCAAATAAATATCCCCCTAGAAAAAGTAAACACCCCAAAGGATAAAATACTTTCTACACACTAAAACAACCAAGACGATTTAAATAGCGAACACCACACCCATTATCATAGAGTGGTGAACCTCAAAATGCCAAAAATCTTCTCTAACTTCCAAAGAACCTCTAAAACCCCACAAAAATACTCAAAGACCTGGGAAAACATAACCATAAAACCTTTATAAATATGATACCTTAAATTATATACCCTTAAAACAATTTAAATCATTGAGAATTAAAAAAAGGAATATAAGGAAGAGAAAAGGGTTTCTGAACAACCACCTAATGAGATACATATCATGGATCTTACTAAAATTGAAAAAAACCAATAAATCACAAAAAAATATCATATAATCATTCCAAATCACTAAAATAGGGATAAAAAAATTTATATATCAATAAAAGATGAAAATATTTGTGTCACCAAATTGGGAAAAAACTAAGGCATTAGAATAACTTGGGGTTTTTAGTACAAATTTGAGACTTCCATACTCAAAACATCCCTCAGAAGTATTTAAAAAATAAAGATGTATTGTTATATAAGAGGCCATTTTTGGTGTTTACTTCGGATGAAGTTACTTGTGGAGTTTTTCTCTCAGTATTTGTTCTACCAAAAGGTGAAGTTTGGGAATTTTGTTCTTGGTTGTTTGCTTCATCCACTTTATATTCCATAGTAAAAATGGGAGTGAATTTTGATGGACATCATCACTATCTTCCGAAATATTAGGGTGGTCATGATTATATATGTGTAATCTGGGGTCACTTTATAAATTTATCACACTTATTATAGATCATGTACTTGATCATTGTAGAGGTTTTGTTGAGGTAGTATCTAAAATAGATAGTGTGGCTACATGGGATTATGAAGATAACCATCAACGATCATGATCCCTTTTTTACCTCTATGGTTTTGAGATATATCCAATGTTATTTTTGTTCCTAGTTTTTCCTTATCGCCAATTTTAACTTTACATAGATGGTAAAATTGAGAAGACCACCAAAAATTTAGATGACATATTACATGTTTGAATTCGGGATTTTATGGGTTTGTGGGCGAGGCACATAAACTTAGTGCATGTTTCTTATAATTATTATCACTCCACTATTGTATTGGATATATATATATACATGTATATAAATATATATGAAGTTACCCCACTTCCACTTCACCATTTTCTTTTCACTCTCACACCAAAATGGATACATCTTATCCTTATCACTCCTATAAGTTATTCCACCCCCATGTAATAGTATCAGGAAAATTACATCATCCCGTGAAGCCCTTCATATCATAATATTCAAATCTTAGTAGTAACCAAGTGCATATCCTAATTACATTACAAATTGTGTATGTACATTATAACCAAATCCATCATAACCCTAGTGTGGGCCGTAACCACCAAAATTGGAAAGAGGTATGTGCTATACCTCAAGCCATTATTCCCTGCACATATATGTATAATAAACTATGATCCATGAGAGTCTCCAAAAGAATTCACCCTATAACAAAAGATATTAAAGTTTAGAATATTACTAATCATTTTTTAGAGGTGTAGAGGAAGAATTCAACTATCAATTACCTCACCATCCTAGATTTTTGAGAGGACTACCCCCAAAACATTTTGTTTGTGGATTCATGTCTATCCTAGCTGGGGTAGAAAATGAATTGAAAAAATATAGAATAATATCATTGAAAACTACACTAAGGTAACATACCTATACATAGATTCATCTACCTATATAATTATAATGGACCCCTAATAAACAATACTAAGGACTAGATATCAAATAAACATACAAGTTTAAATATCATTATTAACTAATAATTTAATGATTATTTAATTCAAATCAACATTTTCCATGATTTTAATTTTAAAATTCTCAATCCAAGTGCCCACGATATTATTACTTCTCTTTATTATATTATAAACGAAATAATCATCTTTAGTGAACACCATTAACTAACCCCATCCATTTATAAGTTCAGTTATCATTTATTGAATCGTACAAGTACTCTTGGAATCTTCCTAAGCTAGCTCTTAAAAAAAATTCACTCATAGTTCCTTGAAAAAAACCTATTAAAAGTTGTTTGATACTTTTCAAATAAATATCATCAGATCATGTGGACATCAAGAAGTCATAAAACAAGAATCAATAAATATTAAACATATCAACTAGAAATACCCATAGAAATAATCTTGTTTGTTCAGTGTACCAAACTATTATTGCTAACATAATCCATATAACCAACATTGAAATCAACCATATCTACACCACCGTATCCAAAAAACACTCATCAAGTCAATCATCTAATAGTATAGCCTCGGGCCTCTAGTTGATCACTTTTCATGATTCCTACCAACAAAAATGCATTAAAAATCAAATAAGTCTTGAAATCCAAAGAGAAAAAAATAATTTAAATGTATTTTACATCCATAATTTAGGACACTAAGGACATGTAATTGGGTACTTCAAGCCTATCACAACATGAAATAGGCTCATTCATCTCAAATATTTATTCTTGATTAAAAAACCATTTTAATTTCATCTAGAAATAACCAATTAATTATGTATAGGTTATCCACATAGGGAAACCTAAGGTAATAGTTAACCATAGCTACCCATGAACAAAAAAATCCATTAAAGAATCATTTAATATATCAAATGAAATCCAAGATGATTCGTATTAAGTATACTCCATCATATTCAATTAATTATCATCACATGGGATTATATTGTCTATCCATTTAAGGAAATTAACAATTCGAAGCAAGATATAAAAAAATATTACAAAAAATAAATCACACCATCTTAATAAAAATCAAGAGGAAATATAAAAAACATAAACCAAAATTGATCTCAAAACAACAAATTTCAATTAATTATACAAATAAGATAATAATAATCTTAATTAAGTGAAAAATATGACTTCAATATTTTAATATCCATAATTATAAACAATTCATATCATATGAAAAAAATATGATAATACTATATCATTCAATAACATCTTCTCAAATTTGAATTTCATGATTTATAGAATATTAACAATTTAAACCACGAAATTATATTCAATTTATAATTCAAATATTGAATTAATGGAAACAATATCATTCCATTGAATGTGATTAATTACAATGAATAGAATTAAAAAAATTATGAAACAAAACATTTTCCCCAATCAATTCCTAGATTACTAATTAAACATTAAACACGTGATTTATTTTTTGGAAAGTCACCATATTATGGTTAATAAAATACATTAATACAAGAAGGAAAATCAAGATTAATTAACACTTTCATATGAAGAATAGAGTTTTAACAAATATCCAACAATGATTAGTATCTCATCATACTCTAAGAAATAAATAACTATCATTAAACAACTAATGACGAAGGAAATGATTAAGAACTGAAGGAAACACCATAGGGAACTAAGAAAAAAAGAACCACCAACACTAGAATGAAAAAACAACACAAAATAGAGAAATACTTCAAAAATGGATTTATATAAATAAAAATAAGAAGGAAAATAAAGACGAAGGGTGAAAAGGGAAGATACCTTCATTCAATACTTCAATCAGTCAATACATGGGGTTTAGATTCTTTAGGTTGTGGTTGGAGGGAAGTGAGATGCATAGGGGTCAACTAAGGTTGAATATCATGACTGAAAGAAATAAAAAACTGGGTATTTTGAGCCCTCTCTTTATAGAGAAAGTTTTAAAACCTTCACCATGGAATAGTTAACTACCAAAACACCCATGGGCCTCTGGTCAAAGTAAGATTCAATTTTCAAGGAATTTGAACCCATATATTGATCACCTATAAAAACCCTAATCAAAATTATATCCACTACCAAGGAATCTACTATGATATGGTTTAGAAACCTATGCCATTTTACCAACACCCTGATAAACACTATGGTGTGGAGAGATCTATTTTTACCATTTTCAATAGGAGGACTTTCTATGTGCCACACCCATCCCCCTATATCAAAAATATTTTCCTAGGCTATCTCCCCATTATCATTTCTAAATGGTGAAAACCTTAGGAAAATCCATTCTTTAAAGGATAGATAATCCATTTATCTCACTATGGTACACACTAACGCCAAAGGATTAGACCCAAAACCAAACTCAAAACTCCCAAGACCAAAACAGACCACCCTATGATCAAGCCTCTAAGAAGAATCAAAAAATCCATCACCATTCCCCCCATCATTCCATGTTGACTCTAAAATGGGAAAACATATTTTTAAACCTCCATAAATACTTTGAAATCCCTCACATCACCTCTAATACCAAATAAAAAATAAATTTAAATACTTTAGAAAGCTAAAACATTATATTTAAAAGTGTAATATCATTAATTTTCATCCTAATGTTTTATTAAATTGTTATGTATTTTTTAGAAAATATTTTAATTCTCTAGAATTGATTTTTAGTTTTTTAAATGAAGTATATAAAGATATAATTCCACCTACATAAAAATAGAATATAGTTATGGATGATTAAATTGAATTGAATAATAAAAAATTGACATGACTATGTAAGTGAAACAATGTAGGGTGTTGACTATTAGTAGAGACATATACTATGAGTCCTAGGAAAATTTTAAACACCCATAAAATTTTATTATCTATAAAAAAGAAACTATTCGAAAGGAGGAATGTTTTTAGTGATATTTTAATGTTATAAGGATGGGTTAATATGTTCTTGCCCTTATCTAATGGCTTCACTCATCCACAAAACAAACACCATTTCATATAAACACCATCCCACAATGTAAATAAAACTTATGAAATCAATTTTATAATATCTATAACCATGAAAATGACAAAATCATATCTAAATCAACTAAACTATAGAATGAATACAACTATATAATTTCCTCATTCAATTGATGGTGACACGAAATATGTTCGAAGGCATAAGTAAATGTTTCAAGTGACATTAAAACTCCCTAGAAACATCCATGGCTTACAATGTATTATATTATGTTAGGATTTAAATACATAAATGTATGATGTGTGTCAAATTCACTGTAAATTAATTTCATGCACATCATATGGGTTTCTTGAATAATAAGTAAGATTCAAGATTAATAAACCTAAGTGATCATTTCAATCACATTAACACCTTCCTGATATTCATGGAAGGAGTATATTTATGAGAAATTTATTTATCCAAACTAAGAAGTACCCCATTGAACTACAAACATGAAAATAATATAGGGAGAGTGGACAAAATTCATATATAGTGGTAATTTTATTTTATAGTGACATAAATTAAGTTGGAATGATTGAGGATAATTGAAGTACATGGATGGAGTCTTATAGGAATACACACATGGAATAATCTCAAGAAAAAGGTTTCTCAATCACATTAGAAAAGGTTATTAATAAATAAGAAATACTAAATCATGGGGGTTTATATTTTTAGAGATTTATTATCAAGTTAGAAATAAACTCTCCGAAGGAAACTATAAATAGATATGCACCCATGAGATGTTATTCCTATTATTAATTTATTTTCTTATCTTGGATGAGCAACTTGGTATTACTAGTGCGGATAAAGGAAATGTAATGTTGAATTGTATACTAATTAGTTTATTCCTTGATTGATGTTATTCAAAATCTATAACTCAATACCTTAATAAGTTTATTGATAATTAAATAAGGATAGGGTTAAGGTGATGGAGTGAAAGTTGAATCCTAAACCAAGAATTAGAGTTTTGGATATTGATTTCTATGGGTTAATGTTTTTAAGGGAATGAGTGATAAAATAACCCAAAAATACTATTCAACCCACTTATTCTAAGAGATAAGAGGAACCGTATAGGGTATATTAATCTTAGGAGTATGTTTTGAGTGATATAGAGAGAACCATCCTTAGAGTAAGAGATGTTTTTAACATTTTTCTATTGGTAATATAAATAAGGTGAATAAAATTTTATTGTTTACACTTAGAATTATCCACTAATTTTTCTTATTATATCAAACTATATATTCTTGATTTCATTTTGAACTCACTCTAACTCATATTCATAAGAAATCCATTATATTTTAATTTCTCTTAGGTTAAAAAAATAAATCACATTCATCCCACTTTTATTAATTATATATAAGTAATCATTTTTATAACCACTGGATTATATCTATGGTGATAATATGGTTTCTTACCAATTTTTGTACTTCCATGACCATGTTTAATGACATGAGTATTGTGTATCTCAGAACACATAAATACACCGAGTATTTATTCACGTGGTCTATTGAAGATTTGATGAACACTTCTACACTATCCTCATACTTTCTATTCCTATAATAGTCATAAGTCCCTTTTTAAATATTATTTACTCTATGATTCAACAAACTATACAACACACACACACTATATATATATCATGTAGTTAATATATATATACATAACACATATATATAATAAATAAATAAATATTAATAATAATATTAAAAATAAATAAATATTAATATTAATATTAAAAATAAATAAAGATGTATACATATACATATATATAACCATTTATATATGTAGAAACAGTATATAACACACACATAGACACACAATTATACATTGTAAGAAATAAACACTCACATACCGTATATAAAAATATTACAATGATAATATATATAAACATAAAGAGTATAAACAGACATATACATATATATATGTATATGTATATATATTAAAGATAAAAACATTAAAAATCTCTATTATGACGAAGGGAACAAATATTACAATATAAAATTCCAATTCCAAAAAAACATGATAAATATTAGTGTTTTTATCCATAAAATAGTTAGTTGTTCTTATGATCAAGGAGTTTCCAATATAAGTATTCTATGTTATGCTCATGTTTAGAAAGAACATGAACATCATAAAATTTATATGTATTTCCCAACCCCATAAAATTTATAAATATTAATCTATTCATAGATGAGTCCTTTAATTAACAATTATCTTTTCTTAAAAACCATGATTTATTATTTTCTGAATGTTTCCTTGACAACCTTCATGATTATATAAATTTTTCCTTATCCTTCACTATTCGAATAAAAGATTTTTTTTACACATATCTCTTATAACAAAATAGAGTAAAATGATCCAAGGGGTTAAAATCATATAAATTTATAACATTATTTTCTATATTTATCAGAAATTTCCCACACCACCCCTCAATAATTATTATTATTTTTCATTAGGAATAACTATAATACTTTTAAAAATTAGGGCTATAGTTGAATATATGATAGGAATAAAGGACTGATATTTTTTGGGGTGATATTTTATCAATTTTAAACTAAATCCACATTGGTCCACCATGCTCTTTTACCTTTATTTTCATGTGATTTTAATGAATTTTACAACTCAACTACATCCTGAGATAGAGAAGTATGAACTTTAGCACCTAAATTTTCTATACGATATTATAAATAAACAACAACTAAAACAATATAATCATGAAATGCATATATATTTCATAAATACACCTAATTATCAATTACAACACACAATAAAACACACCCTAAGAACATATAGAACTAGTGTGTTTGGTAATTATATAAATATACAAAATTTTTTCAACCAGATAAATATTACATCACAATAGAACCATACTTGAACCCCTTCCAGAAATACCATTTTTTATACATTTCATCATAACCTAGGGAATAAAAATCATAATAAAGTGGTGATATCATACAATCTGTGGTGAGATCAGACAATCTATAAGGGTAAAATTAAGTGATATCAATCAAGCATAGGTAAAAATAAACATGATAATAAGTGATCATAAGATTAATATGTGGTTATAATCATGGTATATGACTATAATATATCAAAATAATAACAAAAATAATGATAATAAAACATGAATAATGACTTAATTCTTTTTCTATACCATAAAAATGAAGTAATATAATGTTAAAAAATGAGGAAATTATTATTATCATGGGAAAAATGACATAGGAATGTGGAATAAAATTTAAATGTGGTGAAAAAATAATCATACAAAATCCTTTCTAATATCTTGGATCACTACTATGATCATCATCACAAAGTGTATATAGTGCGATATATAGTCGATTATATCCACTCCTTAGTCACTGATATTTTATCCCATAAGATAAAAATCTTTACAAAATTTATTATAGCATTATATGATTTCAAGAACATCCATAACATCATGAAAAACTATACATATATGTACCACATGAACATAATCAGATTCATTAATACATCATACTATTATTAAATCATAGAAAATAATTAGGTTTATTAAAAATCATTAAAGGAATAAAAATTAATCAAACAAAAAGTGGGAGTGGGTGACCCAATTTTTACATATCCCCAATAAATCAGAATAAATATTAAATATATTGATATATATGGAAAACAATTTCTAAGAATATTTAAATATTTCATGGAAATTAAGAATAAATATCCATTATATTTAATATAAAATTTCCTATAAAAATAATACTAGTTTTAGGAAAATAATTAAAAATTAATAATAACATTAAATAACCATGAAAAATTAGAAATACAGATTTACAAAATAGCCTAAATAAAACTATAAAATAAAGTATCCATATAGAAAATGTCCTAGGAGAGAGTTAAAAAGATTCATAACACACTTTTATATTTTACTAAAACTTAATATGAAGTGAAATAATTAAATTATTTAATTAGAGGTATCTCAATCAAAAAATATGAAAATTATGAAAAACATGGACATGGAAGAAAATGATTCGAGATAAAAAATAATAAATAAGGTCAATTCCACTAACCTAAATAATTTTATTTATATTGTGAACTAAAGATAGTAAAAATGGATCAAGGACATATATCTCTAAAATTTCACTATAATATATGAATGTAGATGGATTTTTAGAGATAATGTACATTAATTTTCGTGAATGGAAATTTATACATAAACAATATTGATTTTAATGTGAGATTGGAAAATAAACCCTTACAACTTTTGTAATGCCTGAATCAAATACATTGAATGGGAAAACATGAGATTACAAATCCCAAGAATTAAAAAAAATATGATAAAATATATCAATGGATTATTATATACAAAAAATAAAATAAAATTGGTTTTAGATATGGAACTTATCAGAACAAATTGATATTGAGATGAGAAACCCATACTTTTATTTATTCCCAAAATAAATGTGATTTAACCCCTATATAATAAATATACACATATCAGAAAATTACTCTAAAACCTTATTCTGATCCATTACCTTGAATAACATTAAATAATTTTCCTTCATTACATATATTAGTTATTTATAGTTTAATTTCATCATTATATGTCAATATTTTTAATTGATTTATACTAGAATTTATATGGAAATGTTTTTCTTTGAAAAGTGGTGACATGAATTGATCACACAATTCATGATCCAAATAAATTTATCAAAAGAAAATGTAGTAATACAAGCATGAGGTGTTAATAACTTACACTAGTAGGGATTGAGGGTAATATAAGAAAAGATTTCAAAGAAAAATAGGCAAATGATTGAGTTAAAAAAATATAATTTCATGATTACATGCCACCAAGTGTTGTGGAAGAGTTGAATCCAAACAATTTCATCAGCCTTCCCTAATTCTCTAATAAGAATCCATTAGATTTAGAGGAAGGACAATAATGAATCAGGATCCAGAGTTCAAACATGTAGGACAAAACAGTATAAACATGGCACAAACATTGCATTTATTTTCTCTCTGTCAACATCCCTACATAAATATAATGAAAAATTATTCCTTAAACCCAAGTAATGTTTGATTTTTTGAAACCAACTAAAAATTCTCTAGATCATTATGAGTGATCTACAAGCTAGTTTCCAACCAAAATTTTCCTTCTTGTAGATTATGTTGGATCATAAAAAAAGTACATAATCAAACAAGAAACAAGTTTTCTCATGAATTCCTACAAATAAATACATAATTATAAGAAACATGTTATAATGAGGCTCCAAACATAGATAGACCAACCAAAAATAGATCAACTCAAAGGGGTAGAAAAAAAATAGAACAATATAGTGCAGGAAAGTCTATCATAGAGATCACCAACAAGTAAAACCTTTTTCTATTAGAAATTCATTCCTAGTGTATGTATCTAAACGTAAAATATGTATTCCTCTGGTATTAATCAACCATCCTGATGAACATACATTTTCTGATTTGAAGATACATCTTAGCTGAAATATGTCAACTTTTGTATTTATAGAATGTAATTTCGTCTTTTTCTTCTATCCATGCATTAACTACTTCACTCACACCATCATCAATCAAATAGTCATCTCTTTACATTGTATCATTATTTTTATCATATTCCTCCACATATAAACTAGTGGTTATACTAAGTTAAACAACAACCTGTTGTTTTAGAAGCTTAGTGTTTTCCTTCCTAGAGGCATTAAGTGATCTTGTAACCATTTCAATTTCAAGAATAGATTAGTCGCTACATTTAGAAATCTATTTAGGGTTTTGGGTAATGTATCCATCAATATCCACCATCTATTTCCCATTCCTAGCATGTTATTTGAGATATGATTCCTCAATTTGATTGGGTTGATCATCATCCTCATGAAAGGAATCACTAGAATTAGAGTGGTTACCCGACTCCTTATTCCTTGTATCATATGATTCAAATCATTTCTCATGTTCATAAACCAAGGTAGGAGGGGAAAGGTTTTCAATTGTGAGGGTATCGAAAATACTTGATATTCCAAAAAATATAGAAGGTTGTTCATTACTAACCAAAATCTCTTTTTTCATATCAGTCGTCTTCCCTACATTAGATATCCCAGGGGTAAGTATTAACCATGTGACTAACATTATTCCAATCTAGTTCAATATTATTGTTGTGTTTTTCAACCGAAGTGAATTTCATGTCCTCAATACATGTAGTATTATAGAAACATTCTTTCATAGCATGTACATGCTTAAGGAAAAAAAGATAATAATCTGGAATCATTTCATAAAAAACCTCTAGGAAAATCCACAATCACTATTCTAAATCCAGATTTGGGAGGGAGGATCCTAATAAAAATAAATTTTAGTACAACTTCTAGTAATATATGGTCTTGAGAGATTTCTTGTTTCGAAATCTTGATTTAGTGGACTACCAATGAGCATGGAGATCAGAAACCGAGAAGTTTGTTTTAATAAATAAAGTAGTAGATGTGGGAAGCCAATTAATATCAAAATAACGAGAGACTGAGAGTAGGGGTTGAAGTATGGGATACATTTAAAATCTAAAAAAGGTGTAATATCACTAAGATATATAACATATTATATAATATTCAAGATACTTATTGGTGTGACGGGTTATAAATGTTCATGATCTTACATTAAAATGTAATAGGTATAATATCTATTGCATTACATCTATAAAATGTATAAAATATATAAGAACATCTGAATAAATAATATATTATTGATAAGTAATAGGTTTTTAGTGAATACATAATATTTCTATTGAAGAGTATTAAAGAAATGTAAAAAAGACATCTTACTTATGATATGTAATAAATTCGAAAGAATAAATAATAAATTTTCTTGATGTGAAAGAATAATTTTAGAAAATAAAAGAATCACATTGAGATACATAAGAGGAATGGTTTTTATGTTAGAGATATATATTAGAGAGATGAATATTTATAAAATATAGAATTTAAGAGTAAAATATATCTTATATATTGATCATTAGTTTTGAAAAATATGCAATGTCATGAGATTCATAAGATAATATGTGACGCACAATCTAATAAGTAAGAAACCGCATTTATTATGCTTGTTTTATCAGCTATATGAAAAATTGAATGTTGGGAAAGTTTTATAAATACTAAATAGTATTTTTAAAATATATATTTATGTAAGTATTATTTAATTATGATGATGCTTTACCTATTATCTATTCATTAAAAAATAATGATTAAAATTATTGTCACTATTCTTGATGTATGTTTTGATGATGAGTAATTATGATAATATGTGATGTCATTGTTAAGTGAGGACAATTCCGTACCATAGTACGTGATGAAAATAATGATACCAAATAAATTTTCAATACGAAATGATTTTCCATGACCTTGATAAATATAATTTTATAATGTAGGTATGATATGTTAAATGAATGTTTATTTTGTAGAGATTTCAAGAATAGATAGAATGGACTGATATTCCTAAATATAATGTGTATGTTTTATTCTATATCATTAAGATGATTTAATTGAAGAATATATGTGATAAATTAGAATGAAATTGAAGAAAGAAAGTTGGATTAATGATGCCAATATTATGGAAATTGTATTCATGTAAATTTTGAATGTATTAGTGAGAAGAAATGGAAGAATAGGATATTGAAGAAAATTCTAGTAATATTTTTTGGCACAACTAAGAGGGATTAAATATTAAGGAAAGTGTATTAAGATCAAAATTCTGGTTGAAGCCAAAATTTATAACTGGTTTAATGACTTACCTAAACATGTACTCCTTCTTGATAATAAGAGGAGATTTGTGTGTCTATGGGATAAACATCACAAAACACTAGGGTTGTAGACTCCCTTTATTAGAGAAATATCTCATTAAAACATATCATATTACATTCATTTATCAATATATAATGTGAAATTTGAGATAAGAACTAAATAAGAATCATAAAAATTTGAAAAAAGAATATAAACACTAATTCACCCCTCTCTAGGTGTATTCCCATCCATGTGATACTTACAATTGGTATCAGAACAAATTTTTAATCTTAGTGATTTCTCACAATGGTAAACATTGACCAACATTATTCTATCAATAAAAATGTATTCCAAAATTTTATAAAAATGAATTGCATATTTAGTAAGAGATAATGCTACTCTCTATTCATTATATGGACCATGATGTTCTTAATTCTAATTAATATGTGTTTATAGTTCCAATTATACTTTATCACAGAAGTTTACAAATAAAAATCATATTGAAAGTGATAGGAATGAAAGAAAATATTTTATTTCATCTTTATCATAAAAGTAACATATAAACGTTTTTTAATGTAAAACACAAAAAAATTATTTGGAAAAACATCATAATATATACGAAGGAAGAAAATATGTTAAGGGAATTTTAGATTAGTAGAAAAAAGTTTAAAAGGACTAAAATTCAAGAGGATGAGATAGTGGAGGAAATATAAACTTGGGTTAACCTAATTTTTAGTACCATTAGTGGGGTTGGGTAAAATCTTGAAGATTCTATAGTGGTGAAGTGTGTTGTGAGAATTTTTCTAGACAAGTTCATATAATCTCTTGAAGAAAATGGTATTGATGATTTTACAATTGATAAAACATACCAAACTGTCATCAATTAAGATATGAGAAAAGGATTATCATATAAAAGATATTAAACGAAATAAAAAGAAATTAATTTCAAATTATTAATATTTTTAATGAATTAAGATAATGAAAGGTAGTTATATGATACCTAGGAATGTATGAAGCATTGAGAAGGAGGGGGTGAGGGTGAATACATGGTCCATTTTTAAAACATTACCTAAATTTATGTTATCCACTATGAGTTATTAAGTCCTAGATCCACTCATGTAATAAAAACCACTATCACTAGTATGAAATAAATTCAACAAGAAAGAAATGAATATACATTTTAACAAGATTAATACCCAATATGGGAACCTACTCTTTTTTATTCTAGGTTTTCATCCTAATACATATTTTTTCCACCACAATCAAGTATTAATTACAATTATTTGTAAAGGGATTATCCTTAACACAAATATGATTCCAAAAATTATGTCACCCAGAAATATTATTATACAAGTTTCCAATAGTTATAATATATGGATTATCTGGAGATAATTTTGAATAGAAAAATATTTTTCTCACAAACTTAATCCTCTTGAAAATAGAAATGTGTAACCTATATATGTTGATTATACAAATTTTGGACTACTCAACACAATAATATTCTTTTAAAACTATTTTATCCTCTAGAGAATTTAGGTCCCACTCTTAGTATAATTATTCACTAAAAAGTACTCAGAATAATCAAAACCCTTCATTTAATGAGTTCATAACCTTTATATAGTTGGACATACTCTGATAAACAAAGGGGGAATGCACTTCTATTTATAATTCCAACTCACAATGTCCTTCAGTCATCTGCCTTTAACGTCTTTTAATAAAATTGGGTTTTCAATCAGTCAAAAATCCCACAATGTTTGGTTTTAATTTTTTTAACTCATATTTTACCAATTTTATTTTTATAAATTATTTTGGAAAATTTAGAGACCATGTGCTGAGACGGTGTGTGATTCCAAGGCCTTGTGTTCCTGAAAAAATACATTGAAAAATGATCAATTTTTAATTATGTGTGCAATTTATTTTCATAAAATAGTGGAATAACTTCTAAATTGGTGCCCGAATCCGAATTTTGAGGGAACTATTTCATGCATAGTAGTGAGTTTACCTTAGGCGGGACCTAACATCGGTCGGCGTGGGTCAGCCGTGAAAGCTAGTTTTTGGACGTATCGGTAATAAAATATTTAATAAAAATATTTTATTTAGATGCAAACAAAATTTTAATTTTATTATAGTTTTTTAAGAATCCAAGGTCATCGTCATAACCCTGTAATTCCCCTATGATAATGATAAAGATATTCTCTCGACAGTGACAATGGATCAGATATCAGAACATGGATCGATGATCATCGATCTGCCTTAGATTCGAAGGAACTAGCCAATGTCGATGACATGAATATTAATATTCATTAGAGATATATCAAAATCTAGGTAGGATTTTTGATCTCTTTGTGATTTATGCCCCATTATTAGAATCAATGAAAAACACAGACCAACCAGCAAATAGGTTGATCCACGGTTTGCTCGTTCTTGAGGTATGGATAGTATTTGAAATTTTAAATAAGAGTTTTGTTACCCTCTTCATTCATCCTTATAATGATAACTAATCGAGGCTGACATGAAAAAAATCCATGCTCATTCCTCATATGTTCTTGGTAGCTTTATCTTCCCCCATTCTTGATTTTTTTTCCATTTGATCCTCATGGACATGACTTGACTTTCTTGAAGGCTCTGAACATGATCGGACACCTGATTTAGAGAAAAATCAACCGCAGAGGCCGTATTAATGTACATAGAGACCTAATGAGTCGAAATCTATGAGAGTCTAATTTTCTAGGAATCGATGGAGACCCAGGGGTCTACAAAAGGGACCACCAGAGTGCTGACACTGGCGGTGGCACGCGATGACAACCTCTTGCGGGTGTGATGAAAGACCAAGGGACCACTGGCAGCGACATCATACTGTGAGGTTATTGGTAGTGATGAAGGGACCATATGTGATTTATGGAAAAAAGGGGACTTGGGGGAGTCATGAGGCCAAGATGTACCATGTGGACTAGGGTGGCATGCAGTCTGGGCGGACTGCATAGACCAGGTGGGATGTGGCCATGGAAGGTTGTGTCTAGCACACAAGATAACCCACAACGAGGGCCATACCAAGGTAACTGGGTCGCACCACATTTTCCATTAGGCTAGACTAGTTTGGTTCATACTAGATAGGGCAAGGTCGAGTCAGGCAGCGGGTCAGATCAGACCTGGACTGGACCTGGACCATAGCTTTTTATGAAAATATCCATAACTTTCAAACCATGTGTCTGTTTGATTACCCATTTATGGCATTCGGACCCTTGATATGAGATGATCCTTTTTAGATACATAAGTGAGTTTTTCTTAAAGTTTTCATATGAAATAAAGGCTTGAGGGGTATGTTCTCCCATAATGAGTGTGCTATGAGAAGAATCCAGTGGCTTGATATGACTTTGAGACTTTGTGTCTTACCAAGACTACTTGTATTACTGGGACAACATGTCTTACTTGGACAATGTTTCTTATTGAGACTACATGTATTACTGAGACTATATGTCTTAATAAGACTATGTGTCTTATCTAGACTGAGTGGCCCATCTAGAATATGTGTCTTATTGATATTAGGTGTTTCTTGGATTACATCAGATAAACATATTTTTCATATTATAGATTTAAACCTCTATGAGATAATTGTAAAAAAATTGGTATACTTTTTGTATTTATTTATTATATATTTTTTGTATTTTTTTGTGGTAAACCTCATTTATATCTTAGTGGTATTCTTTTCTAGTTTTGGGGTGTCCTACTGAGTATGTTTTACTCAACCCTTCATGGGTTTTGCTCACCCCTGAATGGGTTATGAATATGATCGACACTTTAAAAGAGTCCTCGGTGGATCTGGACCAAGTGGTTCATAGAGAGACTAGATAGTTGATGTGTTCTCCTACGAATTCAAACAACTGTCTAGTACGGTTCCCTTCAGGTAGGATTTTCTACGGATGAGTTTTAGAAACTTGTGCATTCACTTTTGCAGACTCCTTTTTGGATAGGCTTGTTTCCTAGCCATGTTTACATTCAAATTTTATATTATGATACTCTATTCTTGGTATCTTAGTAGTGTGCATGATTTTTTTTACTTAGTGTTTTGTAATTCATCATTTTGGGGTTGGAGATGTGTGTGTGTGTACAGGTACTTATGAAAATTACTCCCATTTTTTGTGATATGCCTACTTAGTACTATTTTCCAGCCCTTGGACTATTGGAGGTGGTCATGGGGTAGTCACGATATGGGACCCTCTTGGACGGGTCATGATAGAGTGGTATCAATGCGGTGGGTTCTACTTAAGGATAGGGAGTCTGTGAGGTTGGTTTGGGGAAATCGTGTTTAGTGTTTAGATTTAGGATCTCGGTCAAGGGAATATAGCGTTGGTGCAGAGGCTGATGTATACATAAAATAAGACTCTGAATTCTACTCTTCAACTAAATACATGAAATCACTAGTTTTAGGTACAGTCTATTGATTGTGGTACATCATATTCTCTTCAGGATGACTCTACACAGATAGCCAGTAAGGATTCCATTGTGTGATCATGAGGATGATCCACTTATTGAAGAGACATCGATACAAGGATTTTTTACTGGAGATAGAACATTTAGGTGGTGCACCATCCATACCACCACATGTAGATCATCACATGATACCCACAATACCAGTGATTTAGGAGCGTAGGATAAGCACACTTAACAAGTTTCAGCAATAAATACACCTCAGGTTTTGAGGTGAGCCCAAAACACAGGTGGTTGAGGGATGGCTTAGGATAGTGATATAAGTTTTCCATCTAGTCAGGACACTAGAATATTAGATAATGGTCCTAACAGTGAGCCTCTTATACGTATTAGTAGGGTGATAGTGGGTTTTAGTTACCTAATCTTATGATGATATGGCTCTTCCATAGGAAGAGTTTGAGAACCTTTTCAGAGAGGAGTTCTCACCTTATGATCTTAGGGATAAGCGAATCCAGGAGCATTTACAGCTCCAAAGGATGACAAGTCGGTATCTGAGTATTCTCGCATCATACCAACCTTTCTATGTACTTAATGGATATGATACACGATCATTACTTCAAGGCTCATACCTTCATGTGATGGCTGCATAGGGACATATGATCCATTATTACCCCTTTGTGTGTTCCTACCTATATTGGGGTGCTAGAGAAAGCCTTGGAAGTTGAGTATTCTTTGGTTGATCAAATACAGCCAGTGGTAGTCAGTAGTGGGAAGGAAGGTGCCCAGATCTCAATAGTAATAAGCCTATACTAGTCATAGGGATCCAAGAAAGCCAGACACTCTAGGGGATTCCCCCAAGAGATATGATTAGTGGTGCATGTATCTTAGGGTAGAGTGAGTCAACTGAAGGAAAATTTGGGCTAATCCCACTGTGGTAAGGGACATCTAGATTGAGATTTCTTAACCTATCATATAGTTGATCATGAGATGGTCTAGGGACCGCAGAGTTAGAGATAGTGTCATGATTAGGTAGATCTATACGGAATCCTGCATGCTAGAGGACCCAGAAGAGTACTAGGAGGTGGTCCACATTTCAATATGATTGCACCAGCACCCCTAGGTGATCCACAATAGGCTTAGGGAGCTAGTGGATAGAGACGAGGATAGCTATAGACAATGTGGGATTATGAAATGACACTACATAGATAATACAAGTTACTATATATGTATTTTCCACCATATCTATAGTTTTAATAGACATAATTATGAGCCATTCTTTTGTTTCCATGAATCATTTTTCAGACTTGGAGATTTTGGTGGAACCGTTGAATTGACCGTTATGTTTAGAGACTCATATAGGAGGGGATTCAATGATCACACATAGGTGACGATAGTGTAAAATTACTCTTGTAGGTGGGAGTTTTCATTGGGATATCTTGCTAGCAGTGTTGAGGCCTTACGACATCATTATTGGTATGGACTAGTTATCCACAGTACATACTCAGATTGACTATTTTATACAAAGAGTTTGGTTTGTCTGAATTGATGGAAACGGGTTTTTTATTTTTTGGTAAAAAAGAAACAAATGTAGTGTAGGATGGACTCAATCAAAAAAAGGTGCAGTTGATCCCACATTAGTTGGCTAGCCTGATCCTCAGTGCGGTGGATGAGATGAGTCCCTACTTTTCTGCAGTGGTGGAGGATTATGAGGAAATATTTCATGAGGATATACCATGATTACTTCCGTGCGGATGGTAGACTTATAAATTGATTTATACCCCTGGATGGAATCAATATCTACACCTACATATCAGATGGATCCTAAAGAGCTTCATGAACTATGGGTATAGTTTGAGGACTTGTAGAGGAAGGGATTTGTGAGACACAATGTTTCACCATGGGCAACCCCATGTTAGTTTTCCTAGAATGAATATGGGAGCGTGAGGTTATGGGTGGTCTTCCAGATCCTGAACCAGGTGACTGTGAAAAAGAAATATCCATCACTGAGGAATGATGAACTCATCAGTAAAATGAAAGGGGTGCATTGGTTCTCGAAGATAGAACTCAGACCTAGCTATCACCATCTATGATTACAAGATAAGGATATAATGAAGGCAACCTTAAGATGTCATTATATCCACTATGATAACATGGTGATGTTGATCAGAATTATGAACACCCTAGAAGTGTTTATGAGTCTCCTAAATAGGATCTTCCAACCTTAATTAGACTAGTTTGTGGTGGTCTTGATTGATAACATCCTAGTCTGCTCAAAATATAAGGAGGAGAATATGAGACACTTAAGGATGGTACTGGATATACTCCCAGAGAACTAGCTTTACACTAATCTCTAGAAGTGTCAGTTCGGTATTTGAAGAGTCCATTTTCAGAGACACATCATTTCAGAGGCATGAGTTTTAATGGATCAAGTGATGATTGAGGTAGTTCTTTCTTGGGAGCCACCTAAGAGTGTTACTGAGGTATGATGTTTCCTTGGTTTGGATAGTTATTATTGGATATTTTTACCTAAATTTTCTAGAGTATCAACACCCTTGAAATCATTGACACAAAAGTGGAAACATTTCATATGGATGGAGAAGTGCCAGGAATGTTTTAAATAGTTGAGGCAGCGATTGACCAACACACACATCTTGAGATTTCTAGAGGGGGTTTTAGAGTACATAGTATTTTTCAATGCATTAGGAACCAGTCTTGGTTCTTTCCTGATGTAGATAAAATTCTTGATTGCATATGGTTCGTGATTTTCAAACCACATGAGTAGATCTACATGACCTATGATATTGAGTTGGCATCGGTTGTCTTTTCAATGAATATGTGGTGACATAACCTTATGGCTGAGTTGTTTATTATCTACTATGACTACATGATTCTAAAGTATATCTTCTCTTAGAAGGATCTAAACATGAGACAAAGGTGATGGTTAAAGTACCTCCAAGATTATGGCTTTGAGATTTTATACACTGTTGGGATGGGGAATATGGTGGAAAATTCCCTCAACAAGAGATTGAGTTCATAATTGCTGAATGAGGTATTCAGAGTAGTTAGGATCATTTACGATATCCTTTGTGGATGGAAATGGAAAAACTCACCTCCAGTCGATGGTTCTCAACCATCCACTCTTACATCAAGTTTGGGAGGCACAACTCAAAGATACCCACAGTAAGACTTTACATGCTACGATGTCTATAAGGCATACCCCTGATAGATATTCAAAATATAGGGAGCACATCGTTATTTTTAGAGGACTCACAGTGGTACCAATGGAATTACAGGATGAGGTCTAGAGAGAGTTCCATACATCCCCTTTGGTGGTACATCCTAGTGTGCATAATATTTACCAGGACCTCTAACATCAGTTCCGGTGACTAAGAATGAAGAATGGATTTGAATAGTTCATGTCTAAATGATTATCTTATTAGAAAGTGAAAGATGAGCACCATGTTTTACTAGGTTTGACTAAACCCCATGAGGTGACATAGTGGAAGTGAGATGGAATATATATGGAATTATTGATCGGGTAACCACATACATCCAAGGGGCACAATACCATCTAGGTGATCATTGAACAACTCTCCCAGTCATCCCGCTTCTTAGTAATTTGCGATGATAGTATAGTAGAGAGTCTTGGACGCCTATATATGTAGGAGATAGTTTTACTCCCGAGAGTTACATCAACAATAGTCTCATATCATGATTCTATCTTTACATCCCGGTTGTGGGAGGGATTTCAAGAGGCATTTAGGACTCACTTGCGCTAGAGCACAACTTTTTACCCACAAACGGAATACCAGACTCAGTTGACCATTCATGTTCTAGAGGGAATGATACAAGCTTTCATGTTATTTTTTTGGATATATTTGGGAGGATTCTTCGGGGGTGATTGATTCCTTCATTGTGAATTTGGTGGAAGCACAAGAATCTCCAGGAGAATACAAGGGAGAGGGAGGAAAAAATTCATGCATAGTAACCATATCTTTTTGAATAGTCTGGTTTTTGACTTTTTAGGGACATAAAGACCTATGGTGGGGAGAATTTAAAAACAAATATTTTCATAATTTTATTTTTATAAATTATTTGTGAAATTTTCAAGACCAGACACTAAGATGATGTCGGATTCTGAGACCTAGTGTTCCCAGAACAATTCATTGAATACTATTTAGTTTTTAAATAAGCGCATGATTGTTTTTTTCCAAAATAGTGGAATAACATATAAACAGGAACTCGGATCAGAAATCTGAGTGAACTGTTACATTTAGAGTATCAATTATACCTTAGTTGGGTCCTAAAATAGACTAGGTCGGGATGGCTGTGAATGTTAGTTTTTGGATGTAGTAGTAATAAAATATTTTATTAAAATATTTTATTTCAACATAGTGACTCATTTGATTTTTATTATAATTTTCTAGGAATCCAATTTCATCACCATAACCCTAGAATTTCCTTGGGACAAGGAGAAAAGAATTCTCTTGACGGTGAAGACAAATTGGAGATCCGAACATGGATCGATGATCATAGACACGCCTCAAATTCGAAGTATATTGCCAATGAGGATGACAGGATAATAGATCTTTATTAGAGAGTGGTCCAAATATAGGTAAGGTGTTTGATATCTTTGCGATGTTTCCATATTCATAGAATCAATGAAAGACACATAAAAACCAATGAATAGGTTAATCTACAGTTGCATTTTTCTTGGGTGATGGTTAATATTGGGAATTGTTAATGGGAGTTTTGTTATGCTATTTGAAACGACCCAATGTTTTTCAATGGAAAATTTCCTTCTTATATTTATATCATAAAAACACAAAATAATTAACTACTAAGTGATAAGTTACCTTCAAACATAAGTTTGTCACTCCAATGTTTGGAATTTTGAAAATTCGACATACACAGTTGTGTTCAAAATGATTTTTGGAGTCTAATGAAACAAAATAATTTTTGGTGAATAGTAACATACCTATAAGAATAGTAACATACCCTTATGATTAGTAATATGACACTTATGAATATTTAATCATCCAAAATAAGAGTAACATTACCTATGAATAATAAAATAAAATTTAGACATCTTATAAATTGACAATTTGACCTTAGTAAAGGTTTTGGTATTTTGTAAGTCATAAATAATTAATTATAATTAATTAATTAATTTAAAAGAATATTTATTTCCCTAAAATTTATTCATAAATTATTCAATGTATGTCATATAGTTTTTCGATATTTTATAAGACCCTACATAATTTTTTAAAGCACTATAAAATCAGTTTTAATCTTAAAAACAGTTTTTAGGTAAATTATGATTTTAATTAAATATTAAATTAATAATATTTGGAAAATTATTTTTGAAAAAATAGACTTAATTTTTGGATTCTACAAATCAAAAAATGGTTGGGTAGATTTTTGGGATTTTTCTGAGATACATGAATTTTTTATGATATAAGCTAAATAAGCTAATTATAGGGTCATGTGTGATGTTCTGCTTATGTAAGCCCACTTGGTTTGGTATTACATTATAAAATTAATATTCTTGCTCCTTAAAGACTCACTATTCCTTGCCTTGTGTGGAAATTAATAAAATAATGAATTTTATGTTAAGGAAACCCCTCTCCCCTGCACTATAAAAGCCAGCCTTCCAACCCTCATTTCCTCACACCTCTAAAGCTCCAAGGCTTCTCTAAACTCTGACCAAATACCATCCCTAGCCCCTCCCCCACGTCCAAGAGATTCTTGTCTCATCAAAAGGAAAATATTAGTCCCTTAAAGAGGTTCTCAATAGAATGATTCAATAGGTAATTTCCCTCCCTCTTCTCCTTTAATTTCCTTTCAAGTTCAAGTCCATTTATTGATCTCTCCACACATATCTTCATCCAAATAGTATTGTAACTAAAATATTATAAATATAATGTAATTTTATGATTCTAATGTGATATTATATCATACAACTCCCTTTCCCTCTTCCTTCTATTTTATTAAATAGAACGTTGTTCGTGGGGTGTTAATTTATCACCATGAAGAACGACATGCTTTCTTCTTCCATTTCTACCTTCAGATCTGGTCACGAAATCATTTTTATGGTTGAAACATAATATTTTATATGTATTATGTTGTATTTAAAGTTTTTGAAATAACCTATGGCCATATTACTATGTGATAAGTTAAAACAAGTTTGTTGTGATCCACAAACCGCCCAAATTGACCCAAATAACCATCATTTAATTCTTATCTAATGATTCATCCAAATGGATCTAATATAATTCATTATAAGATCATTAAAATAATTTAATATCATTAATGACATGTAATATAATTTATGTATGTTTACCAATGTTCTAACTGAACTTCAATTTATGAATACAAGTGAACAATCTAAGAAAAACCATAAAAACAAACATCCCCGAACAATGTTTTAAACTCTATAAGTCATCTAAAGGAACATAAAATTAAATAATGAAACCAGAATGAACCATATTAATGTACACACGGTTATTGATTTCTAATTAAATAATATAATGTCATTAAAATGTATATTAAAGAGAAGGAAGAATTCAGGTACAAGGTAAGGGGAAATTCTCGAACCCAAATTTCGTCCTTCGGGTTCTACCTCTTTCACTCCATTTTTGATATGGTCACTCCTTAAAGATCATTTTCACCATTTTAATTCCTTTTCCGGGATATAAATGTTTTATAATGATGTTTATATAAATCTAAATGTTTTCCTAAAGAACTCCTCTCTTATGAACTCAACTTTTACCTCTCATTCAAGGTTGATGGTTCTTGAATCAAGTATGTTGTTCCCTATTTATTTTGGGAACCCAAAGTTGATGAATGTGTTATTATGAGATGAAACCCATTCCATTTAATGGTTTATTTATGTTCATTTATGTTATATGTTCATTGTGTCATGCATGATAAATGATAATGTTATGATGTGACGGGTGCGCCCGGAATTATATAGCCTAATATGAGTGTTTAAATGTGACGTGTGCGCCCAGAATTATATAGCGCTCCAATGAATTAGGTAAAGTGATGAATCTCATGAGTAAATGTGAAATTGGGTGTGAACAAGATTCTAGATTGGTTCCCAAGTATGTGTAGTTGTCGACCACTAAGACATGATGTTTCATTTTTATGCTTTGCCACATTTCAAGTCTTTTATTTATGCTCCTCTCATGTTCATGGTCTTTTTCCTATGTTATGATTATTCTCACCCCATGATATATTGTTATTATATATCCTTTTATTGGGATTCTATCTCCCACCTTTTGATGTATATCCTCAGGTGGACACATGTACTAAAGAGAGGACAAGTTCTAATAAGAAGCTAGGGAAGAAGAAATTAAATAAATGTTTATGCTAGATGTGGTATTTGTTATGTGTGGTACTAGTTTGACCAAGACACTAAGCCTTTGGATCCTATTTGTGTAATAATATTATGTTTTTTATCTTTGAAATGATGTAATAGTAATGTAATGAAAGGTTGGGTCGCTATAGTTGGTATCAGAGGCAAGGTTTAGTTAATTTGTGAATTAGGATTAGTGAACCCTAGTGAAAACTTCTAGTATGAGACTAAGTAAAAATATACACACAAGAATATTTCCCTAGGGATCCAATATGTTATGTTTGTGGTATAATTTTCTAAATTAATAAGTTATTAATGAATTGTTTAGTTATGTTTTGTTCTATCCTTTTCTATTTTATAAAATGGTGGGAACTAGGAGAAATCAGGCCAACAACTCATGTGAGTGCCAATGCAATGATTGCCCGAACGACATCCCTAATGATTTGGGAGCTGGAGTTCAAAAATTCATGGGAATTATTACCCAATTATCTCAGGTTATGAATAATAACCATAATAATTGGGAACATCCTTCTTCACCAAGGAGGGAGAAACTGGCTACTAATTGTTTTATGCGGCAACGACCACCAACGTTTTGTGGATATTCTGATCCACTAGTTGTAGAACAGTGGGTAAACTCCATGGAGAAGATCTTTTCTGTGCTTCACTGTTCTGAGATGGAGAAGGTTACTCTAGCCGTTTATCATCTTGGTGGAGAAGATAATAAGTGATGGGATTTAAATAAGAACACCAAGCCAAGGGAGTAAATTGAAGAGATGGAATGGGAAGACTTTAAGATAATGTTTATTAATAAGTATTTCCCATGAAATCTTCACACGAAGATGGAGAGAGAATTCATAGTTCTCAAGGAAAAATAAGGATAATCTGTCACAACCTATAAAGAAAATTTCACAAGGCTCGCAAGGTATGCTTTGGGTTTTGTTATCAACAATGATAGAAAAATTGATATATTTTTTAGTGGATTAAAACCCAACTTTTAAAGGCTCTTCCAATTCCATACTTTGGATGTTATGGAGAAGTTTTTCGGTGTTCTCAAAGTGGAGATGGGTTTTGGAGAATGTTATCATGGCTATGGTGATAAGAAAAGAAAGATGGAGTTTCAAGCTGGTGGATCTAATGATAAAGGTGGGAAGAAAAATCAACGACCCACATGTAAAAAATGTGGGAAGTTGCACAATGGGAACTCCCTCAATGGGACCGGGAAATGATTTAAGTGTGGGAAATAAGGACACCATACTCAAGAGTGTTGAAAAGACACAAAAAGGATGTAGAATGTAGCCGATGAATGGAGAGAACCACCCATGGTTCAATGCTACAACTGTAGGGAGCTAGGGAACTATGAAAACCAGTGCACTAAACCTTGAGCCCTCAAGGGTAATCGGTGTCAGCAACCACCAAAGCCAAAGGAACAACGGAAGGCTTATTCTATCACTACTGCAGAGGTGGAGCATGATAATGATGTCGTACAGTGTACACTTCCTATTCACTCATGAATGGAAAACGTCTTATTTGATTCTGGTTCTATATATTCCTTTATATCTTGCAAGTTTTCTAGAACTATAGAATCGAATCCCCGAAACCTTAATGTAGATATATCTATAAAAATACCATGTGGTGAAATCATTGCATCCCAAGTGTTTGACTCTACTCCTATTGGTGTATGTGGGAATATTCTTCCAGAATATCTATTAATACTTCCCTTTGTGGAATTCGACGCTATAATGGGAATGGACGGGCTCTCGTTATATAGAGTGCATATCAACTTTCAGGAAAAGGAAATATCTTTTCATATTCTGAACCACCCCATGCTCTTCTACAAATTTAAGGAAGATCATGAATCTCCTTTAAAAAATCCTTCAATGGTATGGGTGTTTATTCCCTATGAAGAAGCATACCTCACAAAAATGGTTGAGTCGAAGGAATGTTCCAACCTTGAGGAAATGCCCATCTTGAGGGAATACAATGATGTATTTCCCGAAGATTTACCTGGAATTCCCCCGGATCATGAGTTAGAGTTATCAATTGAGCTCATACCCGGATCTACTCCTATCGGAAAGTGACCTTATAGGATGGCTCCTATCGAACTGGAGGAGTTAAAGAAGCAGCTGCAAAAGCATCTGGGCAAGGGGTTCATACGCCCTAGTGCATCACCTTGGGGTGCACCAGTGCTCTTTGTGAAGAAGAAGGATGGAACCATGTGACTGTGTATCAATTATCGGGAACTAAACAAGATCACCATAATGAGCAAGTAGCCTCCCCCAAGGATTAATGACTTGTTCAACCAGTTAAGAGGAGCTCAATACTTCTCAATGGTGGATCTCCATTCTGGATATCATCACGTAAAGGTGAATAAGGAAGATATTCAGAAGACTGCCTTTTGTAAAAGGTATGGGCACTATGAGTTTTTGGTGATTACCTTTGGACTTACTAATACCCATTAAATCTTCATGGATTTGATGAATAGAGTCTTTAGACATTACCTTGAAACATTTGTGGTAGTGTTTATCAACAATATTCTCATCTACTCTAGGAGAAAGGAAGAACATGAAGGAAATTTAAGACTTGTGTTGGCAACATTGATAAATGAGAAGTTGTACACCAAGTTCATAAAGTGTGAATTTTGGATGAATCAAGTCACTTTCTTGGGACATGTGATCACAAGTGAGGGAATTTATATGGATACTTCAAAGACTAATGTGATTAAGGAATGGCCCAGACCCTCTAGTGTCGCAGAAATCCATAGTTTTCTTGGATTAGCTGGGTACTACCGACGTTTTGTGAGAAACTTCTCATGATTGTCAAGCCTGCAAACTAAGTTAACAAGGAAATGGGTAAAGTATGCCTGGACGGAAGAATGTGAGGGAAGCTTCAAGGAGAAAAAGAGAAGGCTGATCACTGAACCTGTACTCACACTACCAAAAAGTGGAGAATGTTTAGTGATATAAAGTGATGCTTCAAAGAAAGTCTTGGGTTGTGTACTCATGCAAAATGATAATGTGATAGCATACGCGTCACGATAGTTGAAGATCCATGAGTAGAACTACCCGATGCATGATCTAGAGCTGGCAGCCATGATTTTTGCCTTGAAAATCTGGCGGCACTATCTTTATGGAGATAAGTGTGACATATACACCGACCACAAGATCCTAAAGTATATATTCACACAAAAGGATCTCAACATGCATCAAAGGATATGGTTAGATCTAGTCAAGGATTATGATTGCTCTATTCACTATCATCCTGGAAAGGCAAAAACGGTAGCTGATGCTCTAATCAGAAAAGAACCTGCTACTCTATCCATGTTGTGGATTGAGAAAGACCATATCTTCATGGATAAGAAAAGAATGGATTTGTAAATCATAATGGCAGGGGATACATCCTACGTTTCCCAAATGATTGCACAACCATCCATCAAGGAGAAGATTATGGAAGCACAAAGGGATGATGTGGAGATACAAATAAGGGTGAATGTAGTAAAGGAAGGGAAGCGGCATGAGTTCCATATCGATGATGATGGTATGATTCAGTTTGGAACATGGCTTTGTGTGCCTTCATAACCCATGATAAAGAAGTATATATTGGAAAAGGCACATATCTCGACTTTATCTATCCATCCTGGGAGTACCAAGATGTATCGTGATCTCCAAGAACACTTCTGGTGGGATAACATGAAAAAGGAGATTGTGGAATATATATCAATGTGCTTTGTATGTCAGCAAGTTAAAGCTGTGTGACAAAATTCCAAAGGTATGATCCATCCATTGCCTATACCCATGTGGAAATGGGAAAATTTTATTATGGACATTGTCACAGGTCTCCCGAAGACGTCAAAGGTAAATAATGCGATATGGGTTGTGGTTGACTGACTCACCAAGACTACCCATTTTATCGCTATTCGGGAAGACCCCTCGCTTGAACAACTTTCAATGATATATGTGAATGAAGTGGTGAGACTGCATGGTGTTCCACTCTCAATTGTCTCTGACCATGATCCAAGGTTCATATCTAAATTCGGGAGGAGCCTTCAACATGGTTTGAGTGGTGAATTAAATTTCAGCACGACCTATAACCCCAAACCGATGGCCAATCTGAAAGGACTATTCATACGCTTGAAGATATTCTAAGAGCCTGCTCTCTTGAATTCAAAGGTGGATGGGATCAGCATATCCCATTTTTTGATTTCTCATACAAAAATAACTTCCACTCGAGTATTCAGATTGCTCCATATGAATCTTTGTATGGAAAGCGATGTAGAACTCCAACCCGTTGGGATGAAGTGGGAGAAAGAAAGCTCCTTCGACCCGATCTTGTTCAAGAGATGACAGAGAAGGTTCAAGTCATCCAAAAACACATCAAAGCTGCTCAAAGTCAGCAAAAGCGATATGATGACAACTATCAAAGTGACTTGGAGTTTTACGTTCGAGATAATGTCTTCCTTCTAATATCTCCATGAAAGAGAGTCATGTGATTCGGGAAGAATGGGAAGCTAAGCCAAAGGTATATTGACCCCTTTGAGATCCTTGACCGCATAGGAGTTGTGACCTATCTTCTTGCACTTCCACCGAATATGGCTCAAGTTCATGATTTTTTTTATGTATCACTACTGAGAAAGTACATACCAGACCCCTCACATGTACTAAAATCAGAGGTGGTGTAGTTGAAAGATGATCACTCATATGAGGAGCAGCCAGTAAAGATTCTATATCGGAGAGATAAGGTTCTACGCAACAAGGCAACCCATCTTGTCAAAGTCTTGTGGAGAAACCATAAGTTTGAGGAATCAATTTGGGAACCAGAAGAGGCAATAAAGGAGAAACACCCTCACCTATTTGTGTAAAGTGAAATTTCGGGGGAGAAATTCCTTAAGGGGGGAAGAATGTAATGACCCAATGTTTTTCAATGGAAAATTCCCTTCTATATTTATGTCATAAAAACAAAAAATAATGAACTAATAAGTGATAAGTGACCTTTAAACATAAGTTTGTCACTTCTATGTTTGGAATTTTGAAAATCTGACATACACGATTGTGTTCAAGATGATTTTTGGAGTCTAACGGAACAAAAATAATTTTTGGTTAATAGTAACGTACCCTTAAGAATAGTAACATACCGTTATTAATGGTAATATAACAAGTATGAATAGTAAATCAACCAAAATAAGAGTAAAATTACCTATGAATAATAAAAATATATTTCGACATCTTTGAAACTAACAATTTGACCTTAGTAAATGTTTTGGTATTTTGTAAGTCATAAATAATTAATTATAAATGAATAATTAATTTAAAAGAATATTTATTTCCATAAAATGTATTCATAAATTACCAAATATATGTTTTATAGTTTTTAGATAATTTTATAATACCCTACATAATTTTTGAAAGCACTATAAAATCAGTTTTAATCTTAAAAACTGTTTTTTAAGTAAAATATGATTTTAATTAAATATTAAATTAATAATATTTAGAAAATTATTTTTGAAAAATGTAATTCCTTTTTGGATTCTACACATCGAACAATGTCTGGGGTAAATTTTTGGGATTCTTCTGAGATACATGAATTTTTGATGAATAATGAAATACCGTAATTTACTAAATAAGCTAAATAAGCTAATTATTGGGTCATGTGTGATGTTATGCTTATGTAAGCCAACTTGTTCCAGATTAAATTATAAAATCACTTTTCTTGGTCATTCAAGACTCACTATTCCTTGCCTTCTGGGGAAATTAATAAACTAATGAATTTTATATTATGGAAACCCCTCTCCCCTCCACTATAAAAGCTACCCTTCCCACCCTCATTTCCTCACACCTCTCAAGCTTCAAGCCTTCTATAAACTCTTCCAAAACACCTTCCCTATCTCGTCCCCCATGTCCAGGAGATTCTAGTCTCATCAAAAGACCCATCTTAGGCCCTTAAGGAGGTTCTCAAGAGAAGGATTCAAGAGGTAATTTCCCTCCCTCTTATCCTTTAATTTCCGATCATGTTCAAGTTCATTTATTGATCTCTCCCCACCTATATTCATCCAAATTGTATTGTAACTCTATTATTATAAATATATTGTAATTGTATGATTCTTATGGGATATTATATCATTCAACCCCCTTTCTCTCTTCCTTTTATTTTATTAAAGAGAACGTTGTTTGCGAGGTGTTAATTTATCACCTTCAAGAACGACATGGTTTCTTCTTCCATGTACATCTTCAGCTATGGTCATGAAAACATTTTTATGGTTGAAACTGTATATTTTATAAGTATTATATTCTATTTAAAGTTCATGAAATAACCTATGGCCATATTACTAAGTGATAAGTTAAAACAAGTTCACTGTGATCCAAAAACTGCCCAAATTGACCCAAATAACCATCATTTAATTATTATCTAAGGATTCATCCACATGGATCTAATATAATTCATTATAAGATCATTAAAACTCCTTTAATATCATTAATGGCACGTAATATCATTTCTGTAAGTTACCAATGTTCTACCCGAACATAAATTTATGAATACAAGTGAACAACCCAAGAAAAACCATAAAAACGAACATCCCCGAACAATGTTTTTAAACTCTATAAGTCATCAAAATGAACATAAAAAATCCATAATGAAACCATAATGAACCCTATTAATGTAAAAATTGTTCTGTATTTCTAATTAATGAATATAATGTCATTATAAAGGATATTAAATAGAAGGAATCATTCGGGTACAAGGTAAGTGGAAATTCTCGAACCCAAATTTTGTCCTTCAGGTTCTACCTCTTTCACACCATTTTTGATATGGTCACTCCTTAAAGATCATTTGTTCAAAATTTTATTTCCTTTTCTTGGATATACATTTTTTCTAATGAAGTTCATGTCAATCCAAATGTTTTCTGAAAGAACTCTTCTCTTAAGAACTCAAATTTTACCTCTCATTCAAGGTTGATGGTTCTTGTATCAAGTATGTTGTTCCCTATTTCATTTGGGAACCCAAAGTTTATGAACATGTTCTTATGAGATGAAAACCATTCCATTTCATGGGATAGTTATGTTCATTTATGTTATATGTTCATTGTGGCATGCATGATAAATGATAATGTTATGATGTGATGGGTGCACCCGGAAATATATAGCGCTCCAATTAATTAGGTAAAGTAATGAATCTCATGAGTAAATGTTAAATGATGTGTGAAAAAGATTCTAGCTTGGTTCCCAAGTATGTTTGGTAGTTAACCACTACTACATGATGTTTTATTTTTATGCTTTTCCACATTTCAAGTGTTTTATTTATACTCCTTTAATGTTTATGATCTTTTGCCTATGTTAGGATTATGCTCACCCCATGATATATTGTTCTTATCTATCCTCTTACTGGGCCTCTAGATCACCCCATTTGATGTATATCCTCAGGTGGCTACATGTACTAAGTAGAGGACACGTGCCAATATGAATCTAGTGAAGAAGAAATTAAATAAACGTTTATGCTAGATGTTGTATTTGTTATGTGTGGTCCTAGTTTGCCCAAGACACTAAGCCTTTGGATCCTCTTTTTGTAATACTATTATGTTGTTTATATTTGAAATGATGTAATAGTAATGTAAGAAATGGCCGGGTCACTATACTATTTGTTCATCCTTATAATTATAATGAATCGAGGACAACATGAAAAAATGATGATGATCATTCCTTAGATGTTCTTGGTGGATTTCTCTTCCCCTTTTCATGGTGTTTTTCAACGTTGGACCCTCGTGGTCATGGCCAGGCTTACCGGGAGGAACTGAACGCGATCAGACCCCTATGTTGGAGTAAAATCAATTGTAGAGGCTCTAATAGTGTAGATTGGGACCCCAGTAGGCCAGATCTACAGCCACATAATTTTATGGGCATTATAGGAGACCTTTTAGACTGTGGAATGGGCCACTGAAGTACTAATCTTGGTGATGGAATGTAGTGGGGGCCGTGTGTGGTTACAGATAAGAAGGAGCACTGCGGGGCAGATGGAAGCGACAGTGGTACCGTGTGGAATGCGGGGGACAAAGGGACCATGGGGAAGGCATGTGGCCAGGGTGAACTATGTGGGGAAGGTTGTGTGGGGTTGGGGAAGGCCACATCTGGAACACTAGCTGAATTGAAGTTCGGTCCAGGTCTTTTCGGGCTAGACCAGACCGGGTTGGGTCAGGCCGAGTAGGGTCAGGTCGGACAAACCGGGCCGGACTGGTTCGGGTTGGGTTGTTCAGCCCATGTTGGATCATCCAGCAGGTCGGGTAGGGTTCGATGGGTCAGATCGGACCCGAGTCAGACCTTTTTTTGAAAACAACCATAACTTTCAAACTATGTGTTCGTTTGATGAGGCATTTGCGGTGTTGGGCCCCTTATGACAATACTCTACTTTTTAGATACTCTATGTTAGTTTTTAAAAGTGTACATATGAACTAAATTCTTAAAGAGTAGGTTCTCTAGGAATAGGAACACTACGAGCGGAGTCCTGTGGCTGGCTGTGTCTCTGAGACTTTATTTCTTATAGAGAGAATGTGTCTTACCAAGACTAAGTGTTTTACTGAGACTGTGTGTCTTTCTAAGACTAAATGTCTTATTGAGACTATGTGTCTTTTGGGGACTAGGTTTGTCCTTAGTAGTATGTGTCTTATCTATATTGGGTATTTTTTGGAATACATTAGATAATCCTATTTTTCATAATATAGACTCATACCTATGTGAGCTGACTATAATATTTATTTGTGGTTTAATACATGTATTTATTTGCGTTACACTTCATGTATTTCTTTTTTGTTTACCTCATGTATTTCTTAGTGGAATTCTGTTGTGGTTTCGAGGTGTCATACAAAAAATTATTTTACATACCCCTGCATGAGCTTTGCCTACACATATCGTGTCTTGGGAAGATGATCGATGCATTGGCAGAGTTCAAGGTAGACCATGACCTAGTGGTGCATAGAGAGAAGAGTTATTCGATGTTTTCTAATACAACTTTAGAAATTGGTCCAATACCTTTCCCTTTAGGTAGGGTTTTTTACAGATGAATTTTAGGAACTTGTGCATTTACTTTTTCAGACTCCATTTAGGGATGGATTGTATCCTAACCCTATTTAATTTCAATTTTTATAATATTGTATTCTATTGTTGGTATCTTAGTTGTGTGAATTATTATTTATTTAGTGTTTAACATTTCATAATTTTTGTCTTAGAGATATGTGCGTGTGTACAGGTACATAGGAAAATGCCTCCCATTTTTTGGATATTCCTACATGGGGCTGGTCACCATCCCCAGACCATGTGAACATTGGCTTGGGGTAGTCATGGAATGGGTCCCTCTAAGAAAATTCATTCCATCAATGATCTTCAACTAGTATAAAAATATACTCTTGAATCAAATAATTCCCTCAATAAAATTCACACTTTGAACATCTATATAAACATAATCATAATGTTTGTGACTTTATAATGATTATGGAGGTCGCTCAACATCTTTTATCAGTACAACATCTCTATACTTAACATATTTTTTTTCATTCTACCTCTATCTCATAAAAATAAAAATTTATGCTTCCTTTTCACATTAAAAAAAATTCTAGTATTACTCATGATATTTTGATGATATTCATCTATTGTATTAATCACCTTATTTATCCTCTTCCTCATATCTTGATAACCCTACATTTAATTTTTCATGACATAGAAAAATATTGAATTTTCATGTTCTTCTAGTGAGGCTTACTAACTCTATAGTCTTTTATTTCCCTAACTTATAGTGATATCACAAGTTGTGTTCCTTTCTTTTTTGAAGATTTGGAGTTGACCTTTCTTATAGATGATAATATATATGACCAACTTTTGTTGAATCATTATTGGCCTTCATCCAAATTGATGTTTATGGAATTTATTGCACAACACTAGCATCACCGAATAGATCTTCCACAACACCCAATAGTAAAACACCAACTCTCCATGTCTTCATGAAAATATGGTCATATTGACTTCTTTCTTTAATTTGTGATCATATTTTGAAAATCTCATAACCCTCCACTAGAACATGCAAATTTTAAACTAAACTAATTATTTCACATTAATCCTTATCATCAAATGAATTTCAAAATTCTTCCAGATATATTTCTCCCTAATCACAAAATAATACTATATAACTCAAAGAATTATTCCAAATAGAGTTGAACAAAAAATAAATTTACTACATTTTCCATGTGGAATTTTAATATCCCCCTTTAGAATTATTTTTAGTAAAACAATTTTGTATCACTAAACACTTTTTACATTCTATGAAATCATATCATTTATCAAGGATAAAAACACCACACTAATGGATAAAGCAATGTTTGTGAAAGAATTATATCTCTAGGTATGAAATAATTTTGGATGAGTGATGTTTTTGTACTCTCCTTCAATTAAACCACATTAATTTTACTCTCCCTTTGTTTTAAAAAATAAAACATAAAATTATCATATGGTAGAAATGTTTTTACTTCTCCATTTGATATATAGTTCCACTTATCCCCCACATGAAAACATAACACAAGTCATGGAGGGGGGGTGTCTCATAAAATCCAATAAGTTAGAGCAGAATGATGAACCATAATTTTTAACATTAATCCCTCAAAACTGTCCCATAGATTTAATTTTGTTAAAATGTCACCAATTTGATCCATTATTGAAATATAATATTATATTACTTATCTAGAAGGAATTATATCCCTGTTTAAATGAAACCTAAATTAAATTTATTTTGATTTGAAGTGTCTTATTATGTTTGTGGAAGATAAATTTATCTTTGATTATTATAGAATTTTTTTGAATAATTTTCACTGTTAAATTTCAAGTTTTATAATTTAAAATTCATTAAACTATTTGATTATAATCATTATGAGAAGAAATATATCTTGATTTTTTTGTAATAAAAGTTACTGAGTTTTGTTTCCTGGTATACAAGTAAGAAAAACTATCTCCGAAAAAAACAATACTTTAAATAATGAATTTTAGTCATGTGAATAAAAAACATAATCAACATCTATGAATACATGTAAGTTAAACTCATTTAATTTCAATTACATCAAGTCACAGTTTGATGATTCTTTAATATACAAAAATATTATTTTAGAAGGTGTCAAGTGTGATTCATATAGATTAATGTGATATTCTAAATAGCAATTGATAGAATAAAAAATGTCCATCTAATACATGGTTAGATAGAGTGGACTTATAGTTATCCTCTAAAAGTATCTTTGATTAAAACAGTTACCAAAGTCATATTTAATTTAATTTACTTCAAGAGAGTCTATATTAGAAACATCATCTGAATGTTATATTTCAAACACTCTCAATAGTTCCTAGGGATTATTTTCTTATGAGATGAAGATATGAATTTCATTTTTTACAACCTGTAGCCCAACAGAGAAATTTATCACCCCATGGATCAACATCTCAAAGAATTATTTCATTTTCTCAAAGAAATTTTTATATTTATGAGTTTTTTTCAATATAAAATATTATATTATCAACATAAAAAATGAATATAAGAGTTATAAAACATGTTTCCTTTATATATAAGTTGTTATGATTTTTTTAAAAAAAAATTAATAACTTTTTGAAAATATCTTGTTTAGAGTACCAGATATGAGGGGCCTATATCAATCAAAATAAATATTAACTGAGTTTAAAAAATACACTTGTGTGCTCATTAAGTATTAATCCCTCTGTTAGTTTAATATAAAATTTTTCATCAATATAAATGCTCAATTAATGTTAAATTAACATTTATCTGAGAAAACTGATATTTTTTATGAGAATCTAGGGAAAAAATCATATGGATGAACCCAAAAATTGTAATAATAAAAAATATAATAAAAATTAAACACCTTCCACATTTTAGTATACATTGCAGACTAATCATGATTTATTCCATAAAACCTCTTCTCTTTCATTGAAATTATGCCTGAAAACCCATTTATTACTAATAATATTTTTTCATTTTCATCTCATAATAATTTTATGGGTGTTATTATTCTTATTTTTATCTAAATATTAATCATAGAATTTAACCATTCCTTATTCTCAACTAATTTTGATACTTAACAACATTCAATTTAAGAGACAAGTTCTATTTTATTCTCTATTCTTGGATTCCTACTTGTCTGAGCCCAAACATCATAATTTCCAAAAAAAATAAAATTAATTATTTAATGTATTTAACATTCAGTTTTTGTTTATAGTGAAAACTTTTCAATCATTGGATTAAAAAGAACATATTTATTTGAAATTATATTGATGATTTCCATCCACATGAATAGTTATTACAAATTATTAATTACCATCCTACATTGGTTCATTTGATTCAAATTTTTTCATCCTATGTATTGAACTTATTTTCAACCACTTTAGCAATATAAGATTTCACTATTTTCTATAATAATTTGTTTAAGAACCTATATATTTTTCTGTTGGTTGAGTAACCCACGAAAATTTCTTTCTTATATTTTTCATCAAATTTACCTATGCTGGGATTTTTGATCTTTAGTACTTCCAAAAAATTTGAAATATTTCATCATTTTTTATTCGGTTTCTATATCTCAGAGGGATTAATATATTATTACAGTACTAGTAAACATATATTCTGAACATTTAGCTATGTAATTATATATTTATTATAAAATAATTTATGAATTTTATATTATGAAAACACAGTCCCCCCCATTTCAACCAATCTATTGTTTTAATTTTCTATAACACCATTTTTCTAAGGGGTGTAGGGATCAATGCACTAATATTTAATTCTATGCTTTTATAGATGTGATTTTAGTAAGTGACATGTAAACTTATTTCCATTTTCCATTATTATCTTATATATATATACACCATGTTCTATTTTATATTCCCATCTATGAAATATAAAAATTTCCACAACATTATATCGATTCTTCAAAATCATGACAATAGTTAACTGGGTAAAGTCATAAATAAAATAGAAAAATTATAAACCATATTTTTTTTGTATTTATGTATAATTAGTTAAAAACAATTATAATAAAAATGTTCAAGGGGGTATTTTTGTTTGAATTTATACTCGTTCATGTCTTACCTCATTATCTCCCTTTTGTAATAAGCTTTATAAACAATGGATAATTCTATTTTAATTATAGGAAAATCCCTCATAGATTCTTCCATTTAGATTATTGTTATATTCTATTATGAAAGATAAAAAAGTCTTCTACAAAATATTTAATTTTCATCCTTCCCACTAAGGTAACGTGAGTTACTTTGATATAAAACAAAAAACTAATTTACACATGTTCTTACTGCTTCATAAATAGTTTTTCCATTTTTCATGCACTATATCTTATAGAAATTTCTCTATAAGACCAATATTTTTTCACCATCACATAGCCTTATTACATTTATAAAGTTATTTTTATGTCCATTAAAAAAAATTATTTGGACTTTAACTTCAGGTCATTTATGAAAATTTTCCACTAACATTTATTTTTGTGAAAAATCATATCCAAGGGTAATTAATCATCCATTATGTTCTTGAATGTTTTAAAAAACATTAACCCCACATTCCATATTTGATGAGTATCCACTATCTTGTATGCATGACATACCCTTTCAACTAGATTTTAGGAATAACTCAATAAGAAATGAATTTTTTTCTACTTTTTTTTCTATCTTATATTTCATTATTTAAACATGAGATTTATTCTGGTAATATAGCCACAAACTTATCCAAATTGTGACCTAATTGGAAAAAACTCCCATAAGTTTATTCTTTTCAACCAAATGGTTCCATTTATATCTATTTTTAACTTAAAAATTCTTTTACCTATAATCTTTTATAACATTCCTGACATGTCTTCATTTTCTTCAAGCGGTTTCCCCCCTCGACACATATGGTATCTATAGGGGAGACATATTCTTCCATAAATTATAATAATCATGTTTAAATATTACCAAACACCAATAATACCCATTTTACCTACATATTCAAAATTATGAAAAAATATTACACTAAAAAAAATTGTTTTGGTTGTCACGAACCATCCCAGATACCATAGTACCCTAATACCTAAGCTGGCACTAACCTAGATCGAAGGGATTTCTGTTCCTCCCAGTTTGGTGATAAGAACCTAGAATCATACAAGAATAAAGGTGGAATTTTTTCTATAAAATAGTGGAGGATAAAAATGATACAAGTTGTTATATCAATGATCATTAAGGAGAAAGTACAAAAAATAATATAGGTAAGACAATACCAAAGAATATAGATAAGAAATTCAAAGGAAACCACAACATCGACCAGAAAAAAGTCTTATAAACCCTATGTAACAAGTGGAAAATAGCTCCAATAGTCACCATAACCACTTCACGGTCTAAAGGATCAATAAAATCAACCACATTCAACTGGTTTTTTCACTTTTCATGGACCATACATAAGAAAATACAAAAATTGGAAAAGGGAAAGTTAGGGTGTGAGTTATAAATCTTTTTAGGGTCTCACCAAGTGTTCCATAATAGAATCCATAATCATAAACCAATAATGCCTTCAATTTTCATAAATATGGAATGGAATAATTTATTATTTTCATATTTAAGACAAAACATACTTTATTTTCAATAGATGAAAATAATTTAAATCAGGGATTAAATAAAAATTTAATATAAAATCATTTATAAAAATTATTTTTCATGAGTACAACCATTCTACAATCAACATAATATATAAACAAATCATAAACAACCATAACTATGGAAATGATACCCAAATTATGTTAAAATCTAGCTATAGTATCCTCACACTTCTCAAATTAGTGATCACAAAAAAAAAACATGTATAAACACCCCTTAGTCTGAGGATGAATATGACTCATTATAACAACCATGATCTTTATTACACACATATACATGATTTATTACATAAAATATTCACTTTAAACAACATATAATATTGATAGTTCTATAATATTTCAGGCCTAAGAACATTACAAGATTACTTAAAACATGAAACACAACATCATTATTGAAAACATCCTTTACACAACCACTATATTCCTGCATAATTAGGACTACATAGGGTAACCTGGGGACATGAATTAGAAAATGGTGAGATATAAATCCCAGTAAGGGAGTAAAAAAGGCACAACATGATTCAATACATTTTAGGAAAAAGGCATATAATTGGATCATAAAGGAAACATGAACATAAAGGCATAATAACATGGAAATGTGGAAACAACACTTAACATGGTATTAGTATGATTCAAGGATCATGGAATATGGAGCATGAGTATAACCTCATTTAATTTTAATTAGAATTATTACAATCTCATTGAAATTTAAATATCATGATACTAAAATTTACCCAATGCATTGGAGCGCATTCAAGGTGCATCATTCTTAAACATTTCACTTTATGCATAAGTGTGCCACATGGATCATAAAACATGGTTTCATAAAACATAATAATTTATTACATGATAAAGTAATATAGAATTCATATATGAAAAAATATAATTAATATGTAAATGTGGACAAAGGTGAATACCCTTGATAGATAAATGGGCTGGTTGTTCACTAAACAATGACTTTGGCTTGGAAAATCGCGGTGCAATTTCGGCAGCATAACGGTGTGACATAAGAGTTCATAAAAATGGTTGATGAGAGTGGAAGGGGTTTCTCATCATATTTACATGAAATTTAAAGTATGGGGGTCATATATATACATGTCCCAACTTATTTAATGGAATTTATATTTTTAATACAAAATAATTTCTTGAATGTAAATGATGAGAGAGAAATCCCTTATGGAATTTCGGCATGGTAACAGGTGTACTTGGGAGCCATTAATGAGAGAGAAAGGGAAATATCATCATTGAAACGTAATGATGGAATTATGGGGGAGGTGATAAATCATACCCCAACATTTTAATCTGAGAATAAATGGTCATAACAACATGATGAAGTTTGGGCAAAATTGAGAAAGGAGGAAATCCCTTACTTGGAAGTGTGATACCAAATGCTTGGGAGGGGCTTCAGAGATGCCTCTTGAGAGCTTGGGGCATGTTGGGAGGATTATAGATAAAGGACGGTAGAGTATGGTCAAACTAGAAAGTCTTTGAGTGGAGAGGACGTGGGATCTTGGGTGGGTTCATATAGGAAAGGAGAGAGAATTCTTTATTATTTAGGTTTGGGACACCACACATCAAACTAATCAAAAACCCCAACAAGACCATTATTTTTTTGCTTTATTTTTTCCAAAGGGGATTGGAAAAAAATATTTTATACGGAAAATGTCTTAACTTCTTATAATAATGGGGTTTCTTATATGGAGGTGAGTCACACTCTCAAGGAAATCAATTTAAATAGCTAAAATGTTTTATATGTCTTGGAGGGTCCACTAAGGCTTTGTAAAATAAATAAAAGAATCCTAAAATTACATTATTTTAATGTTAAAACATATATTTTCCTAAATAATGTTTATATTATTTTATTACATCACTATTAGGTCATTATGATGTCCTAAACACATTATATATTTAAACGGTATTTAATTTTTACCCAAAAATTCGACTGTCTCAGAAAATTATGAAAAATTAGACCTTGTATAATTTTGACATCCTGATTCCAAAAATAATATTAATTTTATCCAAATAATTTTCTAAATAATTGAATTTTTACTTTTAAAATAAAAACTGACATTTATCGAAAATTCATGAGTTTTGACAAAAACATCTTTCAAACCTTAATAAAAATTACAATGGTATTCATAAAAATTATGTGACCATTTATACTTAATAAAACTTAATTTAATTATAGTAATATTTTATCAAAATATTATATAATTAAAAAATCCATTAATTTATCAAAATAGATTTCTTAGTTGAATATTAACCAAAAAAATACTATTTGAGCTTTAAAAACTATTTACATAGTAACGATATTAAAATGAATGTAGATTACTAATTATATACAAAAGTAATGCACATAATCATAGTTCTAAGTTCTTGTTACATAACCCCTTATAATACTTTCATATGACCAAAGGGTAAGGTGTGAGATGGTCACAGACTCTTGGGGTGGCTCAGATAACATCGCATGGGTGGTAATCTCTATCAACTTGTGCTCCCCCCGTAGGCATTTCGATTCGATCTTAACATGTTGAAGCTCAGCATGGGATTGGTCTAGAGTGAATCCCAATGATACCACCTCTTTTTTTATCTCTTACAAATGGGATTTGTATAGGGATAGTCTACTAGATGAGGCCATCACTTCCTTTGTCTTAGTAAATTGGATTTTTTGACGCACAATATTTATACTAATCATGTGATCACTCTTCCAGAGATATATTAGCAATGGTCACAATTTTTAATGGTATTTTAAATTTCAAAAACATAAAACCAAGGATGTTCATATGTTAAATAACCATCTTACATAATAAGACATTTAATTAGATCAATATTAATTTTTATTAATAAAAGTATAGGTCATTAAAATCTTCCCCCTTAAGAAATTTCACCCTCGAAATTTCCTTTTCCCAAACTAAAGTAGATGTGGGTAACTCTACTTCATCACTTCCTCATATTTCCATGTTGCCTCTTCAAACATTTGGTTTCACCACAGCACCTTGACGAGGGGGATAGTCTTATTTTGTAGAATTTTTTTCTCTATGATCTAATATCTTCCCTGGTTGCTCCTCGTAAGAAATATCATCCTCTAACAATACTTCCTCTAAAGAGAGTATATGTGAATGGTCTGGTATGCACTTCCTTAGGAGGGATACATGAAATACATCATGTACATCTTCCATGGTGGGTGGAAGTTCTAGTTGTTTGGCCCCAACCCGACACAATTAAGAATATAAAAGGGGATGATGTACCTAGGACTTAACTTCCCTTTCTATCCAAAACTCATGACCTTATTCCACAGAGATATGCAGAGGAATACCATGTCTAAAACTTTGAACTCAAGGTCTCATCCATGGTCATCTTCATAACTCTTCTCTCGACTTTGGGCTTCCTTGATATGTTGCTGAATGTATTTCACCTTTTCCACCATTTCTTCAACCATTTTAGGTCTTATCATCTTACGTTGACTGATTTCATCCCAACACGCCGGTGTTCTACACCTTTTCCCATAAATGGTTTCATATGGTTCCATTCAGATGCTTGAGTGGAAACTTTTATTGTATGAGAATTCAACCAGTGGAAGATGTTAGTCACATCCTCCTTTTAAGTCCATATAACATGATATTAAAATATCTTCCAATGTCCGAATAGTTTTCTCAGATTACCCATTAGTTTGGGGATGACAGGCCATACTAATTTTCAGTTTAGTTCTTAGAGTATATTGGAGTATTTTACAAAACTTTGAGTGGAATCTCAGATCATTATCGGATACAATAGATAGTGGTACTCCATGAATCCTTAACACTTCTTTGATTTTAATCCATGAAATTTGATCCAATGAGAAATACTATTGAATCTCAATAAAGTGAACTATCTTCATAAGATGCTCCACAACGACCCATATTGCATTGTTTCCTCTGGATGTTAGTGGAAGTACAGTGACAAAGTCCATGGTAATGTTGTCCCACTTCCATGTTGGTATGGGTAGTGGTTGAATCATCCATTTAGACTTCTACCTCTCAGGCTTCACTTGATGACATACTAAGCACTTCGATGTATATTCCGTAATCTCCCTTTTCATATTGTCCAAAAAAAATTCTCTCGGAGATCTCGATACATCTTTGTGCTCCCTAAGTGAATAGATAAGGTTGAGCAATGTGCGCCATTCATAAGATCCTTCTTTATCTCTGGATCAGATAGTACACTTAATCATGACCCAAATCACACAATTTCACCCCTGTCAACCAAAAAATATGAGGATCTCCCATTTATGATATCTTCCACCCTTTTTAGAATTTCTAAATTCTTTCTTTGAGAATCCTTTATTTTCTCAGTTAGCGATGGTTGAGAAAACATTTGAGAAAGGATTTATGATGTTCCTCCCATAATTATTCCCATTCCCATACTCTTTAAATCTAAAGAGATTGGATCTTTTTCAACTCTCAACATTGAAAATGATGGATGATCCTTTCTACTAAGATTATCCACCACTTAGTTCACATTCCCAAGGTTGTAATGGACTGATCAGTCAAAATCCATGATGAGTTCTATCCATCTTCATTTGCGGATATTAATCTCTTTTGGTGTGAGTATATATATTTGAGGATCTTGTGATTTGTATATATCTCAAACTTCTCCCAATAGAGATAATGCCACCAGATTTTCAACACGAATACCACATCCTCCAACTCCAAATCAGGCATGGGATAGTTATTCTCATTTAATTTCAGATGCCTTGGGGCGTAGGCTATCACTTTATCATTCTACATCAACAGACATCCCAAGACCTTCTTTGAAGAATCACTGAACACCAGAAAAAGTTCTCCACTTGTGGGTAAAGTTATCATTAGTGCAATGATAATCCACCTTTTCAACTCCTTGAAGCTATCTCCACATTCATCGCTCTAGGAAAACCTTACTCCCTTTTGAGTTATCTTGGTAAGAGGGTTGGACAATCGTGAGAAATTTCTCACAAATCGGGGATAATATCTTGCTAACCCTAAGAATCTCCGAATAACAATTATTGATGATGGCCTCAATGATCCCTCAATTGTAGTTGTCTTGGAGATATCCATAGATATCCCATTTCTTGTGATTATATGACCCAAGAATGATACCTCCTTTAACCAAAACTGACAACTTTGTGTACTTTGCATAAAGATTCTCCTTATACAAGGTCTATAGTATAGTTCTTAGATTCTCTTCATGATCCTCCTTGGTTTTGGAGTATATTAGAATATCATCTATAAAGACTACCAAAAATGTGTTGAGGCAATATCTAAAGGCTCTATTCATAAAGTCCCATGAATATTTATGGAGAATTTGTGGGTTTGAAAGGTATTACTATGAATTCATAGTTCCCATATCTTGTACAAAAAGTAGTCTTAGGGATATCTTCCTTATTCACCTTTACTTGGTAATATCCCTACCACAGATCCACCTTGGAGAAGTATTGTGCTCCATGTAGTTGATTGAATAGGTCATCAATTCAAGGATGAGGATCCTTGTTCTTTATTGTTATTTTTTTGATCTTGAGATAATGAATGCAAAGGAACATTGACCCATCCTACTGGATGATGAGTAGGACATGAGCACCCCATGGTGAAGCACTTGGACATATAAACCCTTTATCCCGATTCTCCTATAGTTGTTTCTTCAGCTCCTCAAGCTTCAAAGAAGAAATTCTATAAGGAGTCTTAGATATTGGCAACGCCCCAAGTATATGGTCAATTGAGAATTCAACATCTCATCTAGGAGGAAGGACATGAAATTCCTTGGGAAACACTTCAGCGAATTCCCTCACAATAAGAATTTCTTCAAGGATGGTTTCCTCCTTAGACTCAATCATCTGAGCCAGATACACATGCTCATAGGGTAGTAATATCCATTCTTGAGAAGATGGTGCTAAAAAAGATTCATCTTCCTCCTTACACTTGTATAGAATCTGGGGTCTATTATTTATATGGATAGTGATTTCACTCTCCCGACAATTTATGTTTGATCTATATAAGGAAAGCCAATCCATGCTGATAATTAAATCAAATTACACTAGAGGGAGTATGAAAAAGTTACCCAGGAAGTTTAATCCACAAATTATGACATGGGAGGAGTTATATTCATGGGATGAAATTATTTCACTATTTTACGTACTCACTGACATCTTTACATCGATGATTTTTGGTGGTGTTTGGATTTTTCTACAAAATTTTCGGGATATAGAAGAATGCATAGAACCAGAATCAAAAAGTACATTCACTATTCTTGAATAAATAACTAGCGTACATGTTAGCAGTTCATTGTCAGGGTTAAATTCGTCGGTAGTGATGGAAAAAGCTTACCCTTGCTGCCTTGGAGGTTGTTGGCTGCCTCCAAAAACCCTTGGCTAAGGGCACTATCTACAAGGTTCCCTCATTCACTATAGTTGAAGTAATGAACATTGAATTAAGAGTCAAACAAAGCATTCCTCTCCTCTATTACTTCCATAAGTTTCTCCTTTTGGCTATTAATGGCTAGATGCCCTTCTCTTCCACACCTAAATGCTTTCCTCATCCCCTTTAGGCAATTTTCGGTGTTCTTCTGTCCACACCTTTGGCAAGTGGGGTGATGGAATTTCATAGCACCATTGGATTTATCAATCATACTACCAGAATTTAAGTCCACCTTATGCTTATTATCCCCATGATATTTCTGAGATTCTTCATTCTCTATTTCATCCTTGAGGGAATATTAGACAATTTCATAATAGCTATCAAAGTCATAGATTGTCAGGGCTTTCTGTAGTCTAGGTTTCAGCCCACCAAAGAAGTGGTCAACCTTGCGTTCGGGGGTAATGAAAAGGCATGAGGCATATCGTGCATGCCTTGTAAATTTTTCCTCATTTTTTTGATGGATTTTTCGTCTTTTTTATTAAGGTCAATGAAGTCCCTTTCCATCTTAAGCTGGAGGGTGCGAGGAAAATACTCATCAATTTTTTTTCTAGAAATCCTTCTATTCGAATGCCTTGATCTCCTCCTCTGGCTTCATATTTTTGATTAATTTCCCCCAATGACTAGCTTCATTCTCTATACGATAATCATCCATTAGAACATTGTCTTGTTCAGAACATTGAAGGATAGAGAATATCTTTTTAATGGAGTTGATTAATTGTTCAAAAATTGATGGATCAGATGATTCATTAAAAGAAAGAGTTCATTGTCTCATAATGCTCTCGATTTAAACTTATTCTTTCTTGGAGGGGGGGGGGTGAAAGTTCCTCTTGACCAATGTTTCTATTCGAATATTGAGTTAACTGAGAGAGTATCATGACAAAGTTCATGTTTCCCACTCCCATCGGATTGGGCATCTCATTAGAACAGTCATCACATTGGTCTCGACATCCGTTGTTAGCCTGAGTCCTCCTATTACCGGCCATTTCCTGGAATAAAAGGAATTTTAGGGGTAACACATAAAAGTCAATCCAAATAAAAAAAATAGACGACTTATAAATTACTTTTATTTTTGTAACGTATAAATATAAAGGCTTCAATCTATGTTATCCATGATCTACTTTCTAACATATATTCTTAGGGGATTTTTTTTAATTTCCCTTAATAATGGTTCATATTATGTTGTGAATTTACCAAAGAATATCCCTTTAATGTGTCATAACCAAGAGTACATCAAGGCCCGTTGTTGTGTACCAGAATTCCAAGGGTCAAACCTGAAACCCCTTGTCAGAGTTTTCACTCCTAGGTACATTTGTGTCCAAGACGCCTCTACATGCTCGTATCCAGAAAATGATATATATGATTGATAAACCACTTACTCAATACTCTCCAAAACTTAGGAAAGTTTTTATTATACTTAGTATTATCCCTAAGGCTTTTATAATGGTTTTCTAATCCTAATCCAAAAAATATTTAAAACTATCCTCTAATACCATCTTTAAAAACCCTGCTCTTTATTAAACACCTAAAAATGATTTTTTATATAAAATATTCTCATAAAACAACATATAAGATCAAGATTTATAGTGTCTCTGGGGCTTATTAACATTACATAACAACTTAAAACTTGAATCATGACACATTTATTGAAAACAAACATTACATGATCACTATATTCCCTAGTAGAAAACATTGAATGGTGTAACTTGAGGATATTTATAAGAAAAGGGGGAGCTATAAATCCAAGTAAGGGAGTAAACAAGGAAAAACAAGAAGAATACTATAAAATTTTAGGAAATATGCATTTCAATAGAGTATAAAAGAAACATGAACATAAAGGCAAGATAACATGGAAATGTGGCAACAACACTTAACAGGTATTACATTGATCCAAGGCTCATTGCACAAGGAGAATGATTAAAAAATAATTCCACTTGAATTATCATGATTAAAACCTCATTTCACTTGATGTATCATGATACTAAACGTTACCCAGTGCATTGGAGCTCTATCAAGTCACTCCATTCTTAAGCATTTTATTTCATGCATAAGTGTGCCACATGGATCCTAAAACATGGATTCATAAAACATTATCAATTATTCCAAAATAAAGAAATGTGTAATTCATACATGAAACTATAAAATCAATAAGTAAATGTGCATAAAGGTGATTACCATTTATAGATAAATGGGAAGGGTATTCACTACACATTGACTTTGGCTTGGAAAATCGTGATACAATTTCGGCAACATAACGACATGACATAAGAGATCATAAAAATATTTTATGAGAGTGTAAGGGGTGTATCATCACATTTACATGAAATGAAAAGTAAGGAGTTTATATATATACATCTCCCAACATATTTAATGGAATTTATATTTGTAATAAAAATGAATTTCTTGAATGTAAATGAGGAGAGAGAAATCACATACGGAATTTCAGCATGGTAATAAGTGTACTTGGGTGGAATTAATGAGAGAGAAAGGGGTATATAATCATTAAAAATTAAGGAGGGTATTATGGGGGAGGTGAAAAATAATATCCCAAAATTTTTTATTGACAATAAAAGGGAATAACAACATAATGAATTTTGGAAAAAATTTGAGAATGGAAAAATCCCTTACCTAAAAGTGTGATGCCAAAGGCTTGGGATGGGCTTGAGAAAGGCTTCTTAAGAGATTGGGGAACCTTGGTAGGATTATAGAGAGAGAGTAGATAAGGGGTATGTAGAACTAAAAAGGATTTGAGTGAAGAGGAAGTGGGATCTTGGGTGGGTTTATATAGGATAAAAGGGGGAATTCATTGTTATTTAGGTTTGGGACACCACACATTAAACTAATCAAAACTACAAACCAGCCCATGGTTGTTTCTCATGTTTTTCCAAAGGGTAGTGGAAAAAAATATTTTATATTTCCAATGGCCTATATTCTTAAAATAATAGGGTTGCTTATGTGGAGGAGAGTCACACTCTCAAGGAAATAAATTTAAAAAGCTAAAAAGTGTTATAAGTATTGGAGGGTCCACTAAGGCTTTTCAAAATAAATAAAACAAAACTAAATCAAATTATTTTAATGGTAAAACATATATTGGATGAAATTAATGTTTATATTATTTTATTACATCACTATTGGGTAATTATAAAGTCACAAATCACATTATATATCCAAACGGTATTTAATATTTACCCAAAAATTTGACTTTCTCACAAAATTATGAAAAATTCACCGATGGATAATTTAGACATCCTGGTTTGAAAAATAATATTAGTTTTATCCAAATAATTTTCTAAATATTTGAATTTTTACTTTTAAAATAAAAATCGACATTTATAAGAAATTCATGGGTTTTGACAAAAAAAATATTCAAACCTTAATAAAAATTACAATTGTATTCATAAAAAATTATATAATCATTAATAATTAATAAAAATTAATTTCATAATAATATTATTTTATTATAATATTATTTAATTCAAAAATCCATTAATTTATCCAAATAGGTTTCTTAGTTGAATAGTAATTAAAATTGCTATTTGTTCTTTAAAAACTATTTACAAAGTAACAATAAACAAATTAATGTATATTCTTTATTATATGAAAAAATAATGCACATAATTATAGTGTTAAGGTATTGTTATATAACCCATTATAAAACTCACATAATACTGAAGTGTAAGGTGTGTGATGGTGAGAGACTCTTGGGGTGTCTTCGATAACATCACTTGGGTGGTAATATCTATCAACTTCCACTTCTCCCGTAGGCAGTTTCATTCGATCTTAACATGTTAATGCTCAGCTTGGGATTTGTCAAGAGCAATGACCAATGATGCCATGACCTTTCTGATCTCTGAAAAATGGACTTCATATGACAGAAGTCTACTGGATGAGGCCATCACTTCCATTTTCTGAGTTAATCGGATTTGTTGAAGCCCTAAATTTAAACTAATAATGTGATAAATTTTCAATGACTATATTTTAAACGATCACAATTTTTAAAGATATTCCAAAATCCAAAAACATAAAACCAAGTAAGTGAATATTTTATATAACCATATTACTTAATAAAATATTTAATTAGATCAATAAGAATTTTCATTAATAAATGTTTTGGTCGTTACACTTATCATCAATGAATCAGGGATGACTACACAAAAATAGGCTTTTGTTAGATTTATCATCATCAATCAATTTAATGGTGATGAAGATAATAGTGTAAATTTCTTCAATAATACACTAACTACCCAGAATAATATGTCCATAATCAACCAATAAATAGTGTGAAAATCATCTCATTTAAAATCAATTATCATTTACTATATAAGTTTCCAATTTTTATTAACAATATTACAATTAAATTTCAAAACCAAACATGGGGTTTTTCATTATTTCCATAATGGTAAATCCAAAATAAAAAATTTAGATTTCATTGCCTCAATTTGATCTATTTTTCTTGAAAAAAATTCTCAAATCATTTCACAAATTCTATCATTTTCAAAATCCACCCCACAATCAAAATCCCATTGGAATTGATATTTCTCTCAAAAGCCATGCCATTTAAAATTCAAATTCAAATCTTCTCAAATCAGGGTTTTATAAATCAAATTAAATATATTTCAAACAAATGAAGCAAATTAGGGCTTAAATTACATTGAAAATATCATATGGAACCACCGACCTTTAATCACAAAATCATAAAATTAACACCGACAATAGGAATTCCAATGATAGAAAGAGGTGAAGATGTTCTAAAAATAAGATATAGAATCAAGATCCATCAATACATTTATTAAATCTATAAAATTTTAGTTTAGATATATAATAAACTTCAATACCTAATATTGTTGAAGGAGAAGAGGAAGAGAGATTGAAACTAACTATATGAGAGGAGATACACTTACTCAGAGGAGATTAATCAAGATCAACACCACATTGATCCACCAAGGAAAAGGTTTGTAGGGGTTAAAAAACCTCTTGGGATCCTCTAAGTAAGAATAAAACATGTTTCTTCAGAATGGGGAAATTTGAAACTTAAACGGGTTGGGGTAGTTGGTGATTTTACAATTAATTTTTGAATTAATTAAAAGACACATGCATAGTTCGGTGGAGGGGGAGAACAGTTAGGGAAAACCGTGAACCAACCATAAACTCCTACTATTTTGGAATCATGGTTTACCTTTAAAACGACAAAGGTTTTGGAAACAATTCACAAACCAAGAATTAAACACTATACATGGGTGCACAATTTTGACTAGGGGAGATACAGTTTGGTCAAACTGTCCGCCAAACATGTACAACCCAAAAAGCCTCAAAAAATTTCCATGTACTCTCAAAACAACCCCGATACAAAACCAAACTCAAAGGAGTTAAAAATAATGGTCATGGAATACCTAAAAAAGGTTACATGATGTCATAACATCGAAACCATGAAACAATTTTGTCCCCAGAAATCAAGTCAAGAAATTCCATATCAAAGAGATGAGGCCACTAATCTCTCACCAGTGCCTCATGTACCCATGTATCATGATAATATGAAACAAGAAACCATATAAAGTATACAAATGTTACCATGCTCCCATGATTCACCTTTTTATCCTAATCAACAATCCTAACTAGATGCTTATTCATAGATAAATCAGCTTCAACATACAGATCCTCCCAACTCAAGACATGAGATGGGTTAGAAAGATACTTAAGAAGTTGTGATACATGGAAATATTTATGTATTGATGTTAGTTTTGGTAGAATCTATAAATTCTAAGACACTTTCACCACCTACTCAACAACCTCAATAGATCCCACAAACCAAGGTGCAATATTCCATTTTTTTCCAAGACATCGATGATCCCACCAAGGTGAATCTCTGAAGAACATCCAATCACCAACTAAAAACACCAAAAATCATATATTATGGTCATCACAGAATTCCTCATGAAAAAATACACAACACAATGACTTTAAAACCATATAATTCCCTCTTTGGAGAAAGACCACATAAAAAAATTCTCCCCACCATAAAGAGAGTCACTAATTCCTGAGAATTCATCATCACCCTACTTGTCCTAAAGAGTCATCTTAAGAAGATAGGAGTTCAAATGAACACTGGAAAAATGACTCATAATTATTCTATTAGAATACTAAATATAGCTGTGTAGAGAGAACCATCAAATTCAAAACCTATGATGATTCTTCAATGGCTTGGTTTGGAAGTTTCCTGCTCAATTCATCAATAAATAAATTCCACTCTCTCGGGGGTATACTAAATGTTGAAGTAGAAAAACTATATTTACTCCACCCAATAAATATTACATAGATTCAAATATTATTTTTGAGAACATATAACATAGGATTTTTTGATTAGACCAGATGGTAAACATTTCTAAAATTTTTTATTCCACCAACATTTAAGGGAATGCATCAAGATTGCAAATTTAATATCTTGGGTATGATAACTCTTTTCATTTGGCCTAATATATCTAGATACATAGTCAAAAACACGATAATACTATATGATAACATATCCCAAACCTAGATGCGATGCATCATAAAAGACCACATAGCCCTTCCCATCAACGTGAAGCGTCTACACCAAAACAAAAATAAAAATATGTTTTATCTTAACAAAAAAAAATCAAACCTTTATTATCCCAAACAAAATTCAATCCCTGCTATGTGAGAGAAGTCTTCATAGAATCCGACATTGATAAATCATTACAAATCCATGATAATACCCCTATAAACATAGGTTGATCCAAATTATGAAAACATTTTGTAGTTATTCCCATGTCAAAACATCACTCACCTTCTCAAGATCAATTGAAATAATATGTTCTGAGACCACGTGTCCCAAGAACATCACTTCATGAACCCAAATAGTACATTTAAAGAGTTTGGCATATAGTTAGTGATGTCTCAAAATTTCCCTCACTATCTTCATATGATACATGTGATCCTACATGGTTTTATAGTAAACCAAACATTTAATCCATGAAGACCACCACAAATGTAAAAATATGATTTTAGATGATTATTTTTATCAATTCCATAAAAACTATATGATCATCAGTTAGAACTAGTGGCATGACCAGATAATCATGGGACTTGAGTCTTAATCTATTTTATTTTAGTGGATTCCATATGGTATGGTGGAATAAACACTAGTTATGTACCAGTTAGTAAATCAAAAGAAAACTCAACCTCTCTTATTAGTGGAAACTAGAGAAATTGAAAGGAATCTATTTGGAAAGTAGATAATAACTGGAGGGATATCATCACTCAAGGATTCACTCTCAAAGGAAAAAAACAATAAAATTAACATATCCAACTGTAGAAAAGAAGGTCCACCTCTACACTATCTGAGGCCCTATTCTCCATGAAATACATGGATTCCCCCATCTGGTGTGGTAAAGGATACCTGCAAAAGATAATAAAAAATTTGGGCCTGATGAAAAATAAACCATTCCTTATTGAGAATTATGTTAGGAGATATCATATCAAGAACCATAAAATTATAGGTATGATCAATCTAGGACACAAATAAAACAAAAAACCAGACACCAAAAAACCATCTATCTCTTTGATCAGAAGGGATTATTAATGCCCATCAATAAGATAAAATATTTATATGAAGAGTTTGAAAATAAAAAACATGGGTCTATATGAATGATTGAGATACACCAGTATCAAATTAATCAACTAATAAAGATGAATATATAGTTATGGTAACTATCACAGTCACTGGATCCATGTAATATTACTCTAGAGACTCTTTCACTACGTAAAAAATATTAAATCTAGTTGATTCTGGCTTGAAACTCTTGGTTCTTGAATCATATGATTGCACCATAATAATTTTAAGTGCTTATAATCTCATTCCACTATGTGGAGTAGAAAATATATAATGAAATTTCCACATGTGACCTGAGTGTCCACAGGAACTAAATATTAGTATTCCTCAGTGAAAATCCATTATGAATGCCCAACCATTCCACATTGGAAGCAAGTCAAAAGGCCTCTACCAGGAACTATAGGAGGTTTGAGAGAACCATACCATTGATATCCACCATGTGACTCATCACACTTATTCTTTCCTTTAAAATAAATCATTGAACTTCCACTGGGAGAAAAAGGAACTCCTATCTACCCTAACATACTAGCCATGTCAAGATTATCCATCAACGCTCTATCGGGTACATAAGTATAAGAATCTAAATTTAGTATGAAATACTTGGATATAATATTATTTCGAAGTCCCATATCAAATTTTTATTCCTTCAAAATATCCATAGTCACAATATTAAGACAAAATTGAACCATTTTAATCTAGTGGTGTTCATGCCATGTCATAGTCTTGTCACTTTTCTAAAGATTAAGAAACTATATATACTTTTTTAAAAACATGGAATATAGATAAAACTAATCAATAAAAAGGACATTGAATTCTATCAACTCTAAAACATCATGATTATTATACATCACCATAGAATCCCAACACTTTCTTTTGGGACCCCTAATATTTAATGTAGAACACTTCAATTTAATTAAATAAGTTATTTACAAGAACTCAAAAATAAAATCAATACATTCATCCAGTCCTTAGCCTCTTGAGAATTATTAGAGGATTAAAGAGCTGGTGGATTCTGATGAATAATCACTTGTGCATGATCTCTAGAGTCAGGCCTTCTATATTCCATGATTGGAGCCTGAATGGGAATGGGTGTGACAGCCTATCCCAGATCTTGGATATCACGTACCACTATCTTAATGCGTTTCTATTAAAATAGTGGGTTCACCTATCATGGTTTACTGAAATCTCACTCCTTAGGTTGGATCAAATGAATTCTCAGAGGCATGAGACTACACAACATCAAAAAACAATAAAAAGAACATTAATAATGGGAATTCAGATCAAAAATGAATATGGGAGACAAAAGTCTAGGATTTTCAGAACACACTAATCAAAAAAGGAAAATCCTATAAATTGATCAAAATACTCCTCAAAGATAATTTTCCCACTACTCATTGTGACTTAAGAATTTTAATGATTAGAGATATCCAGGTAATTTCTCATAAAAACCATCCAAGTCCCATTAATCCTATATCATGTCTACCGGGACAACCCATACCACACATCAACATCATGGAAATAATTTTATCCCGTAGCATTTATACCACTTTTTCACAAACCATTCCAGATACCCCAGTACCCTGCTACCAAAGCTGGCTCTGACATAGCCTAAAGGGTGTTATTGATACCCAAAGGTCATAAAAGACACAAAGAATCATGCTTGAATAAAGGGGTAATTATTTTTTCATAAAATATTGGTTGTTCAACAAGAAACAAGTTGATATATCAATTCTCCTCCAGGATAATTTTCCATAATTCAGACATGTAAGAAAGTACCCATGTAGGCAGATTAAAAACTCAAAGGAAACCAAAAGGTTAACTAGAAAAATTCTCGGAATCCTTATGTAACATGTGTAAAACATCTCCACCAGTCACCATCACCACTCCATGGTCCAAAGGATCAAGAACATACACCACCTCCAAGTGGCACTTTCCCTTTTCTCAGACCTAGAATATGAAAATCTATAATTTCATAAAGGAAAAGTTATGGTGTGAGATAAAAATTCCAAATGGGTCTCACCAACTGTTCCATAATATCATCATCATATATATTTATTTAACTTATTCCACAAAAGTGAGAAGAAAAATAAAAAGTAAGAAAAAATGTACAACATAAATGAATATGGAGGCCTAAAATAATGGAGAATAAGTGTTTCCCTTTGACAAGATTAGTCCCCTTCAGAGGAAAGTATTCCATGTTGATGAAGTAGGCAAGCATGGTATTATGATCTTCCATTTCATCAAGAAAGTCATATACTTTAATACCCTCCCTCCAAGTGTGAAGGATACTAGTATGACTATTTATTAAACCCCTACACCACCTAATAATGTGACCAATAGACCATGGAATAATACCTCATCCATGTAACGAATTGTGCACTGATTGGGAATCTGTATCAATTATTGCCAGATTGATGTTATCCTACTTACAAAGAAGAAGGCCAGTGTTAAATCCTTTGTCCTCATCATGAAGAGAATCTCCTCTACCAAATAAGGTATTATATGCAAGAATAATAGATCCATGAGATTCCTTGGGCACATTTCCTCCCCTAATAGCCTCTGATAGAAAGGATTCATCTATGTTTAGCTTAAAACTAGATTTGGGAGGAAGCCATTCGATCTATTGGACTTGATTAGTAAGTGGAATTTTCTGAACATGGGGACTGTGAGCAATGAGTAGCCTGGGAGAAGAGGATTTTTTACAATTCTTGATAAGATGAACTAAATCAATTAGAATATTACAAGTTTTAACAATGAGTGAACTCCCTAAACTAGAAACACCTCCAAATCGGACCTTGTTCCGAGCTGACCAAATAATCCATCACCCCACTGAGAGAACCAAAACCCAAGATGGAAAAATTTAAAAAATGTATTATAATAAAAATTTCAAACAAAATAATTTATATAAATAATTTTTCATGTGTAAAATAGTTATATTACAAATGGAATATATAATAAATCATACACAACAAACACCATGTTTATTTTCTCTAAACCATGTCCGTTTTAGGCTATAGGATCCTCACACTCCTCAAATTAGTCATCACGGCTAAAAATTTCTACACAAGTCCCTTAGGCTCAGGCTGAATAGGACTCATCAACATCACATCAAGGATAGTCATGTAGAAATAGTTTTTTTAGAGTTTTCAATGTCAATATATTCCTAGGGGATCAAGATCCTCGAATTATTGGCCCAAATAACCCACTAACTACCCCATAACACATGTACTCAATCAATCAATCAATAATGGAAAAGTAATTTCATTTCAAATCAATCATCATTTATAGTATTATATCCTAATTTTTATTTTCAATATTCCAATTCAATTTCAAAACCAAGACATGTGTTTTTTCATCATTTAATGACTTTTCAATAAAAAACATGAAAATGCGGTTTCATCATTTCAATTTAATCGTTTATTCAAAAAAAGTTAAAAATCATTTCATCAATTATATCATTTTCAAAATTCACTGCACTATCAAATCCCCATAGAATTGATGGATTTTCCCAAAATCCACGCCATTTTAAATTCTAATTAAAATCATATAAAATAAGGGTTTTATAAATCAATTTAAATATATTTCGAAATAAATAATAAAATTAAATGGTTAAATTATATAGAAAATCACAAATGGAACCACCTAAATTTAATAACATAATCAATCAACGAACACACACAATGAGAATTCCAATGATGGTTAAAGGTGAATAATTTCTAAAAATTAGATATAGAATCAAGATCTAATGAGACAATGATTAGGTCCATCCAAATTGATTTAGATACATAATAGAAATTATGATCAAATAATCTATAATAAGGATAATAAGAAATATCGAATTAAACTAAACTAGAGGAGATCCACATACCCATTGGAGATCGATCGAGATCAATGCCTCTTTGATCAACCAAGGAAATGATTTAGAGGGGCCCAAATAACATATTTTGAGACAAAAAGGAATAATAAAACGGTTCTGGTTGAAATGTGGTTACTTTTCACATAAACAAGGGGGTTGGGATTTTAAAAATAATTTTAAGATTAATTAATAGTCATGTGCATGGTCAGCTGGAGGGGGTGTATGATTTGAGAAAACCCTGCAAACCTGCTATCTTGGGCACACAGTTTCCCCTAGGTGGGTAAATGGATTAAGAATTTGTTCACCAACCATGAATTCCCCACTATCTAAGGGTACATGGTTTTCACTAAGGGGGGAGGGGGGAGGGGTGTAATGTTTGTTCAAACTATGTGCCAATTGTGCATAGCCTAAAAAGCCAGAAAATTTTTCCATTTTCTCATGGAATGGCCCCAAAATAGGACCTAACTCAAATGAAATAAAAAATAGGGTCATGGCCTACCTAAAATAAGGAAATAGGATGTTAAAATGGTTTATTAGATGAAACAACATCCATTTTTCTCAAATATTGCTAATATTGTGTCCAAAAATATTTCTTGACTACCTTTATGGTTGTGGAGAGTTTCAAATAATTATACTTAACCCAGGAAAGAATTTTTTTAGTTGATACAACTTCTTGGATTGTGGAATCCAATTTATTTACATATTTAGTTGGAGAAAATATCAATTGTTTTTATATTTTTTATATAGTGTGTGAATATTCAGCTTTAACTTCCTTTCCCTTATTGAAGTCTCTATTTAAAATTTCTAGAGTTTTTTCAAATTTATAAATTTTGGTTGTTTCTTTCACAGTTTTTCCCCTATTTTAGATTACTTCTCATATTTATCATTCAAATTTGTTTCCCACTCAAAAACCTATAACATGAGGTTTTTGATTTAATAAATTTATGTATTTTAATTTTTGAGAAAATCATATTCACTTTCAATCTTCTTCTCTCCTTTCATTTTCAAATGGTGGAGTTCCTTCTTGAGATTATATTTTTTACATGATCGGATTGAAGTTTCGATTTCAATATGTGTTCATGTGAGTTACTCCATATTTATTTTCTTATTGATTAGAGGATTCCACATGTTTCACAAGATCTAGGAAGTTTACAATTTTCTGTAATATCAAAATTGGATGATACTAATTTTGATGAGTTAGATTCATCATACATTTTTAGGAAACTTCATCCCCTCATCCTGGATGATTTTAATTTATCATAAGTTGTTCTCATAACTTCTTGTTTTAATTTTTCCACTACATATTTAGAATATTTTAATTAGGTTTATCTTTTTCTTACCCACTTCCTTCAATTTGGGGTTAAATAATGGAAAATTTCCCAACTCTACCACACTTGAATCATTTCAAAAAATGATTTCACTTGTAATTCACACTAAATTTATGAAATCATTTAGGCATTAAATACCTTATTATTATTTTCATATTATCCATATGATATTCATATTTTGATTCATCAAAAATTCCATCTTCCAATATATTGTGTTTGAGATTCTTCATAGATTCAAAAAATATTTCTTCCTTATAAATTTTCATCAATAGTGAAGTATTCTAGAATTAATATTCCACTGTGATATTTTAAATTTCATCTATATATAGATAATCTCTATCCTTAAAGGATGAAAATTTTGGATTGAATATTTCTAAGAAATTTATCACTGAATTTAATACAATAATTGAATCTATAAGCGTGTCTCTAAATCCCCTAATTTTATTGATGATTTCATTAAATATTGTGAAATAATCAAAATTATTAATTACTACTATTCTTGATGCTTTTTTATTTATGATATGTATTACAATTATATGAGGAAATAGGATCCACATATAAACACCCTTGGCCCTTTCTTCAAGCTGTATTCCTCTTTAATATTGGGAGGCATGTATGATGCCTTGTTTCACATCGGTCTATTTACTATTTATAGAGTGATCTAGGTTGGGATGTGTAAAAGTGGTTTCAATGGTGTTCCTTTCTTACTATATTTATATTTAGGATATGGTATATAATATTATTAAGAATTCTTAGAAACCTATGATTGATATCGAACAAATGTGTTGAGAACACAAATACATTAAGATTTCTTAGTTTCCAGAGACATGAGATTTCTATTACTAAAATGTGATGTTACAATTTTATATGATTTCATCCTTTAGAAATGAAAAAGTGGTACAATGTTATGATTTATTATATATATTTTTATCTGTTATCCATTTTTTGAGAAACAATTGATTTATTTGACTCTTGGTTAGTAGATGCATGTTTTATCTATTATTTCATCATATTTGAAATATAGGGTTCACATGTTATATGAAATCTAGAATGTGTGTTTCATTCTGATGACAAAGGCCTAGTACTTTGAGTGTTATAAAAAAACAAATGGCATTTTCCCATATAGGGTTCTTATTTCATTATACTCAATTAGGCTGAAATGTATTTATATTTCCTTATAATGGTGAGTGATTTGGATATATTATTTACTGTTTTAAAGTCATGTTAATGAATCATTCCTTATGAGTAAGATCTATAAGTAACCTATTGGTTTGATATGGCATATGATTTACAAGTACATGACCCCTTGTAGGGTGTTTTTATAATGGTGCTGTTATTTAAGGCTCTAATACAACTTAAATAATGTTTTACTATATATCTTAGAATGAAATTCTATTTAACCAAACCATGTGAGTGTCAGATAACACATATCATTGAGATAATGTTGTTCATGCACTATTGACCCTCATTAGTCAACATTGGTAATTGATGACTTTTCAATAGACCCTTTATGGGTGTATCCATTACAGTTTTAGTTAACTAAATTCCATAATGACCTACATAGAGTTTTCTTTTATATCATTCTATGATATATTACATAACTAATATGCATTCAAGATTATCGAGTCATATGCACTAGTGTAAATGTTGACTATTACCTAATAATTAATAGTGAATGATGACCTAGAGGGGTATGACCATTAGATAATTCTATGTGAGTGTCATCTCATTATTTTTATTATGTTCATACAATTTCCCTTTAGGGATTAGTTCCTTGTGAGGATGCTTAGAGAGGATCATGTCCTAGTAGAGTAATTATTGGTAGGTGATGCAATTTAAAATATTTATTTATGTTTGTATTTACTAATGGGTTTCAATTTAAGGGGATTGCAATTACATCTTAAAGTGTGTTTTCCTTTATATAATTTCATATATTATAACACTCTAAGATCTTATGAAATATATTTTTCAAGTAAATTTAATTTCATCGATATATTTTGATACTTGTAACATCGAGTTTGAATGAACCATGATATATTAAAAAAATATTATCATTTAATGTTACAGTTAAAACCTAGACATTAAATTTAGTGATATGAATAATAATAACCACATTTTAAAAATTAATTTATAATGGTATTAGATAAATAAAATATACTGATAAATAAGTAATAATTGTTTTAGTAAAGTCTTTATATACGTCAAAAATACATTTCCACTCAAAAAATAATATTCAATTGGTAAAAAATAATAAAATTAATATTTCCCATTTTATATAATTTATTTGAAAAAATGAACATCATTTTTTTAATCAAAATTTTAAAATTATAATTTGGTTAACTATTAATAATTTTCTAAAAAGATAATTTTTTAATGAATAGTTCAAATAGCGTCTTATAAGAAATTTCCTTTCCATTTAATGTATTTACAATGTAAAACGTTGTGTTAAAGTGTTTTAAAAGTGATATTAGTTAAATTATATAGTTATTAATCCAAACAAGGTCATTGGAATAAATTCTATTTTGAATTTTGATATAAAATCTTTTTATACTTTGGAAATCCTTTTCATTGGAAAACCATTTTTTCATCATGACTGCAGGTTTTACTTCAAATTATATTCTTCCACTTTTGTGAATTGAATTTGGAAAATTTTATTAAATATTTAGGGTCATAATAATAAATCTAAATATATAAGGGGTAATATAATACAAAAAACTGTCTAATTCGTTTTGTATTGAAATATTTAAACTTTATCTAATCTTTGTTTTGAGAATGAGATATTTGGATTCATGTGGAATGTGAAAAAATGGATATATCTTTTTCTTCCTGAAATTTCCATGTGTGTTCTCCCACCCACTTATAAATGAGAACCCCATCACCTATCTTATTTAAACTTTAAAATAATTTTTATTTGTCCATTCCATACCGATATTATTTACATATATATCTCACCATGTCTTATAGGCCTTAGGTTGATTTGGAAACCTCCTATGAAGGATTTTGGTGCTAACCTGAAGTGGTCATCTGGAGAAGAGGTATCATTCTAAACTAGGATGTTTTGTTTTATTTATTCTTAAAACTCTTTAAAATATTATCATATATATTTATATAATTACCTCAGTATCTCCCATATAGTAATATTCTATTATCTTAATTTCATGACTTATATACATCTCCTCCTTCTTCCAGTCGGAAAAAAAACTATTGATCATGTGTAAGGTAGACTACCTTATCACGAACTGACATAATTCATTGGCCATCACAGCCTCTCATGAGAGGATAGAAAAATGTATTTAAATTATATATATGATATCTATGACATTTTTATAATTCTATAATTATTATATCATATATACCTTATTACCTTTCTATCCATTGGAAAACTATAACATCTCTCGTGCATTCGAATGGAATACCGCCTCAAAAAAGCGTTGTGAAGAATTATTATAATTATTTCTACAAAGATTTTAATAATCATAGATTTAATAAATATATATGATTTTAATGATATAACAATTATTTTATAATGTCGAATTAATATTTTTAATTATTTCATTCCATCCACCTAGAAAATGGAAACAACGTTCATTCATACGTATGGTCTACCTTCTCTATGTATGGTGTAATTTGTTTTACTATCTATAATATATGATATTTATATAATTATTTATATTATATTTATTATGTAAAGATAATAAAATTACAATTACCAAAACCACCTAGCCAAAGAAATATGAAAAAAGAAGTAGTTAACACACAGAATAGTGATTTGATCAAAGTAATTTTAATAAAAGGATTATAAAGGGTTATAAGTAAATCATATATGATATGATAAATATGAGTATTATTCCATAATATATTTGTAATAAAACCATATTTAGTTTACAAGAGGGTCAAATTTGTATGAAGAGATTCGAGACTTGTGGTATGAGATTTTAATCTCACTTTTATTTCTATGGGACACAATCCATATACACCACATTTTTCTTATATATGGTAAATATTATAAAAATTCATGAGTTTTATGATTCACCTCATGAAAATTATGGGATATTAATTTCCAAATAAGGATATTTCCTTCATGGGTCTCATAATTAAAAATTTACCATAGTGGTAAGTGTTTTATGATAAAATATCATTGTTTATCAAGATTGTATATGATTATAATTCTGATATAGAAATATTTTGATATAACTCTCAATAAACAAATTACTTTTATAATACTCTTTCTATTTATTGAAATTAAATTTTTTCCTCTATTTATATACTCAAGTATCCAAAATAAATTTTTAATGGAAAATAGAATTTTTCTCTATCTTCTGTAAAATATCCTTTCTCTTCCATCGACATGTTTTCTAAAAAATATTTAAATAGTATATTTATTACTATAAAAGAATTTTTTATGTAATTTTTAACCATGTTTGAAATTTTACAAAATATTTTTAAGGGAATATTCTTTTTATTTTTCCAAATGAGTTACTTTTTGACTTTTTTTCAAAAAATTGTAAGTTATATTTGTTTTAACATGTATGAAATGAATGGAATTTCTACCAGCATGACAACTCAATGACTTAATATAAAAATTAAAAAAAATTCAATGTTAACCATCAAATAAAATATATTCTTTAATATTTGGGAATATTTTATACTAAATTGATGTTTTTTCAAAATTGAAAGGGTATTTGAATAAAATAAATTTTAATGATATTTTAGTGGTATTTCAATTAATCAATGAAAAAAACCTTTTTAAAATACATGAAACACTATGGATACAGTCCTATGATATTCTCCAAATAATTTATCTATATGGTTAATTATTATGATTAAAAGATGTTTATGAAACTCATTTCCTTTCTTTGGGTCATTCCTATGTGACCCATTTCTTTTCTATGATTTGTGCTATAATAAAATATTAATGAAACCTGATAATTTATATGGGTTATGTTATGATTAATTTTTTATGAACTTGTCCCCAGAAATATATGATATTCACTACCTGATGTGTGGGATTGGAATTATACAGCCCTCTAATACATTGAGTGGAGATTGATATCTCTTGAGATAAATAAGGATGGAATGTGGAGTGAACCTATATTAGTAAGGTAATTTTCCAACTATAATATAATTGGGAGTTAACATTGAATATTATAACGGTTTAGGCAGTAAACCCATTCCACTACCATATTCTTGGAAATGCTCCTTGACTTCTGGGGAAATGATTTTCAATAATTATGTGTATGCCAAAAATATTTGTAATATGATATTATTTTATTCTCATAGATTATGTTAATCGAATCCATTATGAGTCATATCTTTTGAACTTCCAATATTTATTACATGACTTGGTATTATGTTCATTGAAATCCAAGGTATGATTTTAAAATGTTAAGCTCACATTCTCATACCCTTATGTTTACATTATTCATATGTGATCAATGATATCTCCCTTATTTACCAATAATGATCATCAGAGCTCACTATTTCTTATATTTCCTATAAAAATTTTGTAAAAAAATATTTTATACATGGTAATACTACTAAGGATTCTAGTTTTGATGAAATTAGTGAGAAATGATGTAATTCACATAGAACTACTGTTTTTATGGATCCATGTATCCAAATGCACTAGATATTTTTGATTTTGGTGGGGATCATTGTATTATGATTATGGATGTATATCATATGGAAGGATATTTTGATCAATAGTAGACTATTTTGAAGAATATGGGAAAATAGGAAGAAATTGAATCCATGGAGTGGGTTTATTTTAAGATCTTATTATTAAATAAGTACTTTCCTCATATCGTTTGTAGAATAATAGAGAAAGAATTACTTTATCAAAAGTATAAGACTGATGAATACATTGGTACCTATAAGGAATATTTTACAAGACTTGTGATGTATTATTTGTCTATTATAATCCAACCTAATATTATGGATGGTGAAATATTCATTAGAAAAAACCAAGTCTTCAAAGGGAGTTACCTATAACTGACTTCCATATTTATGGAGAAAGAGTTCTATATACTATCAATGTGGAAATGGAGATAGGGTTTACTCAATAATATTATAGTTTTTAGAATAAATGAAATATGTAATTCCAAGGAAACTCTAAAAATCATCAAGTGAAGAAGATGATATTTCATTCTTACTTGAATTGTGGAATGAAGCATAGATAAAATTTTATTAAGTGGACTGGTAAAATTTTCATTTATGGAAAGGAAATATATAAGAAAATTGTGTGCTAAAGTGAGGGGGAGAAGATATCAAATGATACAAATAGGGAGAAATATCAAAATAATACACCACCCACACTCTTGGCATTTGAAATGAATAGAGTATGTGAATTATACTAAAACATTCCTTAATACGATGGTTAATGATTATGATCGACGTTAGAAATATCTTAAGCCCAAGGAAAAAAATGAAATGTCCTGTGAGTATAATTTATATTGAGGGGTACAATAATGACTTGGTGATAGGTGCACTTATAACCCACTTTAGAACTGATAATGCCTTATTTGACTCGATATCTACCCATTAATTTATATCTGAAGTATATGATAAGGGTATAAAAATTCAACCGCAATAATTAGATGTTGAATTATAAGTAAAAATCCATAATAGTTTGATGATCTCATCTAAATACTGTGAATCTTCCCCTATTGAAGTTTGTGGAAATATGAATATGGAAAATCTTATTATTATCCCATAGGTTGTATATAATTTTATCTTGTTCATGGATTTTATTTCTCAACATAAATACCAAATTAATTGATGGGTAAGAGAAGCCAAGTTTTATATTCCAATCCAACCAGTTATCATCAATTAGTGTGATGATAAATATGAACTTTCAATTGAAATAAAATGAACTATATGGGTATTGATTCTATTAAAAGCAGTTTTTTATCTCAAATGGTTAAGGATAAACTCAAAATCGATGATATGACTGTTTTGAATGACATTTTTGATTTCTTTCTGGAAGTTTTTCCAAGAATTCCATTGAATTGTAAATTTTATTTCTCAATAAAATCATTCCAATTTCTTCACCAATTTTAGCGACTCTATATATAATTTCCCTGATTATTTAACAATACTTAAAGATTAAAATCTAGGATAATCTTGACGTGGGATTTATTAGTCCATGGGTATCTCCATGGGTTACACATATTCCCTTTTTTATGAAGAAATATAAATTTATGTGACTCGGTTTTGATTATATATAGGTAAATAAGATCACAATCAAGAACAAGTATCCTCATCCTGGTATTGATGAAATTTTTTATCTAATTCATGGGGCTCAATAATTTTTTGTGATTGAACGTAGTTCTGGATACCACTAATTAAGGGTTAATATGGATTAAATATGGAATACTAAATTCATTATAACATATGAACACTATTAATATATAGTTATTCCATTTAGTCTTACTATTCCCCTTCAATCGTTATATATTTAACGAACAATTTCGTTAGATATTATATTAATTAGTTTTGGTAGTCTGTATAGACGAAATTATTATATATTCAAGATGAAAAGAAGAACATGATAATCCCTTTTTAATTTTAATTAATTACCTAAGGAAGGTGAAACAATATGTGGTATTTAACATGTTTGAATATTTGGATACAAATGTTTTAATGTATAGGTCATATAATCTAAAGAGAGGTTATGTCCATTGATCAATAAATAATATAAGTTATTGAACATTAGACTAGACTAACCAATGTGACTGAGATCCCAATTTTTCTTGGTTTCGATGGACATTATTGATAGTGTGTTGAGAATTTATCAGGACTATCTAATCCACATACAAAGTCAACTAAAAAAGGATCCATGTTCATTTGGATTAAGGAATGTGAATATAAATTCAAGGAACTGAACATAAGATTAATCAGTGCTATGATTATGTTACCCTATAGTTGAGAAGGGTATATAATATATAGTGATGAAGGGGTTAATATTTATTATCATATATAATTATATGGTGATAAATTATGCCTCGTGAAAATTTTAGGATCAAGGTAAAAATTTACAGACACTTGATTTAGAGTTAGCTATGATAGTTTTTACAATAAAGATAGTGGGGAATTATTTATTTGGATAATGGTTTGATAAATATGCTGATCATAAAATATTAACATATATATTTGGAAACAATTAGTTGAATATACACTAGATAAGATTATTGGAACTATTTAATGACTATGAATAATCAATACATTACCAAACCAGGAAAGATAACAAGGTGGATGATTCATTGATTCGATAGGATCACACATTATTATATAGTATGATGATAAAAAAATATCCCATATTACTACATTTAATGATGATTTATCTTGAAATAATGAAGGAATGAGATAAATCATATCTTTCTCAAATGAGTGTTCATACTTTTATGAAAGTGAATATTAAAGTGGTGGAGAGAGAAGATGTAAAGCTACAGAAGAAGTTGAGAAATTTTCTTGAGATTTACCTTGACTATAATGGAATAATAAGTTTTTTTAACCATTTATATGTTAAATAAAAACCAAATTGGAATAATAATTTTTTATAGAAGACCCATCATTCACCATTATCAATCAATCTAGGAAGTACGAAGATGTATATAGACTTGAAATGGAATTTATGGTGAGGAAGAGAAATGATATATATTGAAAATTTTCTATCTAAGTGGTTGGTATGTCTATATTTTAAGTATAAGAGATGAAATTCTAATGGTATGTTACAACCATTACCCATACCGAAATGGAAATGGGAAAACATAACCATTTATTTTGTCATTAGACTCCCTAAAACATATATAGGGAATATTAATATATAGGTTGTAGTTGATCAACTTATAAAATTAGCACACTTAACTACTATTAGAGAGGATTTATCTCTAGATAAAATTTATAGAATATACATTAATGAAATTATATGGTTTCATGGATTACTTCATTATGTTGTATGTGATCGAGATCCAAGGATTACCTTGATGTTCTCGTGAAGTTTTCATCAATATCTTGATACACAATTGAGTTTTAAAACTATGTATCATCCTTAATTTGTTTAGTCTAATAGAACAATTAAAACCACAGAAGAAATATTGAGGTCTTGTTCTGTTGAATTCAATTGGTTATTAGACCAACACCTTACTCCAGTAGAGTTTTCATACAACAATGGATTTCACTCAAAAATTTATATGGATCCTTATGAAGACATATATGGAAAGTGGTGTGGAAATAAATGATTATGGGATTAATTTGGGGAAAGAAATATATTGGGACTTGATCAGGTTGAGGAAATGGTATATAATGTCATAACTATTCAACCACACAACAAAGTAGCTCAGATTCAATAGAAAAGTTATGCTGACTTTCGTTGATGTGATATAGAATTTTAATTTGGTGATAAGATGTTTCTATGAATTTCTCCATGGAAAAGGGTTATAATATTTAGGAAGAAAGGAAATAGGATCCCTAGGTAAATTTTACCTTTCAATATTATTGATCAGTTAGGGATGATAGATTATAGATTGAAACTTCCACTAAATCTCTCTCAGGTACATGACGTGTTCCATGTATCTATCTTGAGGAAGTAAATACCTTATCTTTCACGTGTACTAAACTCAGAGGTCATAGGATTATAATAATAAATTTACGATGAGGAACAACCAGTGGAGATTTCATATTATTGAGAGAAAGTACTATAAAACAATCCTACTCTCCAGGTTAATGTTTTATAGATAAACCCAAAATTTAAAGAAGCTACATAGGAACACAATGATATTATGAGTCACAAGTATAATCATTTTTTTGTATCAAACAAATTAATTTTAATGGTGGAATTTATTTTAAATTGTTTAGAATGTAACACCGTAAGATTTTTTGAAATATTTATATCAAATAAATTTAATACATTAATAAATTTTGATACACACAACAATGATTTTAAAGGAACCACAATATACTATTAAAATATTATTATTTAATGTAATAGTTATAAATTAGTTGTTAAATTTAGTGGTATGAATAATAATAATAACATTTAAAAAATTATGTATAATTATTTTGAATATATAAAATATATTTATAAATAAGTACTTAATTTTTTATATAATTTCATTATATACACAAAAAATACATTTTTTCTGAAAAAAAATTATTTCCATTGTTTTTTGAGAAAAAAATGAAATTAATTTTTTACACTTTTAGAAAATTTATTTGGTATAATTAGATTCATTATTTGAATAATATAGTCCAAACTATATTTGTGGAAATTGTTTTATAATTTTCTAAAAAAGCTAATTTGTTGATAAATTGGGAAAATACTAATTCTTATTAAATACTACATTTCAATTCTAAGTATTTATGAAGAAACATATTTTTATAATAGTAAAAAAATTACATTATATTATTATCAACCAATTTTTTTAATGGAATCAATTTTCATGTTGATTTTGAATATGATTTTTTAATATTTTGAAATGATTTTTCTTTGGAAAACCTTTTTTCGTCATGTTAGTGGGATTAAAATTAATTTAAATTATACTAATATTGTGAATTTCATTTTAAAAAAATTATTTATTAATTTTCATCCCCATTATTAATATTATATAATAAGGTCAAGTTAATGTTTTTAATTAATTAACTATAAAAACAATAAATATTACTTACTCCCGTTAAGGTTAAAACGGGTTTGCTAGGTGGTTAAGCTAAACAAATAAGGGTAAAAATGGCCTAAAAACTATTACAATACCTATTTTCTAACCATATATAAATTATATAAAATAAAGATATATAATTATTCATTTTGGATCCTTTTATATTGTATAAAATGTTGTTATATCCTTTTCATTTCAAAATTCCAATTACGTCCTCTCCCCTACATATAAAAGGGAACCCTCTCAACTCTACACTTCACACTTAAAAATCCTATTATTTCATCCAATAAATTACCTTATAAATTCCTTAATTCCCAAACCATGTTATTTGGGTCTTATTTTAATTAGGAAATCCTCCTAAGATGACTCTCAGAGCTAACCTAATAGGGTTTTTCGAATAAGAGGTATCGTTCTTAATTGAGGATTTCTGTTTTTTTTCTTATTCCACCTCTATAAAATCATCTGAAACTATTATAAAAAAAATGAAATAGTTTTACTAAATATACTAATATGATATTATTTTAAATTAATAACCAATAACAATCACCTTTTCCGTCATGTTGGAAATGAAACTGTCGATCATGTGTATGCTGACTACAACCTCAAATACCGATATAATTTCTTTCCATCACTGCATCTCATGGATCGATATAATGGTGTTTTTAATATATATATATATATTATGAAATTATTATACATATTTAATTATAATATCACATATAACTTCTTACCTTACAATCATTTGGAAAATGCTAACATCCCCCCATGCCTATGTGTGGACTAACGCCTCCACAAAGTGACGTGTGAATTTTTTTTGTTTTATTTTGAAATGGATGGTCATAAGGATAGATTTAATGAATATATATGATATATATGAAATAAAACATATTATGTAAGGGTGATTTAATATTTAGCTTTATTTTATTCCTTCCATGGAGAAAATGTATCCAATATTCATGCATACATAAAACATATTGTCTCCATGTATGGTGTAATTTAGTTTCATATCTATAACTTTTACAGTTGAGTCTAAAAATGAATATAAGGAATACATATATGATATTTAAATAGATATTTACATTCTCTATATTATTAATGAATAATCAAGGTAATAGGACCACAACTATCAAACTAAAACATACATGAAAAACGAAGTAGTTATCAACCATAACTATGATTTCAATAAAGAATTTTTAATAAATAGGTGATAAAAGTTAAAATTAAATAATATATAATATGATAATATGAATGTGGTCATTTAATAGATTTATAAGAAACATATATTTATTTTAGAGTAATTTCTAATTTGTATTATGAATTTTGAGACTTGAGGTAATGAATTTTCATCTCACGTTAATTTACATGGGACACATGCCATATTCCCCACTTTTTTATTTAATGTGATTTATATAAATCCCATGAATTTATTTTGATATTATTCCCAAGTAATATTATATATATACATATATGTGTAATTTTACTTCATTAATGGATATTATAGTTTAAAATTTACTAAAATCATAATGGATTTTTGATATTATCTCATTATTTATTAAGATTATTTATGACTTGTATTTTTATGATAAAATATGTTTATTAATTTCTCCAAATATCCATGAAATTAATTATATTATGGTTATTTATGGAAATTATATCTTTTACATTCTTTTTCCTCCCTCTATGTACTCTAAAATCTAAAATATTTTTTTTAAGGAAAAAAGACTTTATCTCTCCTTTCAGCCGAAAATCATCTCTTCCATTTACATTTTTTCTAAATTTGTTTTCAAGAATGCTCTTAATATTCAAACAATATTGCTTAAATTGATATTTACCCATGATTTACTTTTTAAAAATTGGTTTTAATGGAATACTATTTTCATTTTATTAAAAAGGTACTTTTTTATTTTTTTTACTAAAAATATGAATAGAATATTTGGTTAATAATTTATGACATAAATGATATTCAAAACTGACATTAATGATAAATGATTTACACTTTAATTTAATGTTTTCCAATTTTATTTCAAAAAAAAAATTTCTTTAATATTTATAGAATTTTTATATTTTCAATATATATTTTGAAAATGGAAACTATATTTTCATCAATAATATTTTAATGACATTTTAATGAAATTTAAATTCATAAATTAAAACAAACCATGGTTCAAAATATAATAAAATTGATATATTATCCAATAGAATCATCCTTATCCATTATTTTTGTGGTTTATGATTATGATTACAATATGTTTATGAAACCCATTTCTTTTCTATTGGTTAGGCTTATGAACCCCATTTTATTTCTATGGGTATTGTTATTATGAAATGTTATTCAATCCCATTTCCTCTATATTTTTTAGGATATGATGAATATTTTATGAACTTGTGAAACATATAAGTATTATTTTCATTATATAATGAGTGGGCCTGGAATTATATTTTCCTCTAGTATATTTGGTAAATATTAACATCTCATGGGATAAACATGAATGGAATGCGAAATGAATCATGTTTTGCAAGGGACTTTGTACACTATGATAGTCATGGGAGTAAACCATGACTAATATGACAGTATGGGGAGTGAACCCATTCCACTATGATATTCTGGGAAATTAGTTTTGACCATTACTCAATCTTGAGTACTTTGAGAGTGCATTAGTCATAAACCATGATTTATAAATATCATTCTGGTTGAATTAATGAACTCCTAGGGAGTTTCATTCGAGAAGAGTTATAAGATAAACCATATAGTGGGGAGAGAAAATGGGAAATTTGAGTGTGGTGATCCTTATTATATGTTGAAATTCAGTTTAATTCGAGGAAATCATTATTGGGAAGTGGGAATAGGATATGATTTGATTTTTTAGGTTAATTCTTGATAATGAGTGTTTTAAGGATATTCTAGTCATTAAATTTTGGGATGTACAGATTGTGGGCCATTAGCTTAGTGTTCAATTAGGAGATAATGAAAAGGGTACTTATATGGTGTGGAGTATCATACTGGTAATGGTATAATGTCTTCCATGTTGGGAGAGTTGTAGATGGTGTGGGACCAGTCATTGGACGATCATGATAGCATAGTTGTGAAGATGCCTCAGATGAGATTATGGATACTCATTGACCACCATGGATTATTATGGATGATAAATTTTATAGTGGGAGGGTTCTAAAACCCATTTTTCTGAACTTTTAAATCCTATAGAAATTTGATTTTTTTTCTTTTGGATGTTCTTGAGGGGTAAAATGGTATTTTCAACAATAGAAGATTATATTTAATAATTTTTCTGACCCCTCCTTTAGTCTTAATATATAGTGTTTACCCTTGGCCCAATGTTTCTTGTCAATATGACCCGATGAAAATTTTATGGATTGATTAATAATTAATAATTAATTATTAATTATTAATTATTAACTTATTCACATCTATTCATTCAACTATATATTTTTATCAAAGCTTCATATTGATTTTCTACCTGTTCCATTGAGTAAAAAATGAATGGATTCTCTATGTTTAGGTATAAAATTATGTGAGGTACTAGGTCCAGACCCCTGTTTCATAGATCTTTGAAACATGTGTTCTAGTTTTAAGAATCACTAATTCCAGGAGGTTTCTATTGGGTTTATTCATCGAAATGGAAACACCCAATAGTTATTTATCCAAAAGGAACCTACTTTCCAATGTTAGGTGTTCGTTAAGTATGAACATTATGATACTTAAGAACATCCATTGGTCGAGAGGATGGGAGGTCAGACTCATCACACCCTTTTGGGGGAAATTATTTTCTACATCAATACTCTCTTTATAAATTTAAGATATTTTCAAGAATACTTATTAATTTACCATGTATAACACAATTTTCCCTTGGAATTTTCAATCACTTATTGGCATGTGTAAAATTTAGAATCATCTATATGTATTAATGGTTCTTCATTAATGAAGGTATCTGTATGTATTTGAGTTTCTCCATCAATCGTATCCTCTCATGTATTATTTAGAGATTCATTTAATCATCATTATGATGATACTGGTGTTTAAGCCCAACAATGGGGGCACATTGGAATTTATTGTCATCCAGGGAGATGAAGGTTTGTTTTGATATCGGGATTGTACTCATAAAATGGGATACCTATGTATATTTGTGAAAGGAATCAGAACCCTCATAGTTCAGTGCCACTTAATGGGAACCATCATACCTTTTAAGGTCATGTGATAAGGACCTAACCATACAGTTTAATGTCACGTGGTAAGGACATCTAAACAAAAGGGGATTAGTACATGTTTGGTGTGGGACTTATACCGAAGCATCCCAAGGAACTTGGAAAGGACATAGGTTTTCAAGTAAGATTGGACCCTGTTTGGAATATGAACCTAGGATAACATGGTTGATTTAAAGTGTTGGGTTTGAACCACAAGGATTTTTTCTATTTATCCCATGTGGATGTTAATCAAAGACCACATAGATCGATATGTTTTATAGGAGATTATAGTCATTTATAATAAATGAGTTGGGGCATTGTTCCTGAAAAGGATTCCTTGATGATGTTTAGGTTTAATTATGGGCTTATTCCTAAGGTCGATGCCTAGAATAAGGAAGTTAGGGTTGGATTATTGATGAGGATATCCATTGAGCATGAGCTTTGTTAAGGCTTCCTACTTATCCCAATTATGATAGGAATTAGTGTTCTCATAGTTCACTAAGTTGTCGTGAAAATTTTATGACCATTATAAATCTCTAAGCCCACGTGAGTCATGCTCGGTGTGAGAAACAAGAGTATATAAATGATTCAACAAAGGCATCCACACATTTCCTCCTCCACTGGTGGAGGAGGATGCACCTACGACAACTAGTGTGGACGAGGTCGAGGCAACCTAGGAAGATGGAGAGTCAATGAGCCGTACCTCTATTCTCTTTACATTGGACAAGGTTCCAATGAAATGAAGAAGGGATGAAGGCTAGGGGATTACACAAAGAAGGATACCCTAACATTTATCCTATTCGGGGTGAGAGACATTTTGTTTTCTTGAATGAAAAATCAAGTGTGCACTGTACCTTCCCAACCAGAGACTTGAGGTTCTGACTCTTTGAGAAGGGAGAGGTCAGGACCCAAACCCTTATCCTCAAAATCTGGAACATCCGATCACTATTTCTGGGAGAACGTTCCATGTGACTACGTCTATACAAACCCATAGATGTTCCATGAATCCTAACCCCAATGTGAAAAAATATGGGAATCCTCTTAATACAGATATACAAACCCAAATAAGAGACATGTTGATGTGTCTTTCCCAAAGGATTGATAAGTTATGAGGTTTTATGGAGGTCTCAACATAACCCCTTTTAGACAATTGAGCCAATGAAGAAGAAGCCTTTCCATGAATGGCTTTGAAGAGTGCTTGATGGCTGGTAGACTGAAGAGAGTAAGTAAATCAAAGAGGGGCGTCCAAGTAGATACTGGAGTTAAATTATGGTCACACAGGTAAGATTGGGAGACCTGATGATCACTTAATTGAAAAGAAACATGTATGTTAATGCTTGGGTGAGACTTAGCTCAAGCCTTCAATAGTATTGACAGGTGATCATAGAAGTGGGGCGTTCAAGTTCCTGAGAAAGGAATATGTGGCGCTCAAGTGTTTCTAATTTAAGGAGGTTAGGAGCTTTAGGTGTGCATGTGTTATGGATTTCTAACACGAAAAGGACTTATGTTTTATGATCCTCCTTCAATTATATTGCTTTAGGTGTTAAAGAACTACCTTGAATGTTTCGGAGGACTTGTGTGAAGCAATAGAGTGACAGTAGCAGCAATTTGGATTCAGGGAAATTCATCCACACAAATGAAGGCCCCAAGGGTCTATTTATAAAAAAACTGTAACCTCGGTGAAATGAAATTGGGTGTGCAAGTACACTACATGAAAAATGGGGGAGCGTAAGTTGGATGTGCGACATATGGGGGCATGCATGTAGGCTACGTGCCGACGGACCCTTGGCTTGACCAGGGAGACCCAAAGCTCATGACTTTTCAAATTTTGATTTTCTTCATGTTTTTTCGCCTCTTTTTTCTAAGGTATTTCCCTTTATCATTTTTCTTTTGACTCTGTGATGAAACATAGTGTAAAAAAAATACCCCCATCAGAATTGGATCCAGAATGAAAAGAGGATCCTATACTAAGGTAAAATAATGAAGAATAAATAAGAGTGTATTGGGGCATACAAGTTTTAAGCATTGAAAGAAACTAGTTGTGAAAGTTGTTACCACACAGGATGCTGGTATGCAGGGTGAATTGTATTGCTTATATATAGTGTCTCTACTTCTACAAAAAATATCTGACTTACAGAATATTAGATTTCATCACGCAATTCCTTCTTCACTCGGACACTTCTATTTTCTCCACGCTTCTTCTGTATGTTTTTGGTTGTGTGTAACATTTGGGGTTTGACACTTGCACACCGACTTACATTTTTGCGCCAATTGTTATACTTTCATGTATTAATTCCTTTTATTTTTTTAATTATTTTTTCAAACATCTAGAATGAATTTACTTATAAGATGAATTTTGATCTTTATGTAGGTTCAATGGTTCCCCAAGTTATTTTAACCATTGATGTTATGGATAGAAATTGGATTTATGACATGATGAATGTCAACTGTCCTGACTACTTCGATGTCTGTGAAACCACCCTTTTGTACATAGAAAAATATTTGATGAAATATCACTTGAACATTACTCAAAGCACGTATCTGCCTTTGTATAGCTACAACCATATGCAAGATGTCAATCTTCCAAACCCAAAGAACTATGTCCCACATTATGGGGTTCAATAGTATAACAATTTCTCATCTACCAACTTTTCTGTTGGGAGATCATTTGCTAATGATATGAAATCAGAAAAATTTCATATCATGCATCACATCCCATGTGCTCCAGATTTGAAACCACACACACCCGAGCTACAGCCACATTGTTATTCATCCATATTTCAAAATTATCAGACGGATCCATCCAAAGGCTGGAAGAAAAGTTGGGATTTCCACCCAATAGGAGGTGTAAAACCTGTATGGATTTTCTAATACTAGGTGAACATGATGGGTGCAGAATTTACAGATGAATTAAACGTTCTTGGTATTTATGAGGCTATTTGGGTTTAGAAAACCTATGTATAAATGAATGATTATTTCATACTGGAGCTACTAAGCCAATGGATCCCAGAAACTAACTCCTTTTTTTTAACACGTGCAGAGGTAGTCATCAGCTTATGGGATGTATACGAAATTTCCGGTGCTCCAATCCTTGGACATATGTATAGTGTGTTTATTCCTCCCATGGTGATAAGGAATTACTTAGATAAGACACCAGATTTGGTTCGTGAGTTGATGAAAATATTTTACAAACTCATGAAAGTGACCTCCAGGAAGTCCCGTACAAGAAGGGATATTCACCCAGATGAATGGATTGAAATATTTCTGGTTAAAAAGAAGGAAAAGGGTCCCACCTATACTAATCTAACCAGTTATCCTAAGGTAGATAAGAGAGGTACCCCTGGAACTTTTTATCCAATATTGGAGATAGGATAATTTGATAAGTGGGGATATGAAGTCAATTAAAGGATTCTTGTGAAGACACATCTGGAAAAGTAGGAGTGAGTCAAGAAGCTTTTTTTATCATGGCCAAGATGGATAAGAGAAGGATGGGAGGGTTGGACACTACTATTTTGACTAAAATACATAGGAGATTGCTGCATATTTATAGAGGAATGTCTTCTTTTAGGATATCAAGACCATTACATGTATTATGGGGATGGATCACTACTCACTTCAGAACTTATGTTGTACAAATTTGTGTACATGTCTTTTCAAGTTACATTCGGCCATCTTTTTAGTCTATCTCTGATATTTCACACTTAACATGAATTCTTACAATATCAAGGGCAGGTTGTGTATGTATAATAAATTTCATTTCTTCCCTTATGGGAACCCACCTACGGGTACATTTTTTGACGATGGGACAACTAGTTTAGAGTTGAGGTCTTACATGCTAGCTTTTAGGGATAGCGTATTGGCCACCAGGATCAACATAGAACTCATATACGATGCCAATTCTCCTTATAGGTTTATG